>JAYEVI010000518.1:0-482500 GCA_036346575.1 Dendrocalamus sinicus
GCGCCGCCTCTGCTCGTCGCTCGGTGCCAATGCGCCCCGCGGATTCGCGCGTTGAGTACTCCGTGGAGCTAGCACGTGCGGGGGTGGACCTGTTTATAGTCCGTGGCTGGAGCGTCGCGGCGGACCTCCGCACTACAACTTTGTTTAGAGTCCGTAGATCGCGCGCGTGCGAGGAGGACCTCCGCACTACGACTGTTTAGAGTCCAGAGGCGGCGCTGCGCGGCGGACCTCCGCTCACGACTGTTTAGAGTCAGCCAGACTAGCGCGCGCGGCGGACCTCCGCACTATGACCTGTTTAGAGTCCGTAGACTGGCGCGTGCGAAGGCGGACCACCACACTACGACCTGTTTAGAGTCCGTAGACTGGCGCGTGCGAAGGCGGACCTTCGTCCCCCCACCCCGAGGTGGGGGCAGCCTCTGGTGTACCGCATATTCCACGCGCGCGCCGATGCTGGGGCCAGCCTCTGGCACGCAACGTCGGTACTCTGGAACTCCCAGAATTGGTTTCCATAGTACCCCCTGCATACACCTCCCGTGATGTGCGAAGGTGAGCCTCAACGCGCTAAGGTGCGTGATTGGCAGCCGCGCAAGATTCGCGTGGGATCAGCGTCCACATCTGATTTATACTCCGGGGAGTACGCGCGAGGACGAAGTCCCTGGCGTGCGCGGGGTTCGTGTCTTGTTTATACTCAGTAGAGTGTGCAGGGAGAACATCCGCATCTTATTTATACTCCGTAGAGTGCGTGGGGTCGACATCCACGTCATTTTTATACTCCGGAGAGTACGCACAAGGACGAAGTCCCTGGCGTGCGCGGGGTTCGCGTCTTGTTTATACTCGGTAGAGTGCGCAGGGAAAACATCCGCGTCTTATTTATACTCCGTAGAGTGCGTGCAGAGGCGTCCCCCCACACGTCTTTGTTTATACTCATGCCCGTGTCTTCGACGGAGAGTGCACACGCGAACGTGCGTCTTCGTTTATACTCATGCCCGTGTCTTTGACGGAGAGTGCACACGCGAACGTGCGTCTTTGTTTATACTCATGCCCGTGTCTTTGACGGAGAGTGCACACGCGAACGTGCGTCTTTGGTTTATACTCATACCCGTACCCCTGGCTACGGAGAGTGCACACGCGAACGTGCGTCTTTGGTTTATACTCATACCCGTACCCCTGGCTATGGAGAGTGCACACGCGAACGTGCGTCTTTGGTTCATACTGCGGGAGCACACGCGTAGGCAAGGCCTCCGCATGTGCTCGCCGCGTATTTTTGCACAGCGGTAATATGTTGGCGACAAACAGAACTTTATTACATTCCCGTTTGCGCGGGTAAGCGATTAGATATGACCGGGGGGGTACTAACCGTTTGTGCTCAGCGCGGCCAGAGCCTCTAGTAGTTGCACTATCGGTAGGGCTTGCGGAGTCGCCCCCGGATGGCGTCGTGGGCCTTCGCACGGCGGTGCCGATCCTAGGTGTGCCGCTGCCCGCCGCGACGGGGACATCTGGTGCCGTGCTCGATGCGTCGGGCCATGTCCTGGTCGCCGAACGGTAATGATGGCTCACGCCCCGGAGCTTCATGCATAGATAGGCGTGATGCGATGCACGCTCAAGGAGTTGAGGATTGGACGCCCAATATGGCATTGTATGGGTATGGGAGGTCGACGACGTCGAATGTGGCGTCTTCGACCCATTCATTGTCGCCCTAGCCGAAGGAGACCTGCAGGCATATTTGGCCGAGCGCCCGTAGAGGTTGTCCTCCGAAGCCTTGTAGCGGGACTCCCGATGGGCTGAGGCAACTTCGGGGGATCCCCATTGTAACATCCCAATTTTTGCTTTAGTTGGAAGAAATAATTTTAAATTAATTATCTCAATTTATTTGGATTTTTCAGAATATAAAGTTCTGTTTAAAAATAAAAATTTAATATTAAAATAGGTTGGAAATATTTTCATATGTTCAAAACATTATCAGTGAATTATGTGAATTTTCTGCAATTTTGGAATTTATTTGGTATTTTTGACTATTTTAAAGCCTCCTACTGATTTCTGAAATATATAAAAAATATTTAAATATCAAAACCCTTCCTCGGTGACACTTGTCGACCATCCATTAAATCCATCTCCGCCGAACCGATCCCGCCGTCGCGCCATCCCGCCTCCCCTCCTCTCCCGTGCGCCACGTGTCGTACATCCGCCGCTTCCCGCATCTAATCCTCAAAGGGATTACCTACCCTTATTGGGTGGCGGTGCCTCCCGCGATTGGTTTACACCGCCGCTCTCTTCCTCCCGCTCACTCGGCGCGTTCGAGCCCGCTCCGCGAGGTTGAGTTTCTTTTGCTTTGCGCGACAAGCGGCCCCACCGTCGAGACCGCCGCGTCTGCGTAGATCACGCCGATGGGTCCCACTGTCGCCGCCTTCGTCTCAGCGACCGTTCCTTCTCTCGCGCATCGCCGCCATTGCTCGCACCGCCGCCGAGCTCGCGTTTCGTCTCCTCGGCCGTTACTTCTTCGCCTTTAATGAACCGGGAGCGTCCGCTCGTCGCCGCCGTTACCTGCGCCCGTTTTCACCCGAAGACGCTCGTTTCGCCGCTGGCGTCGGTAACCGTCGCATTTACGCCCGGCGGGCGTGCGTCGGTTTCTTCCTCCGCCGTGTATAAGCGAACCCGGTCATCCTTTTCTTCCCCCGCGCTCTCTCTCCCGCTTCGCATGCGTTCATAGCCGTAGTCGCCGCCGTGTTTCACCGTCGTCGGCGATCTTAAATCACCGCCACCGATGGCGCCCACCGCGCCGAACGCCTCGCGCCGCCCCTCCGTCCGCTGGCGAGAGACAGCGTCTGCGGCGCCGGAGCAGCGCGCCACGCGCGTCGGCGATCGTGCGTCTCCCGCCATCGCACCGCGGCATCTCCACCACACACTCGCGGCGGCCGGATCGTCCACGCGTCCTCGCGGCCGTCCGATCCGCGCCTACCTCGGCCCGCACGCGTCGCGCTCGCCTCGCGCGCGACGGTCGAGCCACGCGTCGGCCATCGCGCGGTTTCCGCGTCTTCGCCGTTTCATCGCGCCGTCGCTTTGGATCTGGATCAGCGCACCAGATGCAGCCACGCGTCCGAACCACAGCCGTTCGATCCACCTCCGCCGACAATAGCGCACCGCGCGTCGGCCACGACACCTCGATCATCCACGTCGGCCCTAGGCGGCGTGTATCCTGCGTGGCGGACGCGTCCGCCACGTCGAGCCACGTCAGCCGAAAACCCGATCCGGGTGCCACGTCAGCGCCACGTCGGATGCCACGGGTCATGCCACGTGTCGCATTTCCGCGTGCCACGTCAGCATTTGTAATGGTCCGTGGACTCGGTCCACCGTAGACCGGGCCCACATGTCGCCGACTATATTTTTATTTTAATTCCCTTGCTGACGTCATAATTAGAATTTACTTTTGTAAAATAATTCCAAGAAAATCCGTGCTGACGTCATAATTCATTTTCGTTAAAAGATAATTCGAAATTATCTTTTCCATTTTCTCGATTTCAAACTTCCATGACCATATCTTGCCCATTTTAGCTCCAAATTGATCCATTCAAATTTCTAAATTCATCTAAAATTCTAATATTTCAATTGGTATATTTAGTTTCAATTTTTGAAATTTTATTTTATTTTATTTATTTGGATTTCTTGATTTACGTGTAGAGACCGATTTGTCCGAGGAACTTCAAGAGCAAGCCCCGGAAAATTTCAACCCAGCACAGGAAGGCAAGTCTCCTTTGATCATTTTGATCCTATGTTTTGCAAGTTTTCTTTGATCAACTTGCTCAAATGATTTATAAAATGATCAGGTAGTTATTTTAAATTATTGCATGCTTATGTTATATCAAGTGATAATTTGATTTAGAAAATTTAGTTAAATACCCAATTTGTTATACCTTCCATTGAAAATTGCTTACCTTGTACCATTGTCAACTTAGGATATCCCTTTGACTCAATAATGAGTTAGTATTACATCTGTTGAATTTTTAAATACTAGCAAATGCTTAGCGTAGCAAATCAATGTAATAATGCTCAAATGAGTAGCATGTTTGCTAAATGTTTTGATGAATGACTTGTTTGAACATTGGTAATGGATGTTACCATTGTTAAATGATTTGTTTGAAAAGTGGTAATGGATGTTACCACTGTTAATTTAAAAGTAAAAATGAATTTCAAAGGGAAAAGTTGACAAGGGTGGATGGAAGGTTTGGTGAGTGCGAGTTTAGCACGAGTTTTTGGGATTGTGAATGAACCACCTGGTCGCTTAAGGACCGACGCTTGTGTTTGTCCAAACTAAGCAAAATAGTGCAACCACAAGTCTATATGGGTACGACCTAGCTAACTAACCTATAAAGGTGTAGTTTAGGTATCACCAGTGGTGTATTGAGTGCCGGGTGTCTTGGTTACTCATAGTGAGGGACGGGGTTTTCTTGTACTCATACGGCGCAAGAGGGGCTCCGACTCGTGGATTCGAGTTGTGGTGAAACCTTAGCGGGTGGTATCTAGCTATACTTGGAGTAGGTGAAAGGCTTTGTGATATTTTATCCGGGTCTCATGCCAAAGGAAGCATGTTGACTATTAAGATAATTTATCTCTTGTGGGTAAAGTGTACAAACTCTGCAGAGTAAAAACTATTCGAATAGCCGTGCCCACGGTCAAGGGCGGCAAGGAATGCATTCACATGGTAGAAGTTTGATTTTGATTTCAAAATAAAATGGTTTGTCAAACTCGGGAGTGGTGTAACTCTCGTGATTTAAATCTGGTGGTGTAACCGCATCGTGGTTTAACTGAGTTTTGAAAGTTGGCAGATAGCCCGAGATCTTAGTGTTGGTGGTTTAACCTTCACTAAGTTATTTATCTAAATTCATTTATGAAAAACAAGATGTTTATCAAATGGCCTTTGAAGTAATTATGTAGATTTGAAATAAAATGCTGATTTTTGCAAAAGAACCATATAGCCTTCCTTTGTGAAGCCTTGCATCTATGCATCTTTCCCAAGACTTCATGAGTACAATTTTGTACTCACATGTTGCTCTACAAATACATTAGCAGAGAATGAAGAAGCTCAAGCTGGAGTATACGACTTACGTGCCGAGTGTGGATGCGGTGGTTTCTTCGGATGCTTAGGATTCGTTTCCCCACCAATTGCTGTGGCGCATTGATGGGTCGATTAATTACTTTTGCTTCCATTGTGTTTATTTTCGTTTTAAGGTTACGTGAACCTTTGTAAGGCAATGACCAATGTAAAACTTCAGTTATTATTGTAATAAATCGTGGATGACAATGTACCATTTTTACGGTTATCTGTGTGTACTAGCATTGATCCGGGACTAGTCTTGTAATGCATGTGGGGTCGGAAGTTTTACTCGGGTCCCACGTATGGTATCGAGCCATCTTGGTGTAGAGGACGAACCCTAGGTTTTGGGAAGTTTTAAGGACTTATGTTTAAAAAGAATATATTAAAAATATATAAGCTTCTTTGCTTCTACTCTTCTCTTACTTAGTAACTTGTTTCATCCTCCCTTTTCACTATTTAAAAATCTTTACCGATCTCTCCTCTTTTCAAACTTGTAGATGGCGGAGTTCATCGTCATCGGCCCGTGGGATCACCATTCTCATGGCGAGAGCGAGGAGCTTTGTGACTCTTCTACGGCAGCTAATGCAGCATCCAAGTACAACCAACACCTATTTTCAGAGGGCGGAACACGCGAGTGATGAGCATGGACTCTGGAGCATGGAGGTGTTCATTTACGCTCGAGCGGGAGGATTGACCCAGTTGGCGTCATATTGAGTATCCACGGACCTTACGCTCCGATGCGATCCAGATGCGGCCACGATTGGCTATCTCGGAGTTGTGCAGAGGCACAAGGAGGAGCTACGACGATCACCTTTTGCTTCTTCCGACGGCGAGCAGCGGGGCAGACTCATCCGAGCTTTTCCGGTGGTGGTGGACGACCGCGCTTGTCTCACCGGTGCGGCACACTCTGGCGGCCTTCGACTTACGCGAGCTCAGCAGAGATCGGACTTCTTGGAGGCTTTCGTCGAGCTACGACCACTCCGACACTCTCGAGCCCAGCTACTGCGAGTGAGGCTGCCCACGCCGACGCCGTTCAGCGAGACTGCTGTCGCGGCAGGTAGAGCGTCTTCGAGCCGCTACCACTACACCGACTCCACCAGCCCCGTTCTTGCTCCAGTCCGATTCACGGGACCTTGCACTAGGCTTCTGCGAGGAAGAGTGTGCGGACGCCCACCGCCACCCGACGTTGATATTGGAGGATCTAGCCGAGGACGCCAGCTATCTCGCTCGGTTTTTCGATTTGATCGAGGTCGATCACGGTCGCGTTTCGCGAACAACTGCCGTGGTTGTGGACAGAGACACTTATCGGATTCAGAGGAGGACCCCGAGGAGGATCCGGAGGAGCGCATCATCGTGGAGGATGAGTAGTTAGTTGAGTCAGTAGTACCCAAATAATTGTCCACGTTCTTAGAACGCTTTATCATATTTTGGTGTGTTAGATGGGTGTACCAAGCCTATGTGCACTTGTGGTGCAGCCATTCATAAAATTATCTTGATTTCAATAAAGTTTTCCTTAAGTGGTTGCTGGTTTCTTCTTGTGTGTTGGCTTGGGATGTTATTTAGTTTCCCCTAACCTCTTATCTATGCTAGTTCCCTCTTACCTTTTTGCTAACCCTGGAAACCGTTTCAGATGGTGAACACAAGGAGCAACCCGGGCAGTAGCCGTAACCCCAATGCTCAACCAGAAGACAACATTCCACCTCCGCCAGCTCAAGCTCCCAACATGGAATGATGATGGCGTGCGGTTGCAACTACTTCAAGCTTTGGCCCAAAATCAAGTCCAACAAGCCCAGCAAGCACCAGTTCAACAACCACAGTCTAAACTTGGGGAATTTATGAGAACCCAACCTCCGACCTTTGCAGGATCTGCTGACCCTTTGGAGGCGGATGATTGGATTAAAGAAATAGAAAGGAAACTCAATTTGGCTCAATGTGCAGAACATGAGAAGGTTACAGACGCCCACCAACTCAAGGGAGTTCTTGCTAATTGGTGGGATAACTCATGCGCACATCAAGATGCTCGAGAATATTGCATGGGTAGAATTTTTGGAAGCCTTCCGCATCGCTCATATTCCTATGAGTATTATGGAAATGAAGAGGAAGGAGTTTCATCGGCTACAACAAGGAAACCTTAGTGTTTCCGCATATCGAGTAAATTTATCCAATTATCAAGATATGCACCGGAAGATGTGGCGCCCGATGCCGCAAGGATCGGAGGTTCATGGGAGGAATGGACCCCAACCTCAAAGTTCGGTTAGTCTCCAATGACTACCCTACTTTTCAACATCCGTGAACAAAGCTTTAGTACAAGAAGATGCCCAGCGTCGACTTTTGATGCTAGGAAAAGGAAGTTTCAAGCCCAACGGTTTGCTAGCGGTTCCGTCAACGCCCTACTCAACAACGGTACAACCGGCCTCCGGTGCATAGTCATCCAAGGACACCCATTTCGCACCTCGCCTTTGCCTCAAACTCCTAGAACTGGAAATGCAGCCCAACAACGAGCAGAATAGAAATGTAGCTGCAGGAGTGCAATGCTACAATTGCAAAAATATGGGACACTATGCCGTGATTGCCCACGAAGCGTCAGCGGTAACCCCGGTCCGCTTCAACACGGATCCTACACCAGCAAGAGCTCCAACTACGGTCAGGGCGTGGAAGCCCTCGAGACACCTCGAGACTCCACAGTCATTCAACAGAGGGCGATCAATCATGTCACCGTAGAAGCGGCGGAAGATGCACCGCACGTAGTTAGGTAAGTTCTGGTTAATTCAGTACAAGAATTATATTATTTGATTACGAGCTACACATTCATTCGTAACAAAAGCTTTTGCTGAAAGAAATAATTGGAATATTTGTTTGCTAAAGAACCCTATGATAGTCCAATCTCCGAAAAGAATTGAGGACTAAATTGGTTAGCCCTAGTGCAACCATAATTATAAATGGAGTAAAGTTCCTAGCGAACCTTATTATAATAGACTCGGATGGCATAGATATAATACTTGGTATGGATTGGTTGATCAAGTATAAAGGATGATAGATTGTGCTAATCGTGCCATTAGTCTTACCAATTCGACGGAATTCGGATAAGACATGAGGCGCTTATGCGCTCAAAGAAGAACATTATGTTAACCAACTTAAAAGGGAAAAAGTTGGAGGATGTGTCAGTAGCTTGCGAATACCACGATGTTTTACGAGGAATTGCCAGATTGCCACCAGATCGAGAGATTGAATTTGTTATAAATCGGTACACAAATTTCAATATCAAAAGACCTTATCGGATGTCGGTGATGATTTAGTGAAGTCAAGAGGCGATTCAAGAATTACAAGAGAAAAGTTTCATTAGACCAAGTTCTTCACCTTGGGAGCCCCAGTGCTTTTGGTAAACAAGAAGGATGGTAGTCGGCGTATGTGCGTGGACTATAGAGCTTTAAATGAAGTAACTATAAAGAATAAGTATCCCTTACCCGGATCGACGATTTGTTCGATCAACTCAAAGGATCAAGTGTCTTCTCCAAGATTGATCTTGGTCGAGGATATCACCGATTGAAGATTAGACCGGAAGATATACCAAAGACGACCTTCGCCACAAGATATGGACTATATGAGTATACGGTGATGTCTTTGATCGACAAATGCCCGGCATACTTCATGAATTTGATGAATAAAGTATTTATGGATTATTTAGATAAGTTTGTTGTTGTCTTTATAGATGACATTCTTATCTATTCAAAACGATAAAGAACATGAGGATCATCTAAGGATAGTATTGCAAAGACTCGTGAACACCGATTATATGCCAAGTTTAGCAAGTGTGCGTTACGGTTAAAGGAAATTGAGTTTTGGGACACGTAATTTCAGCGTAAGGAGTATCAGTAGATCTGGAAAAGTTAAGGATGTATTAAATTGACTCCACCTAAGACGAGAATCGAGATCGAAGTTTTCTGGTTTAGTGGTTACTATCGTCGATTCATTGAAGGCTTTTCCAAGATTGCCAGACCTTTAACCCAGCTGTTAAAGAAAGAGAAGAAATTTGAATGGAGTAAATCCTGTGAGGATAGTTTTCAAGAGTTAAAGAAGAGGTTAACTTCAGCACCAGTTCTGCGAGGTTACCGGATATTAGAAAAGATTTTGAAGTTTATTGTGACGATCAAAACAAGGTCTTGGAAGTGTACTAATGCAAGAGGAAAGGTTGTTGCTTATGCGTCAAGGCAGTTAAGGCCACATGAGGAGAATTACCCCACTCATGATTTAGAGCTAGCTGCTGTAGTGCATGCTCTAAAGTTGTGGAGGCATTATCTAATTAGTAATCGGTGTGAAATATATACGGATCATAAAAGTCTAAAGTATATATTCACTCAACCCGATCTTAATCTGAGACAAAGAAGATGGCTTGAACTGATAAAGGATTATGATATGGGAATACACTATCATCCAGGAAAGGCCAATGTAGTGGCAGATGCTTTAAGTCGGAAGATCCATGTTAGCAATATGTTGATTCAAGACAGTTAGTCAACTCTTCGTGAAGAATTTCAGCGCCTCAATTTGGGAGTGATAAATGAAGGAATTCTGTCTACATTAAAGGTCCAACCCACTTTAGAAGATCAGATCAAGGCAGCTCAGAAAGAAGATGAGTATGTTAAAGAAATAAAAGATAACATGAAGAAAGGCAAAGCACCTGGATTCTTAGAAGATGAAGAAGGAATTCTTTGGTTTGGAAAAGGATTTTAGTACGGAGAGAAAGGAAATAAAAGATTTAATTTTAAAGGAAGCTCATGAATCGGGATATTCCATTCATCCGGAAGTACAAAGATGTACCAAGATCTAAAGGAAAGTTCTTGGTGGACCCAAGATGAAACGAAATTGCAGAATATGTAGCTTTATGTGATATATGTCAAAGGGTTAAAGCGAGCACCAACGACCGCGGTCTTTTGCAACCTCTGCAGATACCTGAATGGAAATGGAGGAAATCGGAATGGATTTCATAACAGACTACCAAGAACCAAGTCGGTATGATTCAACTGGGTTATAGTGGATCGCTTAACAAAGGTTGCACATTTCATACTGTAAAGACTACCTATTCAGAGATAGATTGGCAGAGCTCTATATGTCAAGAATAGTATGTCCGCATGGAGTTCCAAAGAAGATCGACGGATAGAGGAACGCAATTTACCTCAAGATTTTGGCGAAGCTTCATGAAGTTTTGGGCACCAATTTAAATTTCAAGATCGCTTATCATCCTCAAACAGATGGCCGACCGAACGAGTGAATCAGATATTGGAAGATAAGCTAAGAGCGTGTGCTTTAGCCAACAAAGCTAGTTGGGATCAAAGTTTACCCTACGCGGAATTTTCCTATAATAACAGATTACTACCTAGTCAAGATGTCTCGCTTGAAGCCTTGTATGGCGGTGTAATGCGAACACCATTATATTGGTCGAGATCGAGAAAGTCAAGTATTCGACCCGATGTCTTGAAGCTAGCCAAGAGCAAGTTCGATTATACGAGACCGATTGAAAATAGCACGCACTGCATAAAAGAGTTATGCGATAATCGCCGAATGTTGGAATTCGCACTAGGGGATCATGTGTATTTGAAGGTGTCACCTTTAAAAGGGATGCGACGTTTCAAGGTCGGTGGAAAGCTTGCTCCAAGATATATCGCACCATTTCTAGTTATAGCCGTAAGAGGTGAAGTTGCGTATCGATTAGAGCTTCCTCCTCGGTTGTCGATGTACATGATGTATTTCATGTATCACAGATTGAAGAAGTGCTTAAGAGTACCGAGAGGAGTTAATATCTTTAGAAGAGGTGGATTTAAAAAGACTTGACATATCCAATTTCTGTCAAGATTTTAGAAGAGGCAGAGCTACTGCACAAGAAACAAGACTATCAAATTTTGCAAGGTGCGGTGGAATAATCATCCAGAATCGGAAGCAACACGGGAGCGTGAAGAGAATCTTGAGCGAGTTCCCGATCTTTTCCCAGTCTTTTCAATCTCGGGCCGAGATTCTTTCTAAGGGGTAGGTTTGTAACATCCCAATTTTTGCTTTAGTTGGAAGAAATAATTTTAAATTAATTATCTCAATTTATTTGGATTTTTCAGAATATAAAGTTCTGTTTAAAAATAAAAATTTAATATTAAAATAGGTTGGAAATATTTTTCATATGTTCAAAACATTATCAGTGAATTATGTGAATTTTTCTGCAATTTTGGAATTTATTTGGTATTTTTCGACTATTTTAAAGCCTCCTACTGATTTCTGAAATATATAAAAAAATTTAAATATCAAAACCCTTCCTGGCCGACACTTGTCACCATCCATCCGTCCATCTCCTTGGACCGATCCCCGCCGTCCGCGCCATCCCGCCTCCTCCTCTCCGTGCGCCACGTGTCGTACATCCGCCGGCTTCCCGCGGCTAATCCTCAGCGGGATTACCTACCCTTATTGGGTAGGTAGTGCCTCCCGCCCGATCGGTTTACACCGCCGCTCTCTTCCTCCCGCTCCCTGCTGCGCGTTCGAGCCCGCCCGCGCGAGGTTGAGTTTCTTTGCTTTTGCGGCGACAAGCGGGCCCCACCCGCCGAGACCGCCGGTGCGTGAGGTCACCGCCGATGGGTCCCACTGCCGAGCCTTCGTCTCCGCGCGACCGTTCCTTCTCTCGCGCATCGCCGCCATTATCGCACCGCCGCCGAGCTCGCGTTTCGTCTCCTCGGCCGTTACTTCTTCGCCTTTAATGAACGGGAGCGTCGCCGCCGCCGCCGTTAATCGCGCCTTTCACCCGAAGACGCCCGCTTCGCCGCAGCGTCGTAACCGCCGCATTACGCCGGCGAGGACGTGCGTCGGTTTCTTCCTCCGCCGTGTATAAAAGCGAACCCCGGTCATCCTTTTCTTCCCCTTCGCGCTCTCTCTCTCTCCCGCTTCGCATGCGTTCATAGCCGTAGTCGCCGCGTGAGCCACCGCTCGTCGGCGATCTTAAATCACCGCCGCCGGTAGCGCCCACCGCGCCAACGCCTCGCGCCGCCCCTCCGTCCGCGCGCGAGAGACGTGTTCGCGACACCGGAGACGCGCCGCCACGCGCCGACGATCGTCGTCTCCCCGCCATCGCACCGCGCATCTCCACCACACACCCGCGACGGCCTGGGAGGCGCCCACACGCCTCAAGACGGCCGTCGGATCGCGCTGCCTCGGCCCGCGCGCGCGTCGCGCTTACGCCGCGCGACGGTCGAGCCACGCTGCGGCCATCGCGCGGTTTCGCGTCTTCGCCGTTTCATCGCCGCCGCCGCTTTGGATCTGGATCAGCGCACCAGATGCAGCCACGCGTCCGAACCACAGCCGTTCGATCCACCTCCGCCGACACCGCGCGACGCCACGCGTCGCCACGACACCTCGGCCATCCCGCCACCCTAGCCGACGATGCGCCACGTGGCATAACGCGTCCGCCACGCCGAGCCACGTCACCAAAACCCGATCCGGTGCCACGTCGGCGCCACGTCGGATGCCACGGGTCATGCCACGTGTCGCATTTCCGCGTGCACGCGTCGGATTTGTAATGGTCCGTGGACTCGGTCCACCGTAGACCGGCCCACATGTCGCTTCTCGTATTTTTTATTTTAATTCCCTTGCTGACGTCATAATTAGAATTTACTTTTGTAAAATAATTCCAAGAAAATCCGTGCTGACGTCATAATTCATTTTCGGTTAAAAGATAATTCCGAAATTATCTTTTCCATTTCTCTGATTTCAAACTTCCAACACCATATCTTGCCCATTTTAGCTCCAAATTGATCCATTCAAATTTCTAAATTCATCTAAAATTCTAATCTTTCAATTGGTATATTTAGTTTCAATTTTTGAATTTTTATTTTATTTTATTTATTTGGATTTCTTGATTTACGTGTAGAGACCGATTTGTCCGAGGAACTTCAAGAGCAAGCCCGGAAAATTTCAACCCAGCACAGGAAGGCAAGTCTCCTTTGATCATTTTGATCCTATGTTTTGCAAGTTTTCTTTGATCAACTTGCTCAAATGATTTATAAAATGATCGTAGTTATTTTAAATTATTGCATGCTTATGTTATATCAAGTGATAATTTGATTTAGAAAATTTAGTTAAATACCCAATTTGTTATACCTTCCATTGAAAATTGCTTACCTTGTACCATTGTCAACTTAGGATATCCCTTTGACTCAATAATGAGTTAGTATTACATCTGTTGAATTTTTAAATACTAGCAAATGCTTAGCGTAGCAAATCAATGTAATAATGCTCAAATGAGTAGCATGTTTGCTAAATGTTTTGATGAATGACTTGTTTGAACATTGGTAATGGATGTTACCATTGTTAAATGATTTGTTTGAAAAGTGGTAATGGATGTTACCACTGTTAATTTAAAAGTAAAAATGAATTTCAAAGGGAAAAGTTGACAAGGGTGGATGGAAGGTTTGGCTGGTGCAGTTTAGCACGAGAGTTTTTGGGATTGTGAATGAACCACCCTGGTCGTTTAAGGACCGACGCTTGTGTTTGTCCAAACTAAGCAAAATAGTGCAACCACAAGTCTATATGGGTACGACCTAGCTAACTAACCTATAAAGGTGTAGTTTAGGTATCACCAGTGGTGTATTGAGTGCCAGGGTGTACTGGTTACTCATAGTGAGGGACAGGGTTTACTGTACTCATACGGCGCAAGAGGGGGCTCCGACTCGTGGATTCGAGTTGTGGTGAAACCTTAGCGGGTGGTATCTAGCTATACTTGGAGTAGGTGAAAGGCTTTGTGATATTTTATCCGGGTCTCATGCCAAAGGAAGCATGTTGACTATTAAGATAATTTATCTCTTGTGGGTAAAGTGTACAAACTCTGCAGAGTAAAACTATTCGAATAGCCGTGCCCACGGTCAAGGGCTGCAAGGAATGCATTCACATGGTAGAAGTTTGATTTTGATTTCAAAATAAAATGGTTTGTCAAACTCGGGAGTGGTGTAACTCTCGTGATTTAAATCTGTGGTGTAACGCATCGTGGTTTAACTTTGAGTTTTGAAAGTTGGCAGATAGCCCGAGATCTTAGTGTTGGTGGTTTAACCTTCACTAAGTTATTTATCTAAATTCATTTATGAAAAACAAGATGTTTATCAAATGGCCTTTGAAGTAATTATGTGGATTTGAAATAAAATGCTGATTTTTGCAAAAGAACCATATAGCCTTCCTTTGTGAAGCCTTGCATCTATGCATCTTTCCCAAGACTTATGAGTACAATTTTGTACTCACATGTTGCTCTACAAATACATTAGCAGAGAATGAAGAAGCTCAAGCTGGAGTATACGACTTCGTGCGAGTGTGGATGCGGTGGTTTCTTCCCGGATGCTTAGGATTCGTTTCCCGATCAATTGCACGTGGCGATTGATGGGTCGATTAATTACTTTTGCTTCCGCTGTGTTTATTTTCGTTTTAAGGTTCGTGAACCTTTGTAAGGCAATGACCAATGTAAAACTTCGATTATTATTGTAATAAATCGTGGATGACAATGTACCGCTTTTTTCGTTATATCGTGTGTACTAGCATTGATCCGGGACTAGTATCTTGTAATGCATGTGGGGTCCGGAAGTTTCTACTCCGGGTCCCACACCCATCTGGTCGAAGGCTGCCGCGAACAGAATGTTCGCGGAACTACCGCCATCAACCAGGGCACGTCCCACGTCGCATCCCGCTATAACGACCCGGACGACCAGGGGGTCGTGGTGGGGAAGCTCCACGCCTTCGGCATCGGCGGGGGTGAACGTGACCTCATGCGCGCCCACCCAGCGTTGTTCATGCTGGATATGCCGCCACGTGGTGTAACCTCCGCACGTAGGCCTTCCGCTGCCGTGCCGAGGCAAACTCCAACGAGGAGCCTTCGGAGATGACGTTCATAACCCGTCGGTGGGTGGCCTCCGGAGCCTGTAGCTGCAGAAAGCCCTCCTGAGGCTGCTGCACATGGGCCTGAATGCGCAGGGGATCGTCATGGGGCTGCGTCCCTTGTGCCTGAATGTGCAAGGGGGCTTCGTATGGGTGCTGTACGTGGGCCACCACAGGCGGGCGTGCTGCCAGGTTCCTGTCCCTGGTGACGCTGTCGCGGAGCGCCATGATAGAGGTGCATGTGCGGGTGTCATGGTTGCCACGACCGTGGACTGCGCACCACAGCCCCTGGTGTTGGTCGTCGTGATCTCCACGGCCTTTATCGTCGCGGCCCCAGCCACGGCTGCGCCCCCGACCGCCCCGGCCCACGGGAGCACCTTCGTCAGAACTGCCTTCGATGTCGAGGACGTACCGGCCCCGCCGCGACTTCTGCTGGCCATGCTTGGACCTATCGGACGACTCCTTGTGCGGGGCGTCCCTTTGGTCGGACGCATCCTTGGACGACTCGCACGCTTTTCTTCAAGAACCATCCTTGGTGGATCTTCGCTTTGCCGAGGTACCGCCTGGTTGGTGTTGAGTCATCACCTTGCCTTCGCGCGCGCCCTCTTCCGCCCGGCATATTCCTCCATTTTGTCAAAGAACCGCCACCGCCTTAATTGGCTTCCGTGCGCCGTACTCGACCATCGGCCCGCGAAGGCCCCGTATGGCTGCATTGACAACGGTGGTTTCATTAACATCTTTAACTTGACAACGTATCTTTGTGAAGCGTTTGAAGTAGTCCCGAGCTTCCGAAGGTTTCGCGACGGCGAAGAGCTGGTCGCGCCGACCGCTCGACATAATTTCCTTGAAAGTTGTTGTGAAGGCGGTCGCGGATCTGCTCCCACGCGTAGATGGAGTTCGGCTCTATGGTAAAAAACCAGGAGAGCGCCACTCCTTGCAACGCGAGGGGGAGTCCCTTCACCTTTGTGGTGTCATCTTCGCCCGCAGCCTCGATCGCGGTTTCGTACACGCGCACGAACTCGCGGGGGTCCATGTCGCCTTTGTAGGGCTCGATGACACTGGGGTATTTGAAGTCTTCGGGCCACGCCGCTTGCTGTAGTCCTGCCGAAAGTGGGGACTCTGGATCGACGCGCCGTAGTGGGACGCAGCTGGATGTGGGGGCGTCGCGGCTGTCCGCCCTTTCCGGCGTGGGCTCTGGCGCGACCACCGGCGCGGCCTGTTGGCTCCGAGCCTCTTGTATGTCTCGGACAGCCCCGCGAAGATCCCCCAGCTCCTGCTGGAACGCTTTGAGGCCGCCACAGGCGCTTCCACCGCCTATGCGGGCGGGCCGCCGCACGCCTAACGGACGGATCGGGCGCACGACCGCGCCGCGAGCTCCCGAGCTGCCGGTCGCTCCGTTGTGGCTACCTCGAACTGCCGGTCCGCGCTCGCGGCAAGGGTTGCGCGAGGTGGCGAGGTCGATTACCGCCGCGCGTCGGCGGGTCGGTCGTCGTCGCGCCGGCGCCGACGCCTTCGATAACGGGTTGGTCGTCGCAGCGCCGGTGACGGGTGGGTCGCCGCGCGCTGGTGACGGGTTGGTCGTCGCGGTGCCGGTGGACGGGTTGGTCGTCGCAGCAGCGTAACGCCGACGCCCTCGACCATCGTGCTGCGCCGCCACCCGCGCCGCCGTAGCCGATGCCGGCCTCGTACCCATGCGACGCCCGACCCGTCGCCTTCTTTCCCTTCACCGCTGTTGTGAAGCTTTTGGTGCCATCCTTTTTGAGTTTGGGCTTACCCGCCCTCCCACGGACGGCGCCAAGCTCTGTGGTTCTGCATCAAACAGAGAGAGATGGTAGTGGAGAGTGAGGGAGATGAGTAATGGCAGCTTCTCCCCATGGCTGTATCCATATGTATGTACACATGAGGAGTGCTTTTACGCTTATACCCTTGCATCCGGTCATCCCCTCCAGGCACTTATGTCATTACACATGGCCTATTCTGGGCCTTATAACCTCCTACCAGGCTTGCTGGGTTTAGGTGGGGGCCACCCCTACAACAGTATGTATATGTGTGTGTGTGTGTGTGTATATATATATATATATGTGTGTGTGTGTGCCCTAAACATGAAGAAGGGGCAAGCATTGTTCACTCATCTCAATCACTACACTACTCTTTGAGTTTGCTATTTGGCCAGTAGCCACAACAGCAACACAAATGACTCATCTACATGAGGATTCAATCGTTTATGCACATGTAAAATTCAATCCAACTAAACTCATGATCCAGCTCAGAATGAGCCAGAGCTTGGCTAGCCTGGTTTTCATTTATTTCTACAAAGTTCAGGAGCCTGAACAATTGAGCACAGATCATATTAAGCTCCAAATTCAGGAGCCTGAACATTTGAGCACAGATCATATTAAGCTCCAACTGAGCACAGATGGCCAATATGTAAAAAAGTTATGTAAGTTAGAACCATATCGTTTTTCCATTAGGTAGAAAAAGTTCAATGTCTTCTCATCTTGCAATGTTACAACTCCCAAGTCATGATAGTTCAAGGTTTAAGCATCTGATAAACAAAATACTCTTATGGCAGACCTACAGTCCCAATTCAAAATTAACTAAGCTACTTAAATCTCCACTCAAAATTGTACAGCTTAATGCCTGACCACGGCTATTGGCAGTGTTGTCTGTTCTCTAATCTCTACATTTTTGCTATTGCTCGGTTCTGAATGAACTAACCCACTAAATATTCAGAAGAACATATTTTGAAATCTGAACTGAATCCATCGATGAATGTTACTTCAGTTCCACGCGAATTTTGTCTGTCATTTTTTTTTGCACAGGAAGAAAATAGTGCGATTTAGTACTGGCATTAGGAAAGAAAACTACTACGCTGCTTTCCCATGCTCTCTGATTTGGTTTCCAACCTTTTTGAAATGGACTATTTGTATGCAGTTTTTTCAAATGAAAATGATACTTACGATTTTTTAGATAAAGGATATGAAATCCGGCCTCTATATCCACGAGGGATATATACAGCCAATACAACCACAAGTTACATGAGCTCTTAGGCTCAAAGCCTCATAACTGAGGAGCATACAACATCGAAAAAGAGAGCTTAAGGACTATGAAAAAAGCTAGAAAGACTACGCTTCAGAACTTCTTCTACGTCCTTGCTTTCAACCAAGACCCTATCCTCAAACGACTGCGCCACCCAAACTTCGGTCTACTTTGCGTGAAGAAGGGCCTCCTAGGCAACGCCTCCAAGGAGACGACAAGGGTCGCCAACGCCGCCCGCCTCACCGAGGCAAGGTTTTCACCTGAAGATCAGAAAACATGAGAGCTGTGGAGTGCCAAGACAACACCCCCAAGAAGGAAAATGGCGCCCGAAGGCATCATCGTTGTCGGGACCGATAAGTACACCGGCAAGGCTTTCGCCAGCACCTCCACAGCACCACACGCACTACCCACACACAAAATAGACCGCCACCATCCGCCATGAGCAATCATCCGGGGGTCTGATCGACCTCTTAATTCACAATTTCCTCTTCTTTGAGTAATGGCACCTATGGCCCACTTGCCGCTGCCATCCTCCCCTCTGCCAGTGCACCGCCGCTAGGGCGCAAGGAGCGCAATCACCGGGTCGCTGGCCACTGGCCCGCCGATCAAAAGGAACGGCGGTTTCCCGTCCAAGCTAGCCACACTACCATCCATGCTCAGGGATGACATGAAAGACCTCGCCGATGACATCGTCCCAGTGCCGCTTTGGTGTCAAACTTGAGTTGATCCCATTGCTCCTTCTAAACATCTCATCTCGCAACTTCGCTCCGCTAGAATGGGTACCTAAGTGCGAGAGCACCAAAATGGAATCGCACCGCCAATAATGGCGATCGATGTCGGAGCACGTAATCGATGAGCACTCTTGCCGCTTGAGTCGACCAAATACAGTCCTCGGAGCCCGCGATACGCCAACCCGAGACGCGCAGCTGTGCGGAACTAGAAGAAGGAGATGAAGTGCCACTAAAAGAATCGCCAAAGCGAGGTCGCCGCCGTGCCGACCTCGGCGCTCACGAAGCCACTCGCCGCCATCTCCGTCGTGCGGCGACGACGGCGATCAAGCGGCGAGGGCCACACCCGGGACGGCGCCAAGGAGGAGCGGGCGGATCCGGTGGAGGCGGCGAAGACGACCGGATCGCCCGAGGCGGCGGATCCGCGCGCGCGATCGCAGCGGTCGGATCCGGATCGGAGGTGGCCGGATCTGGCGCGGGGTCACCGGATCCGGCGGCGGATGCGCAAGAAGAGGCGGCTCAGGTGGCGGCGACCCGATCTAGCGACGAGGAAGACAGCCACCGCTCGCGCCGCGCTGCCTCCGCCGGCGACCTCCACAGGGGTCCGACCACCTCAAACCCGTCACCCAGATCTCGAAGCCGCCGCCCAGATCCAGGTGAAGCGCCGCCGCCTTCCTAGCACCCGCACAAGCTACCGGCGTCGTGCTCCAGCAGCGGCAAGGCGAAGGGGAGAGGAGTCGGCGCGAGCGCTGGGGAGGGGAAGGGTCGGCTCAGCAAGTTCCTGTAGTAGAAGTTACGATACAAACGATAGAAACACATGACGAGAGACAAAGCAAAGAACCTAAATAATCCATCAAATCTGGAAAAGGGAAGTTACTAGGCCCATTGTTCCAACCCAGTTAACAAGTCCACTACTCCACTCCATGTACATCGACTGAAAATGGCTAAAAATTATAGTAACATGTACCAGATTTTTACCCGTTTCCTCCGAAAATACACTCACAAACTCACCGGCAGATCGATTGATTCATCATTTCATCAAACCCAGAAGGAGGACCACAAGGTGGGGGGAACCGAAAATAAAAGTTGAATTCATTGAAGTGGTTAACCGATTCACGCCCACCACCACCGACAAGCAACGACCTAAACAAACTATAGATTAAGGGAGTGAAATGCTCCATTTGCTATTGTAACTAGTCAGAAACAGCAATACACTTCTAGAAAAGCTAGTATTAAGCTGCACAACTATAACCTATGCAGAATTCCTCCAAGAACCCCAAATATCTGCGCCAATCAAAGATAAGCGACCCAACCGGGGAGGGAAAAAATCTAATATTGGCTGAAAATTCCAAAGATTGATGCCACCAAATTCGTAGGGGTTTGACATGGGAAATCATAGTTTGGCTAATATCTGTTAGACCATGGGGTAGTTGAGATTAATGTGACGATGAATAATTAACATTTGGATTACTTTGGAATTTGAATTTGTGAAAGCTTCGGTCGACCGCAGTCATAGGTTTTTGAATCCGAGTAGTTTCAGTCGATTCCAAGTGATCTTGGTCTACTCTGAGTTGCTCTGAGTGGTTTTGTTGCCTTCAAGTGGTTTTACTTAGCTCTGAGCGGTTTTGTTGCCTTCGAGTGGTTTTGCCTGGCTCTGAGTGGTTTTGTTGCCTTCGAGTGGTTTTTCTCGGCTCCAAGTGGTTTTGTTGCCTTCAAGTGGTCTCGTTCGACTTCGAGTGGTTTTGTTGCCTTTGAGTGGTTTTACTCCACCCCGAGTGGTTTGCTTAGCCTCCAAGTGGTCGCTATCGGGTCCGAGTACTTATGAACCAGTTTGAGTGGTTTGGATCAGCCTCCGAGTTGTGTCTGAACAGTTCGATCGGATCCGACGACATTCGAGTAGCTTCGGAAGATCTCATGGTTGAACAACCACTGTACATTGACCACGGCATAGCTTTGACAACAGCGCTATGACTACGGCAAGGTTTGACCACAGTGCTATGACCATAGCTGAACGGCTTTATGACCATGATAGATTTCGACCACAACGGACTTCGACCATGACTAATTTTGACCACGTTCAGCTCAGACCACAACTGGCTCTGACCATGATAGGCTCTGACCATGACAGGATTCAACCACGATCGACTATGATCATGTCCATCTTCGACCACGTTCAACTACGACCTCATCCAGGTTCGACCACGTTCGACTATGACCATGTTCGACTTCGACCAGGTCCAGCTTCGACTATGTACGACTTCGACCATGGTATTTCGACCACAACAAAATGGCCTTACTTGGTTGATGATCATAAGCTACAGGAAACCGGTCATAAGATATGGTGAACCAGTCGTAAGCTACAGGGACCTGGTCGAAGGTTGTAAGATTCTCTAGTACAGGTACTTGTTCATGGTCGTAGCTATAATATCCTTTTCATGGTCGTAAATCTTAATGGTCGATAGTTGTAAATCTTACTGGTTGGTAGTCGTAACTTTTACTGATCAGTAGTCATAAATCTTTCTGGTCGGTGGTCTTGGTTTTTGTGAGTGGTACTCGATAGTCCTAGACTTTGCGGTCGATGGTAGTAGACTTTATAAGCGATAGTCGTGGCCTTTGTAGTTGATGGTCGTAGACTTTGTAGACTGCTGTCATACTCGTGTACTTCATGGTCTGTTGTTGTCTTCAGTTTTCTGGTCGGTTGTCATAGACCATGCGATTGGTAGTTGAAGGCTTTGCGATCGGTTGCCGTAGGCTTCACGGTCGGTACTCGTAGACTTCATTGTCGGTATGAGTGCTTTACTTCTTGTGATCTTCGAGTTCTTCGAGTACTCGTGTTAGGCCAATGGGATGATTGGTGGGTGCATGGTGGTCAAGTGGTCGTAGTACTCGGTAGTTAGAATGGATTGGTACTTGATGGTCGGTGATTGGTAGTCGTGGGTTTGCGATTGGTTGTCTGAGACTTACAGTTTGTGATCGGTACTCGGTTGTCGGTACTTGTTGGTTCTCTGGTGAGTAGCGATGATGTTTTTCCTAAGTGTTTTGAGTGGAGCAATGGTAATTCCTGCGTACTTGTGGTTTTTGAGTACTCATTCAGCTAGTGGTCATAATGTATTGTTTGAGGCTGAGTTTAGGAAAGTGATGGTTTTAGCGGTTGTAATTGGTAGCCTGAGAATGTTTTCTGGATAGCAATGAGGTGATTGGTCGTGAATGACCTAGTTGAGGATGATGGATGGTTGAAGGTGTGTTTTGAGTATGTGTGCTGATGATCAGTTGGGAAAAACTTGTTATGGGAAAATGTTTCTTTGGTCTTTGCATGTGCAGGTGAGCATGGAGAAAATCACGGTTGGTGATGAGGAGGATTGGGACTAGCATAGGGAGATCTGAGGTCCATACAGTTGAGGATGTCACACGAGGTGGTCGGGCTAATGCTGGAGCAAATGGAGCTTGAAGGTGGTGATGCAAGATGGAGCTACGGGAGGTGTGTTCCTAGAGGCTTTGTCGCGTATTGGGTTAGTAGTTGTGGATGGAGTCCATAACTTGGAAGAGATACAGTTTGGTTAAAACCCATGTTTGGAAGGATTTCAGGTCCCTTGATTTGAGGAAGATATAAGATTATGTGTTTATGGTTGAGTCAAACACGGTTTAGAGTACTCGCATATAAAAGCAGAGAAAGGCTATTGGTTTTGGTAAAAGCTTTTGGCGAGGTGTTTTGTGTGCTAGGGGGTTTATGAGTGCTTGTTAGGACACTTTGTAACTCCCAGAAAGTTCACCAATAAAGAAGATCTTGAATCAATCTAATTCGTGATTTCCGGTGATTGCTGTGCTGGTGAGGGATATGACTGTGAACTAAGCACTGCTACGAGTGGTTGTTCGAAGGGATCGTATTCGGCATTGATCGTGTAGAGATTTGAAAAGCAGAGGCAATCATTCACCCCCTCTGATTGCGCCATACGATCCTACAATATCCTTCACAGGTTAAGGAATTGGTACACTGAACTTGAATCTTATGCTATTTTGGTGTAGTAAAGATACTAGATTGATTGTAGATAACATCTTATGATGTTCATCGAAAAGGATTAGCTTGATTGCGAGTCATCTTTTAAATCTTGGTCATGAGGCTCATATATTTCATATTGCAATCTTTTTACATTCACTCATGTTGGCATGTTATGATAAAAATAGAAAATGAGAAAAAAGATTGAAAAAGATGTATGCTTCAAACATGCCGTGGTTAAACAAAAGAAAAAGCACAAAACATGCTCGATAAAAAAGAAGTATGCTTCAAGCATGCCACCATTTAAAAGAAGTTTGCTACAAAAATGGCATCATGAAAAGAAGTATGCTACAAGTATGTCACATGCTTAAAAAAATGAGTGTGGAGCAATAGGTTACTATATGAGGCTGCTAGATTGACTAGATTTAAAGCTTGCTTCACTTTTAGGCTTATTCACTTTTAGGCTTACTCTTTTAGGTGTGATATCCTTTTGTGCTCTTTATATATCGGTTTGGTCAGGGTCGTAATGCCTGTCATTAATCCAATTTGCTTAAACATACTAAAGACATATTTAGACATGCTTTTTGATATATAACTTTATATGATCTAGGGAGCTCTACTAGGATGACTTGGACACACTCTTAAATCAATGTAAAGTGACCTAGATAATCTACAAAGTTTCTGGATGTTTACTGTTTTTTGCTCCTTTTTAGAATTATTCTCTCTCTAGAGCTCTTAATGATTTCATTGCCAAATGGGGAGAAATTAGAAGAAAGGGGAAGAATTTTCTAAGAGTTTTGAGAGGAGGAAAAATTGAGAAAAATTGATCTTTGGGGTTGAGTGGGAGTTTTATGAGCTTTTTTGTGCTATCGGCTGTGGTCTAGGCTCTCTATGCTCTTTTGGCTATGGTCTATTCCTTTCGCAAATTCTCTAATTCAAGAGTTTTTAAAGTGTTGTCAATGTATTTATCAGGGGGAGATTGGTAAACCATGTGATGGTCATGCATTTTGTTGATGATGAATAACTGACATTTGGTTTTATTGGATTTGCATTCATGACAGTTCTATGTAACACCCTAATTTTCAAAGCCTTTTTGAAGCTTTTAAAATAAAGTTCACCATTTGGATTTTTTGGATTTAATACAAGCTTAAATTAAATTTTTATGAATTAAAAGGATTTAATATGACTAAATAACACTTTAACACTTGCTAGAAGTATTTTATTTGGGTTCCTTGCATCCTAAGGAATTTGTGAGATTTTTCAGGAGTTATTTACTATTTTCTAGAGCTAAGATAAATTAAAACCTATTTATGAAAATAGGAGATCCTAAAAAAATCCCCTATGGCCTATGGGCCGAAACCCATTAGTTCGGTCCGGTTTGCCTGACCCGTTTTTCCATTAGCCCGGTCCACCTCAGCTTGCCATCCCCCTTGCCTCGCGTCACCAATCTGGTCACCCGCACCAACCATCTGGCGGCTGTCCTCCACCATTCCCTTGATCGTCTGCAGTGCCACATGTCACCCATTCAACGGTGCTAGCACTATTCTTTGTCCCCGATTCGAACTCCGTCGCCACCGTTCGCATCGCCTCCGCCTCGGTGTGCGTGCCATCCCAAATGATTTGTGAGCCGTCTGTGATATTCATAACACAGACAGTTTGTAACTAGAACTATCTATAAAGAATACTATCACAGACCACTCGAACCAAAAACCGTCTATGATACACATCACAGATGGTTCTAGCTACCAACCATCCGTGATGGGCGAGTATCACAGACAGTTGGTATATAGAACCGTCTGTGATACTTTCCCATCACAGACGGTTGGTAGATAGAATCGTCTATGATGTGCTAGTATCACAGATGGTTTTTGGTTCGAGTCGTTTGTTATAATCCTTCATAGATGGTTTATATCACAAAACCATTTGTATTGTTCACTCTATACCTAATCTTTTTTCTTTTTTTCAGTTAGCATCAAGAAATGTTAACTATGCCTTCTGAAAATAAGCAAATACAGCAACAAACGCAGTAGCACATTCCATTTCCATTAGGATTAGAGTCCACCATTACAACATCACAAGATAACTAGCAAGTTACCTATCTAGCTAACTCAACAAGAACCTAAAAAGAACACATCTCCTAATCCTATAAACCTAACTCATAAACATGGCAAGAACGGAGAAAAAGGAAAGATCCTAGCAGACAATAGAAGTTGAACTGTGCTGACGAGGCCTTTATGCCTAGGTCCTCTCGCCCCTGATGTAGCGTACAAGCTAGATGTCTTTGACGCCTGCCATCGCTGGCACCGACTTGAACGTCACCATGGTAGCTAGTTGCTTTCGTGGCACCTTGCCTCCCTAGACTTGCGCATCGTCTGCTTCGTGCGGGCTATTAAGGTAAGGGTCGAGGAGGAGGATGGCGAGGAGGTTGGGTTTGGGTGAGTATTTATAGGGGAGGGAAAGGCAGGAGTGCGAAAATTTTTGGCGCGGGGACAGAGAGGTGGAGCTACGGTCTGTGGGGTGGGGGTTGGTGGGTTTCTATTGACTAGGATTGGGTTGGGGAGTATCGACGGGACCAACGGTCAGATTATTACAATTGGTTCTATATACAAACTGTTTGTGATACTCTCCTATCATAGACAGTTGGTAGCTAGAATCATCTATGAGGAACGAGTATCACAAACAATTCTATACACCAATCGTTTGTGAATTAGAGCACAAAGACAATATATATATCGGTGCAATGTAAATAGGTAGTCTCAAAAGATAAAATAGCAAAGTTTTATATGGCTTATATATACTTGTTTGAAAGGTTTTGATAAGATCTACAACTTTGCAGTTGAGGCAAACCCCAAATTCCAAAGGGAAGATCAAAAACTTTGGCAAAAATAGAAATCAAAAACTTGCAATGCAAATTTGAGGCTAAAGATGGCTGATTTTAGGGATTTTAGAGGGTGACTGGTGCACGTAGGTCTGGTTTTTTTGGATCGGACTCGTCGTTAGCTTTTCCACGAGTACAAGCACATTGAAAATGGACACTGTATACAAAAGTTATGGCCGTTTTACTAAAGGCATCTCGGAATGGAATCCTACGCAGACTCAGGCGGGAAGTATGAAATTTTAGGGGGATTGCGAGGAGGGAACATATCACAGATGATTTTTAATACAAATTGTATGTGATAACTTCATTATCACAAATGATTTGTAATAAAAAAACGTCTATGAAGTATCACAGACGGTTTAAATAAAAAATCTATGTGATATTTGGTAATATCACAAACGGTTGTTACCAAGAACCATCTGTGATATTGTTTCTTCACAGACGGTTTTTAGCCCTGGTAGCAATACAAATGGTCTCTAAACCTAAGCCGTCTGTGATTGCATTCAACACTAACAGTTTTAGTCAACCTTTTGTGATGAGGCGTCTAATATAAGCCTTTTTGTAGTAGTGTTTGTAATCTATTGGTGTCACATATTCTAATTCTGACAATGCTCGACAGATTCTAAATTATTTGGGTATGTCTGTTTGGAATGTGTTAGTAACTACTATTAATCATTCAGTTAGAATGAAAACACTCACTCTAAATGATCTTTACTCCAAGATGAAAACACATGAAATTGATGTTTTGGTCAGGATAAATAAGACTAACCCTTTGGGCTTATTAACTAATCAGGTTGACAATACATCTTGTTCTTCTAGTGTCTCTCTGTTTGCTTTGTGCTCTATTTTAGATTAACAGCTAGAGGAGATTCCGGAAGAGCAGCGTGTACTTCTCTCTAATAGGGTAACTAAGACAATCAATAACATCAGATCAAAGTGGAGAGGAGGTCCAATCCGATGCTATGAATGTGGTGAGCAAAACCACATCAAGATAAATTGCCCCAAATTGAGGAGTATGGAGGTCAATGATGACAAGGTACCAACTCATCACTCTCAAGTCAAGATTGATCCAAACAGGAAGAGCAATTATCGCAGAGCGGCGAATAAAATAATTTCAGCTCTTGACGAGATTGATTTGAGTGATGATGATTCTAGAAGCCACGATGAGGGCAATGGCAACAAAGCAAAGAAGGTAGACTTCACAGGGATGTGTTTTATGGCAAACAGTGAGGAGCTCGACAATGATCCTAATGAGGTAAAACCTTTTTATACTGATTTATTTCATGATGTGCTTAGATTGACAAAGGAGCTCAAGAAATATAGAAAGAAAGTTAAAAATCATGATTTTACGATTGATAGCTTAAATTCTGAAATCAATAGATTGAGAGTTTCTATTCCTGATGATGATTCCTGCGAGTCCTTTCAAGTCTTACATTCTGAGTTGGAGTCTGCTAGAAAAATTAAGGCATCAAACTTGGTACAATTTGGTGATATAACTACTAGACTTGATGAATTAAAATTGGCACATGACCCTTGTGGTGAAAAGTTAAAACTTGCATATGATGAAATTGAAAAGCTCAAGTTTAATTCTTCTGCTCAATCTAAAACTCACTCTAAGTGTGATTTGCTTCAAGCTAGGCTTAATTTATCTTAGGAGTCTATTCAACAAATGCTTTATTATGGGACTCTTTCTTGCTCTAATTGTCCTAAGCTTAACATTGAAATAGAATCATTAACTAGACAACTTAATGATTTTGCTAAAAAGGAGAAATTGGTTCAGTCTAATACTTCTAAGGAGATTGAAAATGAATATGTTAAGTGCTCAACTTGTCCCTCACTGGTTAAAAAAAACGAGTACCTTAAAGACATTTTAGAGAGGTTTTCTTTTGGCAAGAAAAATCTGAATATGATCCTAGACCAATAAAAGAATAAGTGTGAAAAATCATGGTCTAGAATTCAATTTTGTTAAGTATGCCAATAATAATCCTTCTAAGGTAGCTTAGCTTATGTAACCTAAAAAATTCGAAGTTGAATATGAACCAAAGCAAATTGTGTTCAAATCTACTAGTATCAAAGTGGGTGTCAAGTATCAATGCACTCCTTGCAGTAGAGATGATCATTTGGTTCAGTTCTATTTTTGGAAAGCAAAGAAAGAGAAGAAGGACAAGATGAGGAAGTGTTTTCAACCTACTTCCCATGGTCGAACAAGCGAAGCTATACCAGACGTTCAATCAGTTGTCTCTCATAGCCGGATCAGCGTGGTCGAACAAGATCTTCAACCAGGGCATTTTCACGTAGTTAGTCAGATTGTTTTCAACCAGTGACGTCCATGCGACCTGACCGATTAGCTATCAAACTAGCTCGATTGAGGAGGTCAGATCGTGCCAGTGGTCAATCCTGCTTTTCAGTAACTGACTGGTTGATATATGTCCGATGCTAATGCTTTACTTAAATCCTTATTAGTGCATGTGTTTGCTCCTCCTAACCAATCATCTGTAGACTATCGCGTTGCTCCCTCTAATCAACCCTCTGCAGGGTCGAAAGTTTTTGCAACAGGACCGGTTAGACCAGCCTTTTCCCGTGGTTGAAATAGCGTGGTCAGACCAGAATTTTGACCAGCATTCTAATGACCAGGGTTTCGACCAGTGAGTTGTACTTGATTAGACCAATCATCGATTAGATCAGTTTTCTAGAGGCGATCGGACCATCCCATGGTCGGACCAGCTTTTCAACAACTGTCTAGTCAGAAACTTGCAGAGGCTAATTCTTCACTTAAATCTTTGACATTGCCCGTTGCTTCTCTTTTTCGTCGTGTGTCATAGTGCTGGATTCCTAAGTCTTATTTCACTAACCTAGTACTGTGAAACCGACACTTTTGTGATGTAAAATAAGCTAATGTGGGATGGAGAACATGTGCTTAATTGGGTTCCAGTCTTTTATATCAACTTAACTGGAACACTTGATGGTTCTTCACTTCCTTTGATGGCGTCCAAGAGTTTCATATTCTGGTTAGACTATGTGGAAAAGGTAATTTTATCCTCAAGTGGTATTTTACAAGTGGTTTTTGGGTTCGTCTTTTAGATTGCTCGTTTTCTCTCAAAACTGTTTGAGTCTTCTCTTTGTCCTTGGTTGAGAAGTTTAGGCTCGGTTGAGAAGTGAATTAGGTTTTTGCATCTTTTGGGGATTATTTTGAGGTGGAGCTTCTTGGTTAAAAATTTTAGAAGCTTTGTTTATTATACTTGTCAAATAATATATCAAGTCCAAGTCTTTGAAATCAAAGAATGAGTAGTAGAGTTGTCTTTATCATATTTACTCATATGCTGTGTAGCTTTGATCATGACTAGTTTTAATAAATTAGCTACATTTGAATTAAAGCATGACATGGCAGAATACCTTGACTAGATTAATTATAGATATTTCTTTGTGATGTTCATCTAAAAGGATTAGCTAGATTGTGAGCCTTATTTTAAATCTTGGTTATGAGGCTAGTCTGTTTCATATTACAATCTTTTTATGATTACTCAATTGGTGTGTTATTAAAAACAAAAAAAATGCATAAATGAAAATATGTATGCTACAAGCATGTAAAGGTTAAACACAAAGAAAAAGGCAAAAAAGTACATAAATGAAAAGAAGTATGCTTCAAGCATGCCACCATTTACAAAAATTGCTACATAGATGGTATTATGAAAAGTATAATACAAGCATACCACATGCTGAAAAGATTTGAGTATGGAGCAATATGTTGCTTTATGAGATTGCTAGCTCGCCTAGATTTAAAGTTTGCTTGTAACATCCCAAAAATTTGCTTTCCTTAAAAATTAATTATTTTAAAAGTGTTTGGATTTTATTTGGATTATTTGTGTAAACTGGAAGAAAATATCAAAATCCCAATTACAATCAAAAGTCCAATAAAATTAAAAAAAATTCCCAAAGGGGCACCCATCCTAGAATTACCATAAGCCAAGCATGCATAACGTCAGAGTTCCAACCAAGCCAACCACCAGTCGGCTTCTTCTTTGTTGTGTGTTCTTTCCACCTTTCTTCCTTTTATTCTTTAACCTGATCACTATTCATCTTCTTCTACCTTGCGTTAGACACAAGCTCAAATCTCCAACCGACAAAAACCTTTTCCCCTCCGTATCTTCACATGGAAACCGCTAATTTGTGCTAGCAATCAATTCATCAATCTTTCCATTCCTTTCGCGCATCCTTGAATACCAAAATGCTCACACGGTGCCATAAATCCCATCAGTTTCCTTTTCTTTGCCGAAGCTAAAAATCAGAGCACCGTGATCGTGTGGCCTTCCCTCACATCTAGCAAAAGTTTCCCCTCCTCCAGAGAAGTCGTCGAGTCCGTCGATGACACCATTGGTTTCGAGAATGACCTCACTAACCGCTTCACCATCCAAGACCGCTACTGGAGCCTTTCACTGTCGAAGCACTTTGTTGCAGACGTCTTCCACCTCATCATCGAGCAAATCCGCTGCCGGAGACCTTCCCTCACCAAAGCACTCGGCCGCCGCCGTCTTCTACCATCACTGACTACTCTCCAGCCTTCTCTGTTAAACTCCCTTGCCTGTTGAAAGCAATTGCTCTGTGTTCGATCTCAGCCACTCTGACCACTCCCGATTGCTCCTGAGTTCCTACCGCTAAACCACTCAACCACTCAGACCTTTCGACCATGGTTGCTTTCGACCGCGACCACTGCCAACCACGGTCACTCATGACCACAGTCGCTTTTGACCACGACCACTTCCGACCACGGTCGCTCATGGCTGTACTCGCTTTCGATCATGCTCACTCACAGTCACAGTCGCTTTCAACCATAGCCAGTTTTGATGACAATCGCTCACAACCGCAGTTGCTCATGACCATAGCCATTTTTGACCACGGTCGCTCATGACTGTAGTAGCTCACGACCATGGCCGCTTTTGACCACCCTTGTTTTCGACCACCTTATAGTTTTTGACCACTCCAGGACTGTCGGCCACTGTCGGTGTTGCGATTGCCATGGTCGGTCATGACAACCTCATCGGTTATGACCACTCTCAGCATTCCGACAATTCTCATAGGTTTTGACCGCATCAAGCCTTCAACCACTCTGAAGCCTTCGACCACTCTCAACCTCGACCAGTAGGTTTTGATCACCAAGATTCGATCACTTTTAAGCCTTCGACTAGTTCCAGTCTTCTTGGACCAGTTCCTGTAATGTTCGACTTGCAATGGTTCCATCCTCTCCGAACCTTTCGACCATATTGCATACTTCGACCACTTCAAACTTTTTGACCACTCCCTCCGACCACGTATCGATCATTGACCACTCACAGCCACTTCGACCACTGACCACGCCAAAATTTTCAACCACATTCAGCCATCTGATCACAACTGTTCGACCACCAGAGCCTATCGATTCCTTTGATCGCTCCAAGCCAATCGATTCCTTTGACTATTCCAAACCACTCAATCTCTCTTACCTCTCTAGACCCTCCGATCATTTTGGTTGTAGTCGTTTTTGACTACAGCCGCTTCCGACCAGCTAGCAAGTTTTCTCAACCACTCGGTGGCAGAGACCACGCGAGCCATTCGACCACATTTAACGTTTGACTATTGACCGCTACCATCGTATTTCGACTTGTAACATCCCAAAAATCCTCTTCCAGAAAAATTTAATTTCAAATTAATTATTTTAAAGTATTTGAATTTTATTTGGATTTTCTGAGTTTTATTTGGAGTTATCTAAATTTTATTTCAAAATCTAAATCAAATTTAATCCTCAACCTCTCTACTCGGCCATCACGTGTCGCTCCCTGAATCAATCCATCCCCGCCGGTTTAATCTCACCACCCGCCTTCACTTACCCTTCGCTTTAATCCGATGGCCTGATTTCTCTTTCGCCTCGTGGCATTCATCCGACCGCCCACTCCTTCCTCCTCTCTCTTCCTCTCTGCAGCCCAACCCCCTTGATCACCTCTTCTTTCTTCTTGCCTTCTTCAACCTTCCACCGCCACCATTAATGCCCCGCCTAAGCTCTTAAATGTGGCAGTTTCTTCTTGTTAGCCAGAGCATTTGCTACAGTTGAAAGCCTAATCACTCCCGCATTCAACCTCCACCATTTCCCCACTTTAAACCCCGCTTCTCTCCCTCTTTACTCATCTTTGCGTCGTCCTTAACTTTTATGTAACCGATAACCGTTCATCGCCTCCACCTTCGCCAGACCCGTGCGCGCATCCCCACCCCTCCACCGAGTGAATCCACCGTCGAAGAGCCGTGCCACCAACGCCCTCACTTCACCACCCCTGCATCCTCGTCGCTGGCTACCATCGAGAATTTTCGAGTGTCGTGCCAAGGTGCACTTAACTCCCCGTGTCTTCCTCCCTCTCGCGCACCCCTCGCCAGCCCAGTGGCGTCGTCATCCGCCGATGCCCTCGATCCGCGGCGCCACCTTAGCAACCATGAGCTACGCAAGCGCCACGCCAACTGCGTGCCACCTCACCTTCTCCCGGTTTATGGACCTAGTCCACAAAAGTCGGTCCCACATCGATGAATAAAACCCTTTTTTTGTTGAAAAATAATTCGGCCAGAAAATCAAAATCTCTGCTGACGTCACCCTAACATCATAAATTCCTTTTTCCATAGAAAAATAATTCCTCTAAAAATCATTTCCCTTGATGATGTCATTTCAGTTCAAAAATAATTCCAGAAAATCAGTTTATTCTTTTTCTCTCCTTTTAAACTTCCAAAAGATCGTATTTCTTCATTTTAACTCCGATTGAGCCCATTCAAATTTCTAAATTCATATAAAATTTTAATCTATCCTATTTTCAAATTTTTGGAGTTTTTGAATTTATTTGGATTAAATTAAAGCTTAGACAGTAAAAATATTTTTAATGGTCAAAATATACTTCAATTAAATCTGAAATTATTTTATTTGGTATTTTCGGGTTCTAAGGTTGTTTGTGGAAATTTTCTGATTTTTTTTCGAATTTATTTTATTTTTTTCAGAAAAACAATTATTATTTAATTATTATTTTCTCTCTCCTCCACTATTCATCTTCTTCAGCGTAACATTTCGAATCACCAGAGAGCACGCACGCACGAGCACCATGGCCGATTCTTCAAACTTCCATAACTTGTGATTTTCTCAACTATTTCTTGCACCACAAAATGCATTGGAATCCTCTTATTAAGGCCTTTCCGTTCCCAGCCTTAGCCCCCAATTTCATGCGTTCATTTCGCGGGAATATGTCATGCCACCGAAAGGTATTCCCTCGCGGATCTCCCCATCCGGTCCACCTCCACGCCTATAAAAGGGAGCACCGGGTGCCTCTTCTCATCCTCGCCAAGCCTCTGAAATCTCAAGGCCTCTCTTCCCTTTTCCTCGCCGCAATTGGCATTTTTCTCTCACCAACAAAACGGTGTTCTTTGGCCGATTGCACGTCCTACAGTGGAGCTCCGCCACATTTGGCAACACCATTAGCTTCGTCTTTGCGCGTTCTACATGGTGCTCCCCTCGCCTTTGCCGGAGTTTCGCCGGAGCACCGTGGCCAAACCGTGTTGCCGCTTCTCTCCTCGCTGCAGGCCGACCGTGCATCTTCCACCACAACCAAGGTGAGCACTGCGTTCCTCATGTTCTCCTCTTCGTTTCGCCACAAACCTCACCCGCTAACTCCTCTCCGTTTGCCCGGAACGCCGATGTCAATCCGTCGGTTGTTGAATGTCTTCTCTGTCGTGTTCCACCACCATCCGACATCCTTTGGTCGAGCCGTTTGCACCGTTGAGTTTGCCTCGACAAGTTCTACATCGTGCTTTCATCGCCATCACCTAAAGATCCCCCGAGTCCTCGTCGACCTAGTCAGGCCCAGCCACTAAAACTGTACCTTGGCGCGTACACCCTTTTTGGTAAGCGCTTCAATTTTGTTCGCGTCATATTGTGTCCTAGACTCTAAGAAATTTTTCTACCATTTTGTTTAATTTTTATGTGGAGCCAATTGTCAGGAATTGAGCTTTCCGCGAAAATGGCCGTTTGTGACTCCCGACGTCGATTCGTCGCCTCTGGTAAGCCTTAGCCCATGCCGTAATTTTTCTTAGACTTGGCTCGCTGCGTTCTACGCCGTGCTTCCTTCCTTTTTTCCAAAAAGCCTCCACAAAATTTCGTCTCCGACACCTCACCATGGCCGCCAATGGCATCTCGTGTCCCCATCTATCCGGTGGTGTTTTCCCCAATCCGTTCATGTCATATCATGCCAAACCATCCCAAGTAGCTACTTTTCAAATGGTTTTGGATTCGCACCACCGAGCACCAAGATATCAAATTTTTCCTGTTTCTCCACTATCGTCATTCAAACGTCGATTGTATCGTCCACGATTAATTTTCAGCTTAGCCAATAATTTTCCTAACTTCACCATGCCATGTACTACCCCACGCTCATCTTACATCTCCACGTTCCATATCCGGTACTATCTCTCTCCAACCTGCTGTTGTCGCTACCGTGCGGTCGGTGCCGTTTTTCACTCACTACCGATGATTGCCGCCGTACCCATGTCACCACCTTCGCCTCATTGCCAGCATTCCATTTTGCCCATTCGCCAGCCACCTTGTAGCCAATCGACACCGTACTATTCAAAACGTAATCCTCGTATTGTTATCATTTCATGTGATGTCCAAAACTTCTACATATTCGATCTCCCTCATACGAACTCCGAATCCGTTGATTCTTTCTCCTAAATTCATCTAAAATCATAATCTATCCGTCATTATATATTTTATAATTTTTGGATTTTAATTGGGTTTTATTTGAATTTATTTTGTTTGGTTCTTCGCGTGTAGACTACGACTAATCCGGAGAGTTCGATTTTGACGATTCGCAACATCAAGTCTCCGAGCAAGGCAAGTCTTCTTTGATCATCTTGAACCTATGATTTTGAAATGTTTTAATTATTTTAAATTATGTGCATTGCTATTTACATAAAACATTAGTTCAAATCTTAAGGTATTAGTTAATCCAACTTTGTTATGCCATCAATTGAAGTTGAATGCCATGTACCTTTGTAACCTTAGAATTCCTTTGTCTCAATAATGAGAGTATTATAATTATTTGTGAATAATAGAATGGTAGTATAATGCTTAGTCATGCTATGTAATATTCTTGAAATCTTGCAAATGGGAAATTATGAATTATTGTAATACCCTTGTTTTTATAAATTTAGTGGTAATTGGAGTTGCCACTGTTCTTTTAAAATAAAATCAAATGTGGAAGTTGGTTTAGATTAGGGTGGATGGTTGGTTTGGGTTGGTGCAGCAAGCACGAGATCTTGTTAAGTGTATGTTCCACCCTAGTCAATTAAGGACCGACGCTTGTGTTTATCCAGACTGAGCATTAACCGTACAACCACAAGTCTATGTGGGTACGACATAGCTGACTAACTTATGATAGTCTAGTTTAGGTGTCACCATGGAAAGTGGGTGCCGAGGATGGACCGATTATTCACGGTGAGGGAGTGGATTTCACTTGTACTCATATGGTGCAAGAGGGGCTTGGTTCGGCGGTTTAGCCTACTGCGGTGAAACCTCAGTGGGTGGTATCTAGCTATATTAGAGTAAGGTAAAGGCTTTGTGATATTTTATCTGGGTCTCATGCCAAAGGAAGCGTGTTGACTTTTAGGATAATTTATCTCTTGTGGGTAAAGTTGTACAACCTCTGCAGAGTGTAAAACTATTCGAATAGCCGTGCCCACGATCAAGGGCGGGCAAGGAATGCATTCACATGGTAGATTTCTGGTTTTGGTTTTAAAATCAAAGTTTTTGTATTCCGAGAGTGGAGGGAACTCTTGGAAGGGAATCCTGGCAGTTGGAGCTAGAGACGGTGGATGGAACCCGCAGTTTTAAACTTGACCAATTGTAATTGGTTGGCTAGTGTTGGTAGATGGAACCTTCACTAGAAAGTTGATGATAGTTTCTGCTAAAACATTTACTTTATTAAATTTATGCCTTCGAAAATAATTAGAAGTAATTGAATGAAAATGTTGCTTTGTGCAAAAGAACCATATAGCCTTCCTTTATCAAGCCTTGCATCTATTGCATTTTTCCCAAGACTTGCGGAGTACTTTATGTACTCACATGCTACACTCAAAAATAATATTCAGAAGAGTATGAAGCTCAAGAAGGCGACTACGACTTCTTCGCGGGTGGATTCGACGAAGGATTCCAGGAGTTCTAGGTCGCGCTTCCCCAGTCAATTGACTGTGGCGTATTGATGGGTCTTCACCGAGTTTATCTTTTGCTTCCGCTGTGTATCGTGTGTGCGAGGTCTTGAAACCTCAATTGTAATAATGAGACCTTTCGGTCTGTACTCTTTAATATTGTAATAAAGCGTTGCTGGTTATGTATTCATTTCTGTTTAACTGTGTGCACTAGCTTTGATCTGGGACTAGTGCAGTAATAAAAAGAGGGTCCGAGTTCGGAAATCCGGGGTCCCGACAGAGATGGTATCAGAGCCAATTTGACTGTAGGACGTGGCCTAGTTAGAATGGTCAGTAATAGAAGAGTTTCAAAATTTTATTTTATAAAATAAAAATTTTAATAATGTGCTTTCCTTATCTTTTCTTGTCCTTCTATCCTTACCTTCGTCATGGCATTCTTCCTTATCTATCTGCTTATTTCCTTTTTGGAATGGTAATTGTACCCCTTTCCTTTGTAATTTCTCTAGACGGCTTAGTGAGGTTGCGTATGAGAAGCACCTGGAGAAGCGCTACATCATGAAGGAGCGAGGACTAGTTCTTTAGTTGTAGTACCCAAGTAAAGTCCTACGATTTTAGAACGCTTATATATTACTTGCTTGTGTGTTAGGTGGACTATACCAAGTCTTGTATACTTGTAGTACAGTTATCCCTAAAAAATATTTTGATTTCAAGCTAAGTTTCTTCTAAGTCGTTGTTTGCTTCTCTTTTGTGTGTTTGTTCGGGATGTTGTTTAGTTGTTCCCCGATCTCTTATCTGTGCTACTTCCTCTTATCTTTTGCTAACCCAAGTTACATAATAGTACAAGCTCCAATTCTTTCACCAAGTCCAAGTTTGGAGAATCCTTGAGACCTAGAGTATATGAAAGACAACAAATTTATGGAAAGTACTCTTGTCGGGAAAGCTGTCATAATCAGTGCATGTCAAGTTAGGTAATTTGGAGAATTTTTGCTAGAGTGATATATTTTGGATTTATAATTGACAAGATTGAATAATATTCGAGTGGATTGAGCTAAAAGGTATATTTGTGGATACCAATTGATTATAAATAAATCTAAAGAGTGTCATCTTTGTGGGTTGACTAGAGAATAAATACAAAGTTGAACTTGGGGAAGCTAATTAGATCATGGGAAGAGTCTAAACTTTGCCTTGGATTTATTACTAGGATTGAAAGTAGTAGTTGGATGTAAAACAAGATTTTGTTGAAGGGATTATTTGTGATTGTTGGAGAATTAGTATTAAGAGATTGATCCAGTAAAGGGAGAGATTAAAAGATTAAGAAGTTGAATTATCATAAATAATTCATTATATCGATTTTGGGTGATTTGGTTTAATCATGAAGAGTAGATGAATTTTGTGGAGTTACTTGATTATCGGAGTTTGGTGGACCTATTGATGATAAGTGGATACTAGTGGAATTCCAGAAGATAATACCCTTAGATATCTTGGTGGATTAATTTTATCATTGCAAAGTGGACTTTGATATGACAATTTGAATTGGTGGATTTAATAGATCATTGCTAGATAATTGGATTTTAACTAATGGGATTAACTAGATCATTTAAGGATGTTCAAATGGATAACCTAGAGGATTTAAATTAATTATGGGAGATAGATGGTCCAATGATAATTAATTGAGAGATTGTCCGATAAGAATTAATTGAGTTCATTCAAATTTGGTGGAACCAAAATGATGATTATGAAGAGAATGATGTTGGTGGATTAATGAATATTAAATTATGGCTTAGATGATCTTAAAATTGATTGATGATTACTAAAAGGTTGGATTAATTTTATATTATTTGATCAAAGTTATGAATCTATCGGATTAGATAATGATCATAAAATAATTGGTGGAAATCACAAATTACAATGTTATTGGATTCTTTTTAGAAAAATTCTATGGTTTGACGTCAATTCAAATTAAAGCAGAGAATAAAAGTTAATGAGATTACTTGTCGAAATTAATAAGGTGCATTTGTGGTATATGATTTTGGAATCAAGAATTTTTGAAGAGTTGAAATAATTATGTCCTTCTCGGATGAACACTTGCGGAAGTTAAGCCCTTTTGGTGGAATACTGAATTAATCGATATGATAAGGGCAATTGAAGTTAACCCAAAGCTTGCTGGCGACTAAAGATGTACCAATCCGATTTGTTGTTGTCTTCCATATTTCTCAGTTAAAGGAATACCTCAGAGCATTGAACAACAAGATAGAATCATGAAGGAAGCTTAGCGCCACGCAAGAAGCATGACCATAAAGTTCCACAAAGTGTAGTAGAGCAACCTTTCGAAGTCAAGCAACTTGGGAGCGTGAAGAGGACCTAAGAGCCGAGTTTCCCACTCCTTTCTTTTCCTAGATCGTCCGAATCTCGGGGACGAGATTCTTTCTAAGGGGGGTAGGTTTGTAACATCCCAAAAATCCTCTTCCTGAAAAATTTAATTTCAAATTAATTATTTTAAAGTATTTGAATTTTATTTGGATTTTCTGAGTTTTATTTGGAGTTATCTAAATTTTATTTCAAAATCTAAATCAAATTTAATCCTCAACCTCTCTACTCGGCCATCACGTGTCGCTCCCTGAATCAATCCATCCCCGCCCGGTTTAATCTCAGCCACCCGCCTTCACTTACCCCTTCATTTTAATCCGATGGCCCTGATTTCTCTTTCGCCTCGTGGCATTCATCCGACCGTCCACTCCTTCCTCCTCTCTCTTCCCTCTCGCTGACAGCCCAACCCTGCCAGTCAGCCTCTTCTTTCTTCTTGCCTTCTTCAACCTTCCACCGCCACCATTAATGCCCCGCCTGAGCTCTTAAATGTGGCAGTTTCTTCTTGTTAGCCAGAGCATTTGCTACAGTTGAAAGCCTAATCACTCCCGCATTCAACCTCCACCATTTCCCCACTTTAAACCCCGCTTCTCTCCCTCTTTACTAGTCTTTGCGTCGTCCTTAACTTTGGAGTAACCGATAACCGTTCATCGCCTCCACCTTCGCCAGACCCGTGCGCGCATCCCCGCCCCTCCACCGAGTGAATCCACCGTCGAAGAGCCCTGCCGCCAACGCCCTCACTTCACCACCCCTGCATCCTCGTCGCTGGCTACCATCGAGAATTTTCGAGTGTCGTGCCAAGGTGCACTTAACTCCCCGTGTCTTCCTCCCTCTCGCGCACCCCTCGCCGACCCCAGCAGTGTCGTCATCCGCTGATGCCCTCAGTCCCCGTGCGCCACCTTAGCAACCATGAGCTACGCAAGCGCTACGCCAACTGCGTGCCACCTCAGCCTTCTCCCCGGTTTATGGACCTAGTCCACAAAAGTCGGTCCCACCTGTCAGTGAATAAAACCCTTTTTGTTGAAAAATAATTCGCCGAGAAAATTAAAATCTCTGACGTCACCCTAACATCATAAATTTTTCCATAGAAAAATAATTCCTCTAAAAATCATTTCCCTTGATGATGTCATTTCAGTTCAAAAATAATTCCAGAAAATCAGTTTATTCTTTTTCTCTCCTTTTAAACTTCCAAAAGATCGTATTTCTTCATTTTAACTGCGATTGAGCCCATTCAAATTTCTAAATTCATATAAAATTTTAATCTATCCATTTCTATCCTATTTTCAAATTTTTGGAGTTTTTGAATTTATTTGGATTAAATTAAAGCTTAGAAAGTAAAAATATTTTTAATGGTCAAAATATACTTCAATTAAATCTGAAATTATTTTATTTGGTAGTTTCGGGTTCTAAGGTTGTTTGTGGAATTTTTCTGATTTTTTTTCGAATTTATTTTATTTTTTTTCGGAAAAACAATTATTATTTTATTATTATTTTCTCTCTCCTCCACTATTCATCTTCTTCAGCGTAACATTTCGAATCACCAGAGAGCACGCACGCACGAGCACCATGGCCGGTTCTTCAAACTTCCATAACTTGTGATTTTCTTAACTATTTCTTGCGCCACAAAATGCATTGGAATCCTCTTATTAAGGCCTCTCCATTCCCAGCCTTAGCCCCCAATTTCATGCGTCCATTTCGCGGGAATATGTCATGCCACCGAAAGACATTCCCTCGCAGATCTCCCCATCCGGTCCACCTCCACACCTATAAAAGGGAGCACCGGGTGCCTCTCCTCATCCTCACCAAGCCTCTGAAATCTCAAGGCCTCTCTCCCCTTCCCCTCGCCGCAATTGGCATTTTTCTCTCGCCAACAAAACGGCGTTCTTTGGTCGATTGCACATCCTACAGTGGAGCTCCGCCACATTTGGCCACACCATTAGCTTCGTCTTTGCGCGTTCTACATGGTGCTCCCCTCGCCTTTGCCGGAGTTTCGCCGGAGCATCGCTGGAGCACCGTGGCCAAACCGTGTTGCCGCTTCTCTCCTCGCTGCAGGCCGACCGTGCATCTTCCACCACAACCATGGTGAGCACTGCGTTCCTCATGTTCTCCTCTTCGTTTCGCCACAAACCTCACCCGCTAACTCCTCTCCGTTTGCCCGGAACGCCGATGTCAATCCGTCGGTCGTTGAATGTCTTCTCTGTCGTGTTCCACCACCATCCGACATCCTTTGGTCGAGCCGTTTGCACCGTTGAGTTTGCCTCGACGCGTTCTACATCGTACTTCCATCGCCATCACCTAAAGATCCCCCGAGTCCTCGTCGACCTTGTCAGGCCCAGCCACTAAAACTGTACCTTGGCGCGTACACCCTTTTTGGTAAGCGCTTCAATTTTTGTTCGCGTCATATTGTGTCCTAGACTCTAAGAAATTTTTCTACCATTTTGTTTAATTTTTATGTGGAGCCAATTGTCAGGAATTGAGCTTTCCGCGAAAATGGCCGTTTGTGACTCCCGACGTCGATTCATCGCCTCCGGTAAGCCTTAGCCCATGCCGTAATTTTTCTTAGACTTGGCTCGCTGCGTTCTACGCCGTGCTTCCTTCCTTTTTTCCAAAAAGCCTCCACAAAATTTCGCCTCCGACACCTCACCATGGCCGCCAATGGCATCTCGTGTCCCCATCTATCCGGTGGTGTTTTCCCCAATCCGTTCGTGTCATATCATGCCAAACCATCCCAGGTAGCTACTTTTTAAATGGTTTTGGATTCGCTCCACCGAGCACCAAGATATCAAAATTTTTCTGTTTCTCCACTATCGTCATTCAAACGTCGATTGTATCGTCCACGATTAATTTTCAGCTTAGCCAATAATTTTCCTAACTTCACCATGCCATGTACTACCCCACGCTCATCTTACATCTCCACGTTCCATATCCGGTACTATCTCTCTCCAACCTGCTGTTGTCGCTACCGTGCGGTCGGTGCCGTTTTTCACTCATCGCGGTGATTGCCGCCGTACTCCATGTCACCACCGTCGCCTCATTGCCAGCATTCCATTTTGCCCATTCGCCAGCCACCTTGTAGCCAATCGACATCGTACTATTCAAAACGTAATCCTCGTATTTTGTTATCATTTCATGTGATGTCCAAAACTTCTACATATTCGATCTCCCTCATACGAACTCCGAATTCGTTGATTCTTTCTCCTAAATTCATGTAAAATCATAATCTATCCGTCATTATATATTTTATAATTTTTGGATTTTAATTGGGTTTTATTTGAATTTATTTTGTTTGGTTCTTCGCGTGTAGACAACGACTAATCCGGAGAGTTAGATTTTGACGATTCGCAACATCAAGTCTCCGAGCAAGGCAAGTCTCCTTTGATCATCTTGAACCTATGATTTTGAAATATTTTAATTATTTTAAATTATGTGCATTGCTATTTACATAAAACATTAGTTCAAATCTTAAGGTATTAGTTAATCCAACTTTGTTATGCCATCAATTGAAGTTGAATGCCATGTACCTTTGTAACCTTAGAATTCATTTGTCTCAATAATGAGAGTATTATAATTATTTGTGAATAATAGAATGGTAGTATAATGCTTAGTCATGCTATGTAATATTCTTGAAATCTTGCAAATGGGAAATTATGAATTATTGTAATACCCTTGTTTTCATAAATTTAGTGGTAATTGAGTTGCCTTTGTTCTTATAAAATAAAATGAAATGTGGAAGTTGGTTTAGATTAGGTGGATGGTTGGTTTGGGTTGGTGCAGCAAGCACGAGATCTTGTTAAGTGTATGTTCCTCCTAGTCAATTAAGGACCGACGCTTGTGTTTGTCCGGATCGAGCATTAACCGTACAACCACAAGTCTATATGGGTGCGACCTAGGTGACTAACTTATGATAGTCTAGTTTAGGTGCCACCGATGGAAAGTGGGTGCGAGGATGGACTGGTTATTCACGATGAGGGACAGGATTTATCAGACTCATATGGCGCAAGAGGGCTTCGGTTGGGCGGTTAGCCTACTGCGGTGAAACCTCAGCGTGTGGTATCTAGCTAGATTAGAGTAAGGTAAAGGCTTTGTGATATTTTATCCGGTCTCATGCCAAAGGAAGCGTGTTGACTTTTAGGATAATTTATCTCTTGTGGGTAAAGTTGTACAACCTCTGCAGAGTGTAAAACTATTCGAATAGCCGTGTCCACGGTCAAGGGCGGGCAAGGAATGCATTCACATGGTAGATTTCTGGTTTTGGTTTTAAAATCAAAGTTTTTGTATTCCGAGAGTGGAGGGAACTCATGGAAGGGAATCACGCAGTTGGAGCAGAGAGGGTGGATGGAACCGATTTTAAACTTGACCAATTGTAATTGGTTGGCTAGTGTTGGTAGATGGAACCTTCACTAGAAAGTTGATGATAGTTTCTGCTAAAACAATTACTTTATTAAATTGATGCCTTCGAAAATAATTAGAAGTAATTGAATGAAAATGTTGCTTTGTGCAAAAGAACCATATAGCCTTCCTTTGTCATGCCTTGCATCTATTGCATTTTTCCTAAGACTTGCGGAGTACTTTATGTACTCACATGCTACACTCAAAAATAATATTCAGAAGAGTATGAAGCCCAAGAAGGCGACTACGACTTCTTTGCGGGTGGATTCGACGAAGGATTCCAGGAGTTCTAGGTCGCGCTTCCCCAGTCAATTGCCTGTGGCGTATTTATGGGTCTTCACCGAGTTAATCTTTTGCTTCCACTGTGTTTCGTGTGTGCGAGGTTTTGAAACCTCAATTGTAATAATGAGACCTTTCGGTCTGTACTCTTTAATATTGTAATAAAGCGTTGCTGGTTATGTATTCATTTCTGTTTAACTATGTGCACTAGCTTTGATCCGGGACTAGTGCGAATACGCAGAGGGTCCGGTTCGAAATCCGGGTCTCGACACGATCCTTTCGGTAGTTCCGACCACTCTATGAAGATCCAACCCCTCCGACCACGGCAAACACTTCCAGAAGCCTATATTTCTTCATCCTAGCTCTGTTTGAACCCGTTCAAATTTCCAAATTCATCTAAAATCATAAACCATCTTCTAGTATATATATTTTGTATGTTGTGACTTTGTTTGTGTTTGTTTTTGCGCGTAGAACCCGACGTCACCGAAGAGTTTTCCAATCCGTAGTAGAAAGGTCCAGATAACGTGCAGGAAGGCAAGTCTCCTTTGATCATCTTATACCTGTGTTTTCAAAAATCATTTTATTATTTCAAATTTAACTGCATTGCTATGTTACATAAAATTTTAATTTATGTCTTAAGGTCATAAGCTAATCCAAATTTGTTATATCCTCATTCGAAGTTGACAACTATGTACCTTTGTCACCCTAGGCTTTCCTTGTCTCAGTATTGATATTGTTGTAGGGGTGGCCCCCACCTAAGCCCAGCAGGCCTGTTAGAAGGATGTAAGGCCCAAAATAGGACATATGTAATGACATAAGTACCCCTAAGGGAAGTACTCGGATGTAAGGGTATTACTGTAAAAACACTCCCCATGTGGATATATATACGATACAGGCCATGGGGAAAACCCTAAGCCATTGCTCACCTAACTCTCCACTACCATACTCTCTCTCTCTGATTGGTCCGTAACCACAACAGTTGGCGGCACCCACGACACGCGTGCGTGCACCACCATCGCAGCACTCTGACAGAGCGTCACTAGGGACAGAAACCTCGAGGTGCGTCCGCTCGTGGTGGCTCACGTCCAGCAACCCCTGGAAGACCCTATGAGGATTTAGGGTCAAGGGATGCCGCCACAGGAGGGCCCCTACGGATTCAGACCCATGTACAACAACCTCGGGAGGGCCTCCTGTAGTTGCAAGCCCCAGAAGCCCAGCGCAGAGTCATAAACATCATCTCTGGGGGCTCTTCACTGGAGTTCGCCTCGGCGCGGTAGCGGAAGGCCTATGCGAGGAGGCTGCACCATGTGGCAGCATACCCGACACAGGCACCATCAGATTGGGCGCGGCACGAAATCACCTTCACGCCTGCCGACGCCGAGGGCGTGGAGTTCCCCACCAAGACCCCCTCGTCGTCCAGGTCACCATCGCAGGATGCGACGTTAGGCGTGTCCTGCTCCGTGAACATCCTGTTCACAGCGGCCTTTGACCAAATGGGGATCCCCCGAAGTCGATTGGGCCCGTCGGGGATCCCATTGCAAGGCTTCGGGGATCAGCCCCTACGGGCATTGGGCCAAATATGCCTACAGGACTCCTTTGACTGAGATGACAATGTGAGGAACAAGGATGCCACCTTCGACATCGTCGACATCCCGTACCCTTGCAATGCCATATTGGGACGGCCAACCCTCAATTCCTTTGGAGTAGTCCCACATCACGGCTTCCTATGCATGAAGCTTCCCGGACCGCAGGCCATCAGCACCGTCCATGGCGATCAGGACATGGCTCGGCGCATTGAGCTCGGCACCCGAGGTCCACACCACGAGGCTCAGTGGAATGCCTAGGCCGGGCACTAAGGTGCGAGGATCCTCGGTGGCCCCAGGAAGCGCCTCGACAGACTCTCCCACAGAATGCTTCAGCAGCGGAAGCTTCCATTGTGCCCCTCCCTCGGGTGATGAGTGGTTAGCACTTTTGTCCTCTGTAAATCGCTTACCCGCGCAAACGGGAGTTCAATAAAGCTCATCGTTTGCCAAACTTGTCTCGCCGCTTGCAAAAGCGCGTGGAGGCTTGCCCCCGCACACGCACTCTCCACAACGCGGGTATGAGTATAAACAAAGACACGCGTTCGCGCGTGCACTCTCGCAATGCGCACAGTCTACAGACTCTAAATAAGACGTAGCGTTGAGGTCCGCCTCCACACGCACTCTACGGAGTATAAATAAGACACAGCGTCGAGGTCCGCCTCCGCACGCACCTTCACCGCCCGCAATGCTAGGAGGCTCGCCTCCGCGCGCAATCTACGGTCTATAAATAAGACATAGCGTTGAGATCTGCCTCCGCACGCACTCTATGGAGTATAAATAAAATGTAGCGTCAAGGTCCACCTCCGCACGCACCTTCATCGCCCGCAACGCGTGGAGACTCGCCTCCGTGCATAGTCTACGGACTCTAAATAAGACGTAGCATTGAGGTCCGCCTCCACACGCACTCTATGGAGTATAAATAAGACGTAGCGTCGAGGTCTGCCTCCGCACGCACCTTCACCGCCCGCAACGCACGGAGGCTTGCCCCCGCGCGCAGTCTACAGACTCTAAATAAGACGTAGCGTTGAGGTCCGCCTCCGCACGCACTCTACGGAGTATAAATAAGACGTGGATGTTATCCCCGCGCACTCCACTGAGTATAAACAAGACGCGGATACTCCCGCGCACGCGTAGACATCCCTATGCGTACTCCCCGGAGTATAAATGAGACGTGGTTGATAGTCCCACGCACTTTGCGGAGTATAAATAGGAAGCACTAGAGGCTTGCCTCCGCATGCACCTCGCAGCGTTCGCACGAGGGGCAGCCGAGGCTCGCCTCCGTATGCACCTCGCAGCGTTCGCATGAGGGGTAGCCGAGGCTCGCCTCCGCATGCACCTCACGGCGTTCGCATGAGGCACAGCCGAGGCTTGCCTCCACATACTCCTTGTAAAGCCAGCATGAGATGCAACGATAGATTGCATTCATGGGCATCCTGCGGAGCACCGACAAGCCTCAACAGAGGCTAACCCTGATGCGCGTCCCACGGAGAGCAAGTACACGGACCCCAGCTACGCGCATCTACCCCTTCCGAAGGTAGGGGACAGAGCGCTCGCGCGTCTACTTCAAATAGGCGCCAGCTCCGCTACCACCACTTCGAAGGGTAGGGGACGGAGCGCTCACGCGTTTTACTTCGAATAGGCGCCAGCTCCGCTGCCACCACTTCCGAAGGTAGGGGACGGAGTGCTCGTGCGTCTACAATGACTAAGGTGCCAGCTCCGCTACCACCACTTCGAAGGGTAGGGGACGGAATGTTCGCGCGTCTACTTTGAATAGGCGCCAGCTCCGCTGCCACCCCTTCCGAAGGTAAGGGACGGAGTGCTCGCGCATCTACTTCGAATAGGCGCCAGCTCCGCTGCCACCACTTCGGAGGATTGGGGACGGAGCGCTCATGCGTCTACAATGACTAAGGCGCCAGCTCCACTACCACCACTTCGAAGGGTAGGGGACGGAGCGCTCGCGCGTCTACTTTGAATAGGCGCAGGCTCCGCTGCCACCCCTTCCGAAGGTAGGGGACAGAGTGCTCACGCGTCTACAACGACTAAGGTGCCAGCTCCACTACCACCACTTCTAAGGGTAGGGGACGGAGTGCTCGCGCGTCTACTTCGAATAGGCGCCAGCTCTGCTGCCACCCCTTCCGAACGTAGGGGGCGGAGCACTTGCGCATCTACCTCGACTAAGGCGCCAGCGGATATGGGACGGAGCGCTCGCGCATCTACTTTCACTAGGCTTGGGCCATTGCACGAAGGCGAGCGCGGTGCAGTCTCGCGGATTTACTGCAGGACTGCGGGGTCATAAGCAACGATGGAGACGCGGGCAATATTTTCCAACTAAAACCCTCCCCTCCCTTCTGTTTGTATTCATCGGAATATGTTTACAAAGGCACAAAATAAAAATGTACAAGTATCCTTCGGCGCTCGAGGCCGTTACTTGGCAGGCTCCTCCTTAGTGCGCGTTCACGCCAAGGCTTCACTCGAAGACGCCCAGCTTGCCTACAAGTCTAGTGATTCCTCGGCCCTCCACCAGCGCTGTCGGGACCCCGGATTTCCGAACCCGGATCCTCTGTGTATTACCGCACTAGTCCCAGATCACAGCTAGTGCACACAGTTAAACAGAAATGATTCATGACCAACAACGCATTTATTACAATAATTAAGAGTACGACCACAAGGTCTCATTATTACACCGAGGTTTCGGACACTCGCACAATCCAAACACAAGCGGAAGCAAAGAAAACTCAAAGTAGACCCATCAATATGCCACGAGCTGACTGGGAACGCGACCTAGTCCTCCGAGAAGAATCCATCATACCACATGCGAAAAAGAGTCGAAACACCTTCTTGAGCTTCATGATCTTCTCGAGGTTTATTTTAAGTGTAGCATGTGAGTACATAAAGTACTCGCAAGTCTTGGGAAAATGCATAGATGCAAGGCTTAACAAAGGAAGGCTATATGTTTCTTTTGCATAAAGCAACATTTTAAATTTCAATTACTACTAATTATTTCAAGGCATCCATTTAATAAAGTAAATGCTTTAATGTAAAGTAACAATAATTCTCTAGTGAAGGTTCCATCTACCATCACTAGCTAACAACTTGAACAAGGTTAATATCATGGGTTACATCCACCCTCTCTGCTCCATCCGCCAGATACCCTTCAGAGAGTTCCTCCACTCTAGGAATACAAATCTTTGATTTTAAAACCAAAACCAGAAATCTACCATGTGAATGCATTCCTTACTCCGCCCTTGACCGTGGGCACGGCTATTCGAATAGTTTTACACTGCAGAGGTTGTACAACTTTACCCACAAGAGATAAATTATCCTAAAAGTCAACACGCTTCCTTTGGCATGAGACCCGATAAAATATCACAAAGCCTTTACCTTACTCTAATCTAGCTAGATACCACCGCCGAGGTTTCACCGCAGTAGGCTAACTGCCCAACCGAAGCCCTCTTGCGTCGTATGAGTACAAGAAACTGTCCTCATCGTGGATAACCACCCATCCTCGGCACCCACTTTCCATCGGTGGCACCTAAACTAGGCTATCGTAAGTTAGTCGGCCAGGTCGCACCATATAGACTTGTGGTTTTACGGTTAATGCTCACCGACAAACACAAGCGTCGGCCCCACTGACTAGGTGGGACATACGCTTAACAAGATCTCGTGCTAATCGCACAAGCCAAACCAACCATCCACCCTACTCTAAACCATCTTTCACATTTTTATTTTATTTTAAAGGAACCAGTGGTAACTTCAATCACCACTAACTTTGTAATCACTGTGGTTTCAACAATACATCAAGATTTCCCATTTTCAAAGTTCCAAGGGTATTTATTTAGCAAGACTAAGCATTGCACTACCATACTATCAGTGTCAAAGAATAAGTAATAATCTCATTAGTGAGACAAAGGAAGTTCTAGGGTGACAAGGGTACATGATAATCAATTCCAATGGAGGGCATAACAAGGTTGGATTAACTACTACCTTAAGACTTGAACTAATGTTTTACGTAAATAGCAATGCACATAATTTGAAATATTTAAAACATTTCTAAAACATGGGTTCAAGATGATCAAAGGAGACTTGCCTTCTTGCAGGGGCTCTGGGTCTTCCTGTTGAGGAGTGGAGAGGTCTTCTTCAACGTTGGATTCTACGCACGAGGGAAAAGCAACAAAACAAATAAATTCAAAATAAAAATTCAACAAACTCAAAAATTCAAATGGAGGCCATGGTTGGATAGATCATGATTTTAGATGAATTTAGAAATTTGAATGGCTGAATTTGGAGTTAAAATGAGAAAGTTATGATCATTTGAAAATCTCAGTTTGAATAAATCCAGAAATTAGGAAATTTCTGACAGGTGGGGCCCACTGGAATATTAGATTTTAATTTCTATTTTTACTCCGAGAGACTGACAGGTGGGGCCCACTGAACAGTAACCACTGGCGGTCACTAACACGTGGGACCCACTAGACAGTGAGCCCATTGAATCAACCTCTGACACGTGGGACCCACTAGAATTCGGGCCCACTTGTCGAGTCCAAAGACAGAGGTGGGACCCAGCGGCAGTGTGTGGCCGCACCGGCACCGGCGACGCAGGGGCCCACTTGTCGCCGAAACTTTAAAAGAATGGCTCGACCTCGCCGTGCGAGCCGGGGCTCAACGCGCGCGAGGAGCCGGGAAGGAAAGAGTTAGCGCTAGTAACGCCGGCGGGAGGCGTTGCCTACCCAATATGGGTAGGTAACCTCTTGAGGGATACCGCGAGGAGGCCGGAGATGGTCGAGGCGACGGCGGCGGCGAGGGGAGGCGGAGGAGTTCGGCGGTGCGTGAAATGCAACCGAGCGGAGGATCCGGTTGGAGGATCGGCCGGCGCGACGACGAACGGGACGACCGGCGACGAGAACGCAGCGAGCTGGCTCGGTCCTCCGGCGCGATGGCGTTCGGGCGCGGAGAGATGGCCGAGGGTCGGGAGGTTCGCCGACGCACGAGGAAGCTTCTGGGAGGCGACGGCCGCTCCGGGATGATCGAGGTGGCAGGAAAGCTCGCCGGAGTTGGGCGGCTTCGGAGTGGAAGGTGGCACGATGGCAAGGCTCACGGGCTCGGGAGAGGAGGTGGAGGGTCTTGGGACGTGGTGCGGGAGGAGGCGGAGGTCGAGGGGTACTTATAGGAGCGGAGAGGGAACGGTGCGGGAATTCCTCAACTGAGTTACGCCGCGCCGCTTGAATTGGGGATAAGCCGTCGAGGCAACGCGAGTCCGGGCTTTTAGGGGATAAGGAGCGCATCTCCCGGAATTCAATTCCGTTTAATTTGAAGGAAGAGGCCGAGTTTGAGCGGGATTCGGCCGCCGGATTCTCGAGAGAGAGAGGAGGCGAGTCGGCGTCCGCGCGAGACGACGGAACCGACTGCGGGGCCACGATCGGGCGGCGAGCGGGCGCGTGGTGCGGATGGCGCCACGTAACCCGAAGGAAATCGGCGGTCGAGCCGCAAGTGGGTGGGGACGGTGGATTGAGGCCGGCGCGGGACGCAGCTCATCCGGTTGTCAACGCGTCGGGCGAGGAGGAGGGAAGGCGGGCCGCGGCCGACGGCCGGGCCAGCTAGACAGCGAGGAGAGAGGAGGTGCGGCTGGATGGGCCGAGCGGCGACGTGGCGGATCCACCCGCCCACGTGGCGGCCGGAGGAGGGTTGGAATTTTTATTTTTAGAATTTGATTTAGATTTTCGTAAAAGGCTAGAAAATTGCTTAGGCCTCGAAAAATATGAAAATACTTCCAAAAATTCCAAAAATTCATGAAGCTTCGAGACATTTTGGACTGAATAAAACTATTTTCCAACTATTGTTGATATTTAATTTTCTTAGTTTGAATTATCTTTTTAATTTTTAAAATAGGTTCTGAATTCCGTAAAATTTAAAATCCAATAAAAGCCAAATAAACTCCAATTACTTTAAAATAATTAATTTGAATTTACATTTTTCCAAAAAGCAAATTTTGGGATGTGACAAGCGCCAAAGATGCCGTCGGGTCACAAGGTCAAAAACTAGCAGCCGGTCCCGGTCAGGTAGCTGCTCGGGGAACGGGGACATACGAGTCAAAACACAGGTGAGGCAACCTGTACTTTATTCGCAAGGAGAAGGGACTGGTGTTTTACAACACACACCAACGCACGAAGACCATGGCGTCACACCTGTGTGTTTGCGCCGCCCACCGAGCCCGCGGGGCCACCCTCGTCACGTCGCGGGACCTCATCCAGCCACAGGCCGAGGTTCCCCTCGTTATACAAGCTGTTCCACAGCTCAACCTTTGCCGTAGCCTCCCCAATGTACTCCCAGATCCTCTCATGGAAAAATTGCACAGGGCGGCGAACAGCGCGCATGGCATCGGACATCACCCCAGCCCCGGCCGGCATCTCTAAATAGGGATCAGCCAGCTCGTTGACATGCTGGCAGCCCCGGAGTCGCAGGAGCGTGCCAATCAGGCACGAGGTCACGTAGGAGCAGTGGTTGCCGAAGGTCATCGCGGAGTTGCGTGCAATGTTGGTTGCATCCCCGATCCAGCGAAGGGTCTGCGAAAGCTCCTCGGGCCCGAAGGAGCGAGGCGGCACTTCGGCGATAAGACCTTCAAGGGTGACCTTCAGGGCCAGCATGGCATCCCACGCAGCCATCGAAGCGTCGCCAAGAGTCCGATCCCGCTCCGCTAGGGATGTAGCAAGCTCGCTCTTCTCCTTCTCTAGCATGGCGATTTGCTGGTGTAAGCCATCTCGCTCCTCCACAACCTCTTGTCGTGCCGCCGCTGTGGCCGATAACCGCACCACCACCACAAGCGCCTCGGTGTGCAACTTCGTCTTCGCACACTCTGCTTCCAAGTGGCGGATGCGATCGTCCTTGACAGAGAGTGTCCCCCTGGCTACGAGCAGAGCCTCCTCAGCGGCCCACAACAGGTCCCCTAGCGCCCCCTGCTCGCGGGCGTGAGCCGCTTGCAACGCCTGGGCCAAGACGAGGGTCTGTACGACAAAGGGGTCAGCAAGCTTCCAAACGACCACATATCGTCATAAGGTCAGATACTTACTCTCACTCCCGATACCTCCAGCGCGTCCCCAAGGCACCCTGTCCCATAGGCTGACAGCGCCTATTGGTCAATGCTTGCGGCGGCGTCATCCACGATCCCGCGCCCGCCCCCAACGCCTCCGGGGGAGGGACGAAGTCCGCTAAGCTCGCGGGCGTGGCGTCCACGTCGGCAGTCTCAGGAGCGTCGACGCCCTTCTCAAAGGAATGTCCCCGCGCCCTGGGGATCGCTCGTCCTCGGGGATGAGTGCCGCTGCAAGGAGATGTCCTGGTTAGTCCCATGAGAACACTGCAAAGCTATGTCACGTTATGCCAGGGTACCTACCTTCGGTGGCGGACGGCGGGCTTCGCCGAGGCATCCCCCCAGCCTCGGACGGGTTAACAGGGGCGCCAGTCCCCCCAAACGGAGTCGGCCCTAGAGGCCGGGGAGTCTCCGTATCGGGGCCCAACGCCGGCAGTCCCCGCGCCCCGGCCACTGCGCCCTGTGAAGGGGCAAGAGGGACACTGGGTACGGGAGCCTCGGCGTCGGAGTCGGAGCCCCACAGGCTCCTAATACGGGCCCCCACGATGAACCCCCTCGAAGCCTGGTGAGGGGGATCGCAGGCGCGGCCGCTTCGCCTTGGTAGGACGTGAGGGCCCCGCCGTGGTAACCGCCACAGGTGGCTCCACAGCAGCAGCACTCACGGGCGGAGGCCCCACCCCAATAACCTCTGCGGGGGGCACTTCCGTCTCGGCCAACATTGTTGGCGGAGACCTCGTTCCACCAACCCCCGCATAGGATAGCTCTGACACTGTCACCACCGCAGGTGGGGACTTCACTCCGGCACCGCCGGCAGGCAGTAGCCCCACCTCGATGACCGCCGCAGGCGACGAGACCTCCCCCTCTCGGTCGCCCATGGCACACTCTCGGTCCCGGGCACCACCCGGAGATCTTTCACCCCCGTCATCCGCGCCCGTCTCCAAGTCCAAATTGGCGTACTTCACCGAATCAGACTCGGTGCCTGCCGCATCGATGGGAGCAATGGCAGCCGCCGCTCCAGGCGCGGTCACAGAAGCCCGAGTCTTCCCGTGAGACGGCACCTTTTTTCCTTGAGCATCGTCATCTTGATGTCGCGATTGGCTCGAGGCCGGAGGGGCGCGTTCTGGCACATGAACGCCCAGGGCCTCGCATACGCGGTTTATCTGCCACAGCCCCGCCTCCGCGGTTGCAGCTGTACGCTGCTTGTGCTCCTTGGCTGTATATGGCCCCAGGAACACGCTTACCGTGCGTTCCGCGTCCTTCAAGCAAATTCCCATGCGAGGCAAGAAGCATGATTAAACACGACGCAGCAAGTACGAATGGAAAGGAGGACACGGCTGAGGCTTACGAAGGCCAGAGGGCGCCGGTAGCGAACAAACGGACGGGCAGACGTTGTCATCCCGGAGTTTCCCAGCAGTGAGGCGCCACTCATGGGCGAGCGGCGCTGCGCCGTACATAGTGTACTCCTCGGCGAGGTTGCGCATGTTGAAGCTGGCGGTGACCCCCACGAGTCTTCGCGCCCTTCGTCTATCCTCGTGGTTGAGCGTTACGCTGGGCGTGGTGTTGAACCCCATCGGCTGGCCCATGCACTCGAGGTCGCTACCGCTCACCACACGATGATAGAACCACCGTCTCGTCCAGCCAGACTCCCACTTTGCTCGGGTCGAGTTCGCGGGGAAGATCTTCCCGCATGGCGACCACAGAATGAAGTTTACATTGCTGAAATTCGATAGTGTCCCATCCTTCCGCTCCTTCGGCTGGCACCGCGCATCATGCAGATATGCGAACATTGAGGCGTTGGGCCAGCACGCCTCCGAGTGCAAGGCCCAGCTGTACACAGCAAGGTAGGCCAACGCATTCAGAGTTAGTTGTGCCAGCTCCAGCCCAAAGGTCCGCAGCACATCATCTACGATCATCACGGCCGGGATGCGAAGCCCAGCTTCAAAGTAGGCGACGAAAATGATTGCCTTTGACTCCTCAGGTCGTGGTTCCGCCTCGTCATCGGCGGGTAGCCGCACCGCCTAGTGGTCCGACAGCTTCCCTTCACGTAGCAGTGTACGGATCGTCTCCTCCGTCACGAGCATCGGACCCAGGTTTTGGAGTACAGACCCTCCTTCCTCTCTGTTGCCACCCACCATTTGTCTGCCACCGCCGGGTCGCGCCCCTCGAGCGTGTACTCCACCTCAAGCGGCGAGGATCGCTGGCGGATGGCATAGTCCCCGACCATTTGAGCACACTCACCGCCGGGCACCATCGTTATCCGGGAGCTAGACGGCGGCGGAAGGGAAGTGCGGTGGTAGGAAAAGCAAAAAGGAGCAAGAGACGAGACGGGCAATTAGAAAGTGTGTGGAGGAGGCGCAGATGTGGTACCGCGGGCGCTATTTAAAGACCCCCGTCTCCTGCACCACCGGTAAGCGTAACCGGTGGACGACGAACCGCTCACCTCCTCACGACCGAAGCCGAAGCATTGCGACCCCACGACCGGAGCCGAAGCGTCGTAACCCCGCGACCGAAGCCGAAGCATTGCGACCGCCCACGCATGTCGGGCATGACTGCAGTCGTACAAAGGCCTGTCAGCGCGCGGCGCGCCAGTAACGCCCCGCCGCGTGTCGGTACCCATTGGGAGTAAATGCAGGCCATACGATGCGGCACAGCTCCCGGCGCGTGTCGGCACGATTCTTAGGGCCAATCAACCGCGACAATTTCGATGGGGTCTCTGCCCCAGCAGCAAGGCCCTGGTCTCGACTTCAGCTCTGTCCCCGCAGGTGGACACCTCGCTGGGACACCACACCGAGGTCGGAGGACACTGCGACTTCGAAGTTCGTACAACCTTCCGACTTCGGCCAACGAAGGCCCAACCCCCGCGTCTCATGATCGAGGGAACAAAAGTAGGCCTATTTGTAAGAAGATAACCGCATGCCCCAGCGGAGCGTACCCGATGGGCCACAGAGCTTGGCATCAAGTCCAAGATAAGTCTCTTCCGAAACTCGAGAATAGACATCCTTCTGTTATCACCATTCTATAATCGTGTCCATCAACGGTAACCCCTACGAAGGATAACGCAGGAAAATGGCACACACATGCTCACCGTGCAGAGGGCCAACGGGAAGTTCAACCGGTGACGCTCCAATCGACACAGCTGTACAAGGTGATCGTCGCGGCTTGGCTCTCGCAACTGGAGCGCAATCGCCGGAGCTGAACAGGCGCAAATGCCAAACCGCCGGACAGCTCATTGCATGCCAATATTGTTGGTGATATGCCCTAGAGGCAACATGGAGATGTTGAATATATCACATACTATGTTTATGATACATTGCTTTGTTCCTTGAAATAGACATTATCATTATTGATCAATGAGTATGTGACTTATTCATGAGACTCTTAATGCCAAAATGTTGCTATTTCTAAATGATCCCTGATCATATATCATATGAGGAACAAATATGATTCAAAGATCAGCATATGTATTGATTGATGATCATGTCTCATGGATCATGGTATGGAAATACCAAATCAATAATATGGACATGTGTTAGTGAACATATGTTGGATAGACCCGCCATGAGACACTGCAGAGATTCCATGTGTCATTAGTTGGTCTCAAGTAGTGTTTATGTAGAATCCTTAGACTTGAGATCATCATGGTTCCCAACATGCGTAGTAGCCTATTTTGGGACTACTAACCACTACTCTGTAACTGGGTTAATTTTGGTTTTTCTTCCGTTGCTTATTACTTAATTTTGGTTTATGTGTCGTTGATGTAAACTTTGGCATTCATGCCCATATTCAGTTAATAAATGTCATTATGGTTGATATTTATCTTTGTTGTACGCTGTGTGCACTAGCTGATCCTGGACTAGTGCGATTTACACAGAGGATCCAGGAGTCGTTGCTCCGGGTTCCAACAACAATCTATCTACTTCCTTTCTCTAACTCAGTACACCTAGCCCTAGCTCTAGCATGAAATCCACCTAGCTTAAGAAAAGCATGATTGAGCTGGTCGTAGGTGGGGCATACCTCGTCCGAGTCGGAGTACAGCTCATTGTCGCTAAGTTCGCCCTCAAGGGCCATGAAGCACATGCCGAGAAGTCATTGCCGCCTTGGGGTCTTGGTCACCCGTCCGTCTTTGTCGCTGCATCCTCCACCTCACCGAGGTCGAGGTCGCAAGGCGGTGAGGACGCGATGGAATGCCTTCTTGGCTTTGCCAAGGTTGCGGAACTTCTTCTTGCCTTGTGTAGGAGCCGAGGCTTCTTGTTGCGGTTCTTGTCGGTGTAGTCGATCTTGCCCGAACCGCCATAGTTGTTCTTGCCCTTCTCTAGCTTGGGTCCTCCTCTCTTCTGTCCCTCCTCCCTTGTAAGCATGAGAGAATCTTCGAGCAAGGAGGGCCACCGCCATCTCGCAAGTCGCTCTAAGCGATCATCGCTATGTCACAGAGCAGCAAGGAGAATCCGCAAGAAGACTCGAAGAAGAAAGACCGAAGCCAACGTGGGATTGGTGACTAACGCCATCGATCGTGACTTCGACTTGCGAGACAATGTCAATCTCGTGAGTCTTGAGGCACGAGTACAAATGCATCAAGAGTCAAAGTCGAGAGGTCCGTAGTGTCCTTGATGGTAGTCACCTTCATCTCCCAAACACGAAGATCGAGTGCAGCGAGCATCTGTCGAGCGTTATCCGAGTCGGGATATGTGAGACCGATCGGAGGTTGCTCAAGATCTTGTGAAAATGCGCAAAACACTCATCAAGGGACTCACCAGTGAGCATTTCAAACTTGTTGTAATCTCGCTTGAACTGGTCCTATCGCACCGTCTTTATTTGGGTGGTGCCCTCATGGTACGCATCTAGGGTCTCCCAAATATCGAAGGCGGACGAGAGATGAGATATGCGGTCAAACTCGTTACTACTCAGGCCCTGGATGATGATGTTCCTTGCCTTAGTGTTTGCCTCAACATCAACCATATTCCCGGCGTTGATGTTCTCATCGGTAGGAACAGCAAACCGGACCTTAACCTTTCGCCAGATGGCATACCCCTGAGCCTGGATATATGTCTCCATTTGGCTCTTCCAGAAGAGGTAATCGATACCATCAAAGATGGGAGGCTTGGTCGAGTACTTGTCCGTCGCCATGGCTCTTGAGACCGGTTAAGATCTATTAAAAAGAGCTAACCGGCTCTGATACCAATTGTAGGACCAAAATGGCGACAGAGAGGGGGTGAATGTTGACTTCTAAAACTTGCCCCCAAGTACTCACAAGCAAATTTACCTCTCCAAATAGCTACGACAAGTTATGAAGAGGAAAGCAAGACTCTCTGGAAACTCGAACAAACAGAGGAAATAGCCACTGCAACAGAAAGGAGAACCAACACTACAAACAAAGAAAATTTCAACAGCAAAAACCCCTAGGGCCGGTCTGACCACTGGGTAAAACCCGGTCTGACCGCTGGGTAAAAGCCGGTCTGACCGCTGGGTAATAGCCGGTCTGACCACTGGGTAAAAGCCGGTCTGACCACTGGGTAATAGCCGGTCTGATTGCTGGGTAATAGCCGGTCTGACCGCTCCCCTGTCCCCAGGCCACCCGAGAGCAATTTCAGAAAACTGATTTTCGGGCAAAAGTTCAGATCTTCAAAGAACTGAAGAATTGATTGTTTTCTTCCATTCTTTTTATCCCTTAGCACCACAACTATATTCCAAATAGGAAGGAGGGCTAGGGAGACAAGGAAATCAAACAAAGAACCAAGAATTTCAGATTTTGACAAAAATCTGAAATTTTGCCCGAGCTGAGCCAAAAATCAAATTACTCCCTAACCGTTGATCCTTTGGCTATGAAACTTTGAGGATAGCTATTAGATACCTCTGGATTCTCCATGCCAAATTTCAAGCCATCTCAACAAGGGAATCACGAACGGCACCAAAACCCTAGAAGCGAACTGAAGAACAGGAAAACTGAAAAAGGAGAATCTTTGATTCGTTTGATTTGCTCTTGGGAAAACTCGATCAAATGACCTTGAGGCACTATCCCATCATAAAGCAACCCATTTTTGCACTCCCCAACAACAAACAACAAGAAATCACAAAACTCAAAATCAAGCCAAAAGAGGAATGAAGGAAGAAGATTTCCATTTCCAATCACAATGATTACCGAGAACTAAGTCCCCATACGCATGGACATTAGAACAAGGTTGGGTTACATGAATTCACCACTCAATCCTCTCCCTCTCTCTCTCAATCCCTCTCAAGAACACTACCCATACATGCTTGCTAAGGAGACAACACACAGGGAGGGGGAATGAACGTGAGAAGCACTAAGGAGACATGCTTTGCTACCCTCAACCACTAAAGACACAAAGCAACAACCTCTCCAAAGCCTCTTTTGACTAGAGTAAACCCTAATACCCTCCAACAACCATGGTTGGGCATGCAGCCCCTCACATCTATTTATAGCCCTTTGCTAACGGATCTCCAACCCGTTACGCCAGCTAAACCCGAACGGAACCACCTCCACCTGTGTAGCCTTGCAAAATTCCCGTTTCGCCCCTCCTGCACCTTCCGGGAAGCTTCTGCGTTTCTTGTCGTCCACGACTCGCAACCACATCGAATCTCCGCCGTCTTCGACACATCTGACCGTTCTGACCTCAACACCTCCCTGTGTCTAGTTTGGTCACCTCGTGTCTCACCACGACTCTGCTTCGACATCCTGCAGTCATCACAACCAAGAAACACATCAAATAGCACCGCTCGATACATCAAAGCATAATAAGCATCAACAAATCATACTTACTCATGATGAAGTCCAAACCTATCAAAACATCAGAATATGCAACCTAAACCCTTTGACCAGGAATGACCAAGTCCGACCGAGTCCATTGCACCGAGCAACGACATGGTCCGAACCACACAAACCAAACTCGACTGACCTAAACTAGAGTCAATTACTCATCACTCACATGGGGTCACAACCACATGGTCTCTCAATATCCCTTCTGGAAGAGTCGAATGGAGACCTACATCCAGGTTCAGGGCTACGCCATCTGGCGAAAGGTCAAGACCAGGTATGTTGTTCCTGCCGATGAGAACATCAATGCCGGAAACATGGCTGATGTTGAGGCGAATGCTAAGGCGAGGAACATTCAGGGTCTGAGCAGAAGCGAATTCGATTGCATCTCTCGTCTGACGTCGGCCTTCGACATCTGGGTGACCCTCGATGCATACCATGAGGGCACCTCGCAGATCAAGACGGTTCGACAGGACCAGTTCTAGCAAGATTACAATAAGTTTGAAATGCTGCTGGTGAGTCCTTGGATGAGTGTTTTTTGAGATTTCACAAAATCCTGAGCAACCTCCGAGCGGTCGGTCTCACATACCCCGACTCGGACAATGCTCGTCAGATGCTTTCTGCTCTTGACTTGCGTGTTTGGGAGATGAAGGTGACTCTTGATGCATTGTACTCACGCCTCAGGACTCATGAGATTGACATAGTCTCTCGTAGGTCGAAGTCGTAGTCGATGGCCTTAGTCACCGATCCTAGCTCTGTTTCTGGACCTTCTAACTTTTCTTCTAAATTCTCACTTGCTACTCTGTGTGAAATTGCCGATGATCAACTAGAGCAGCTTCCAGAAAACCAACTCGCTATCTTAGCCAGAAAATTTTCCCTTGCATACAAGAGGGTGTGGGACAGAAAGAGGGGAGGGCCCGTGATCTGCTTCGAGTGTGGTGGCCCCAACCACATTCGGGCGAATTGCCATAAGCTGGTGAAGGGCAAGAATGACTATAGTGGCGTGAGAAAAATGACTACATCAACAAGAACCGCAACAAGAAGCCCCTAGCTCATGCCCAAGGCAACAAGAAGTTCCACGACCTTGGCAAAGCCAAGAAGCTTTTTCATCGCGTCCTCACTGCCTTCGACGACCTCGACCTCAGCGAGGTGGAGGGGTGGAGCGATGACGATGGGAAGGGCGATCAAGAACCCAAGGATGGCGATGACTTCTCTGGCATGTGCTTCATGGCCCTTGAGGGCGAGAACAGCGACAGCGAGATCTATTCTGACTCCGATGAGGTATACGCTTCTTATGACCACCTCAATGATGCTTTTCTTAAGTTAGAAAAATTTCATGCCAAATCCAGAGCTAGGTGTAGTGAGTTGGAGAAGGAAGTAGAGAGCTTGTCACGGGAGCTTACATCACTTAGATCTGCTCCCTCCCGTGATGATTGTGATGTATGTACTGCTTTGCTTGGTGACATGGAGAAGCTAAGGACCTTGCATGATAGTGTGTCCACTGAGCTTGACATGATTAAGGTGGAGAATGTTAGTCTACTTGCTGAACTAGAGATGAGCAGGGTAGCTGCTCTTTCATCCACTGTTATTGAGACTACATCTTGCACCTCATGTGAGGATAAGGATAATGCATTTAGAGGTCTTTATACCATGCTCCTTGATCTGCTTGAGTCTTGTGAAAGCTGCATTAACTTGAAATTGAACCTAAAAAAGACAGATCATAAAATTGCTGAGTTACAAGCTTTTCTGCTAGAACCCATTGCTTCATGTGTAAACTGTCCCAAGCTGACTGCAGAGCTTGAATATGTATCTAAATAGTTTCAAGAGTTGATTGATCACAACAACAAGTTATCTCAATATGCTTCTAAGGACCCTGTTAGCTCACCATGCAAAAATTGTAAAAAACTAAAATCTGACTTGATTGCATTGGAACAAAAATGTGTGAAGCTAACTAAGGATCTACTAGAGAAGCCACAATCTTGTTGTGATGTGATTGCTGGTGTGGGGAAGAAGCCCAAAGGAGTAGAGACGCTTAGGCACGATGACCAAACAACTAGAGGTAGGATTGTCCCTCCTAGTCCTTGCGAAGACCTCAATGTTGAGGCGGCTGTGCGTGCACATGCCATTCCTTCTTTTGCTGTTGGTTCTTCCTCTTCCCCTGTTGATGTTTCCTCTTCCCCCTGCTCTTCTTGCACCTCTCTCTTTCGGCAGTGTCAGTACCTTATGAACACTCTTGAGAGGTTTGTAGGAGGCAAGAAGAAGCTAAATCTTATTCTAGACCAGTCCAAGATTTGCGAATTCAATCAAGGTCTAGGATATGATTTTCTTGAGGATGTGAGGAAGCATCCACCTACTGTTCTCAGACCCATAGTAGCAGGTATGATCGAGGTCAAACCTAGAACTGAGAAAGTTCAATTCAAGTCAGCGGGCTTCGTCCAAGGGATTTCTGACAGCAAGGTGATTCCACCTGTTGCTTTCGCCTCTCAGAAGGGAAGCCCCATCGTGCTACTTCTACCTCTCAGAAGGTGAAGTATCATTGCACCTTCTGTTAGAAGGATGGACACTTGGTCGAGCGATGCTTCAGGTGCGCCAAGATCGCATGTAGAGACTATGTTGAGACTCTTAGGCGTATTCAGGGTCAGCCCCAGACCTTGAGTACATCTAAGACCAACACAAGGTCTAGGACTATTCAGCTTGATGGGTTTGGGCATCATCGAGGATGTGGATTTCCTGAGTTTTCTGGCTTTCATCCTCGATATGCCTCTGGTCGTAACTTTTGTCGTTCTGAGGATAGATCTCATTTCCCCTATCGACATGACTACCCACGGCGAGATCAGCGTGTTGTTGGTACTCCGACTTGCTTTCTCGTAGCAACCGGACCCAGCAACAACTTTAGGTCTGCACATAGACCTTCTGCTTCTTTGAGCGACAGAGAGCGTAGGGTAGCTAGAGGTCAATCGTGTGTGGCTACTTCTTCTGCTCGACGTGTTACTCAGTATTGGGTTCCAAAATCACTTTTGATTTATCCTACTACTGAGCCTTCACTCTCTGTTTGACTCAGGTTCGCTGGGCTGGGAAGGGAGAGGATTGGCTTGTAGACTCCGGTTGTTCTCGTCATACGAACAGAGACTCCCGTTGGTTCTCTTCCCTAGCCCGTGCTCCAGGTGATGAGACTATCACTTTTGGAGACGCTTCATCTGAGCGTGTCATCGCTAAAGGTACTGTGCGTGTTAATGATTCATTTATTTTAAAAGATGTTGCCTTAGTGAGTAAGCTGCAGTACAATTGCATTCTGTTTCCCAGCTTACCGATGACGATTTCAAAGCGAGCTTTAAGAAAAAAGCTTGCAAAATACTTGATTCTTCAGGTAGTCTGGTTTGCAAGATTTCTCGATATGGGAGGATCTTTCGTGCTGATTTTGTTGAGTCTTCTGATGATCCTCTTAGGTGTTTAGTTGCTTCTTAGTCCCGTGACCTTACTTTCTGGCATAGGAGACTTGGTCATATTGGATTTGACCATTTGACTCGAGTTAGCGGCCACGATCTCATTTGTGGTCTGCCGAAACTCAAGATGGTCAAAGATCTAGTTTGTGCTCCTTGCCAGCACGGCAAGATGGTTGCCGCTTCTCACCCTCTGGTCACAGTGACTATGACCGATGCACCAGGACAGCTGCTTCATATGGACACAGTTGGCCCAGCTCGAGTGCAGTCAGCAGGAGGGAAGTGGTATGTTCTTGTCGTGGTCGATGACGAGACCGGGTTTAATGTGGTGGTCAAACTGGTTTTTGAGGGGCGGTCAGACTGGTGCTTTATGGGCGGTTTGACCGGCGCCTAAAGGGCGGTCTGACTGGCCCCTAAAGGGCATCGACCACGACAAGAACATACCTTCTGATAGAAGGTACAATAGTACTTCACCTTCTGAGATGTAGAAGTAGCATGATGAGGCTTCGCTTTCTGAGAGGTTAAAGCAACAGGTGGAACCACCATACTGTCAGAGATCCCTTGGACAAAGCCCACTGATTTGAATTGAACTTTCTTAGTTCTGGGCTTGACCTCGATCACACCTGCTGCTATGGGTCTAAGAACAGCAGGTGGATGCTTCCTAACATCCTCAGAAAAATCGTATCCTAGACCTTGATTGAATTTACAAATCTTGGATTGGTCTAGAATAAGATTTAGCTTCTTCTTGCCTCCTACAAATCTCTCGAGAGTGTTCATAAGATACTGACACTCCCAAAAGAGAGAGGTGCAAAAAGAGCAGGGGAAGAAGAGACAGCAGAAGGTAAGGGAGTAGAAGAAGAACCAACAGCAGAAGAACGGAAGGCATGTGCATGCACAACCGCTTCAGAAGGGACAGTCCTACTGCTAGCCATTTGGTTCACGTCGCTAAATGTCTCTACCATACCCTCAGACTTCTTCCCAACAGCACACACATTACAAGCAGATGGTGGCTTCTCTAGAGGGTCCTTAGTTAGCTTCACGTATTTTTCATCCAATGCAATCAAGTCAGATTTTAGTTTTTCACAATTATTGCATGGTAAGCTAACAGGGTCCTTAGAAGCATACTAAGCCATTTTCTTATTATGATCAACCATTTCTTGAAATTGCTTAGACACAAACTCAAGCTCAAAGGTTAATCTAGGACAGTTGGTACAAGAAATAATAGGCTCAATTAAAGAAGCTTGTAATTCAGCAATTTTATGATCTGCCCTTTTTAGATTCATTTTCAAATTATTACAACTATCACAAGTCTCGGGCAGATCGAGAAGCATGGTATAAAGACCTCTAAAAGCATTGTCCTTATCCTCACATGAGGTGCAAGAAATAGTCTCAATAGTAGTAGATGAAAGAGAAGCTACCCTACTCATCTCTAGTTCAGCAAGAAGACTAATATTCTCCACCTTAATCATATCAAGCTCAGAAGACAGACTATCATGAGAGGTCCTTAATTTCTCCATGTCACCAAGCAAAGCAGAGCATGTATCACAGTCGTCACGGGAGGGAGCAGATATAAGTGAAGTAAGCTCCTGTGACAGTCTATCTATTTTCTTCTCCAACTAGCTACACCTAGCTCTAGATCTAGCATGAAATGTACCTAGCTTAAGAAAAGCATCATTGAACTGGTTGTAAGAGGGGTATACCTCGTCAGAGTCAGAGTAGAGCTCGCTATCGCTGACTTCGCCCTCAAGCGCCATGAAGCACATGCCGCTGAAGTCCTCGCCATCCTTGGGATCTTGATCGTCCTTCCCATCGTCGTCGCTCCACCCCTCCACCTCGCTGAGGTCGAGGTCGTCGAAGGCGGTGAGGACAGTGGAAGAGCTTCTTGGCTTTGCCAAGGTTGCGGAACTTCTTCTCTTTGCTTGGCAGCTTCTTGTTGCGGTTCTTGTTGGTGTAGTCGTTCTTGCTCGAACCGCCATAGTTGTTCTTGCCCACCAGCTTGCGGCAGTTCGCTCGAATGTGGTTGGGTCCACCACACTCAAAGCAAATCACACGACCACCTCTTTTTCTCTCCCTAACCCTCTTATATGCATGAGAAAACTTTCTGGCTAAGAGGGCTAGTTGGTTTTCCGGAAGCTGCTCTACATGATCATCATCAATTTCACACAAAGCAGCTGGAGAAAAACCAGAAATGGTGTCAGCAAAAGAACCAGAGGCAGGACTGGGATCGGTGACCAAAGCCATCGACTATGACTTTGACTTGCGAGAGACAATGTCAATCTCATGAGTCTTGAGGCGTGAGTAAAATGCATCAAGAGTCAAAGTCGAAAGATCCGTCGTGTCCTTGATGGTGGTCACCTTTATCTCCCAAACACGCAAATCCAAAGCCGAGAGCATTTGACGAGCATTGTCCGAGTCGGGGTATGTGAGACCCACCGCTTGGAGGTTGCTCAAAATCTTGTGGAACCTCGCAAAGCACTCATAAGGGACTCGCCAGCGAGCATTTCAAACTTGTTGTAATCTTGCTTGAACTGGTCCTATCGTACCATTTTAATTTGGGTGGTGCCCTCATGGTAAGCATCGAGAGTCACCCAAATGTCATAGGCCGACGTAAGATGAGAAATGCGATCAAACTCATTTCGGCTCAAACCTTGGAATATGATGTTCCTCGCCTTCGCATTTGCCTCAACATCGGGCATGTTCACCACATTAATGTTCTCATCGGCAGGAACAGCAAAACAAACTTTGACCTTGCGCCAAATTGCATAGCCCTAAGCTTGTATGTAGGTCTCCACCCGACTCTTCTAAAAGGGATAGTCGATCCCATTGAAGATCGGGGGCTTGGTGGAATACTTGTCCATTGCCATGGCTCACAGACCGGTTAAGATCTATCGAAAGGAGCTAACTGGCTCTGATACCAGTTGTAGGATCGGAAATGGCAATAGAGGTGGGTGAATGATGCCTCTTTAAAAATTAACCCCCTAAAGTATCCACGCAACAACACCTCTCCTCTACCTACAAAAGCTAGAGAGAAAGAGTGTACAAACTCACTGGAACTTCAAATATACAGGAGATAAAGTAGGACATAAAACATCAGAAAAGATTCAAGAGGCATAGCACAAAAAATCAGAGAACAACAGCTGGATTTTCAGGTGGCCGGTCAGACTGTAGGATGCCGGCAGTCTGACCGCATGCACTCGGCCGGTCAGACCGCTCCAATGCCGCCGGTCAGACCGCCTTCTCCTGGCCGGTCAGACTGCTTGGGTTGGCGGTCAGACTGCCATGCGTGATCCGGTCTGACCGCCATGGGGTTACCGGTCTGACCGGCCCTGGTTCAGGCTGAGGCTAAAATCACAGAGCACCCGACAGTAAAACTGAGAATACAGATTCTTGCTGAATTAAGGGAAATTTGAGAGATGCTTCTGTTCTTCTCAGGCCTAAAGATCAAGAACATAAACTAAACATCAATGAGACCCCAAGAAACAAGAAGATTCATCAAAAGAGCATGAAATCAAGATTTGTGCAGAAATATGAAAATTGCATTGAGAATGAGGCTAATCTTCATATTTCTCAAGAATCGTTGCTCCTTTGCTTGTGAAACTTTGCATTTCAACTGAGGATGGTCTCACAATAAGAAGGCACAGCTAGAGAGTCATCTCTTGAGAGGAAACAAGAGGCAATAGCCATACTCTGCCTGAAAAACCCTAGCTACAGGGAATAACAGAGGAAATGCATTGCTGATTCAGAAAAGAAGATATTCATTGATTCTAGCTTTTGCTCTTAGGAATTGAATGACCAAATGGTCTTGAGGATTTCCCTTCACAGAGCAACTCAAAGCTAGCTTCTTAAACAAGATTAAGCTCAAGAACAGAGAAGACAACAGAGAACAGACTAAAGATAAAACCCATCACAGAGTGAGCAACAAATGGAAACAACCCAACACAATTGTTCTCATAATGATTTTGAGGAAGAGAGATGAATGATTACAAGGGTTTTGCTCACATCTCACTACATGCTTCACAAGCTGAGATGAACTCATGTACTGAACTCACTCATGAGCACACACCCACTGCCTAGAGCTCACTCTATCACTTCTATCCTCAATGCTTTTTTTTGCTTCACACCAACCTCCTTTTAACAGCAAGGACACACCCTCAAGGAGAAATACAAGAAGTGTCATTCCAAACAGACTCCATGCCTCACACACACTTGAGGCAAAAAGTCAACACACATGGAAATGGAGGGAAAACCAGCCATTTCTCTCATGCTTGAGTCAAATCTCCAATTTGCCCCTTAAGCACCTGTTGGTGATATGCCCTAGAGGCAACATGGAGATGTTGAATATATCACATACTATGTTTATGATACATTGCTTTGTTCCTTGAAATAGACATTATCATTATTGATCAATGAGTATGTGACTTATTCATGAGACTCTTAATGCCAAAATGTTGCTATTTCTAAATGATCCCTGATTATATATCATATGAGGAACAAATATGATTCAAAGATCAACATATGTATTGATTGATGATCATGTCTCATGGATCATGGTATGGAGATACCAAATCAATAATATGGACATGTGTTAGTGAACGTATGTTGGATAGACCCGCCATGAGACACTGCAGAGATTCCATGTGTCATCAGTTGGTCTCAAGTAGTGTTTATGTAGAATCCTTAGACTTGAGATCATCATGGTTCCCAACATGCGTAGTAGTCTATTTTGGGACTACTAACCACTACTCGTGAATCTGGGTAGTCATAAAAGTAGTCTTCGGGTTTGCTATGAAACATGTAGTGGGATGTGAATGATCAAGATAGAATTTGCCCTCCTTATGGGAGAGATATCTCTGGCCCTCGATGTAATGGATTATGAAAGTGCATGGCCATGCCAAGGTGATTGAGGAGTCAATCACGAGTTTATAATCCATCACGGAATCAAGAGAGTGATTGAGCTATTAAGAGGATGACATAGGTCTCGCCTTGAGCTCAATCTATATCGTGATGCAAAGGGATTCGTACATGAGAACATTACAGGTTCAGCCGATATGATCTTTACATATACTTTGGGGTTAATATGTCTTACTAGAGGCCGCTATTAACTGTGGTGACCGGAAAGGCGTTTCGGTCGCGACCAAGTATACGTGAACCTCTGGTCGCACACTTAACGGGTTGAAACACTAATTCGAATGTGATTCGGATGTGGGCTCAATTCGGATAGAGATCTGGATAGACTCTATTGGGCCTCGGTCCACGAGGCCCAAGTGAGGAGGTATATATATGGAGGCGAGGGCTAAGGGTGTATGGTTCGTTAATCCCGAGCCAAACCCTAGCCGCCACCTCCGAGCAAACCCTAGCCGCCGCAAGCGCCGGTACACTCGCGATCGGCATTCCAGCCCGGACGTGTGGATACCGGTGAGGCGCCGCTTGTTGCGGCGTTGATCGGCATCAACAATCTACTGATTGGATCTTGCACGTGGTGTGGTTGATCGCGTGGAGAGACGATCTGTTCGGACGATCGACTAATTCCACTACTACCTCGACGCGTGTGGTTGGATCGGCTTCTCCAACTCTTCTTCCATCGCTGCATTGCGGCGTCTAGTGGTAACGATCCATGATCCCTCCTTAGCATGATGTCCTAGTGTGCGCGGTAGAAAAGTTTTGTTTTCTGCTTTCGTAGCCTACGCACATTCCGTTCAGTGGTATCAGAGCCATCTTGCTTAGTTTGCGATCTGGATCAGCGCATATGTTGATATGCGGTTGTAGTAGATTGGATCTATTACGCTTCTAGATCGATCGGTTCATGTGATGAATCGATGGTATACGAGTTGATGAGATCAATCGGTGAATAGGGGTTAGATGAGGCGCAGATTGTATCACTACTAGTGCCCTAGAGATTGTCTCGAATCGGCATAAGGTGGTTATGTCGAATACTAGTAGGATCTAAATCTGATAGCCTCGGGCCAGTGAAAAACTAGTGTCCTAGAGATTGTCTCAGATCGGCATAAAGTGGTTATGTCGAATACTAGTAGGTTATGGATCTGATAGCCTCGGCCCAGTGGAAAAACTAGCGTCCTAGAGAATGTCTCGGATCGGCATAAGGTGGTTGTGCTGGATAGTTTTTCCATAGCGATTTCATAGATTGGATCTGTGAATTTCGTGAGGTAGAATGCGATTCTACGTCTAACTTGTTTTTGCAGGGAATGATGAGAATAGTATGGCCCTATATCTTATTGGAATGTATGAGATGTATGTGATGCATGTAACATTCGTTCATGGCCTGCGTGTCATGATTATTTCAGCTATTGTTAGCTATCTATATTGTATTTAACAACCTGCGTGTCGACCTTAATGCTTGAACCTATCTTTGTAATCTTCAATTTCTAGCTATTATAGGTAGTAGCCTAGTTTTGAGGTTACAAGCTTTCAAGCATGGTGGCCTAAAGGAGTGATGTGGAGGATGGAGATCGTCTACACATACATGGATATGGAGATCACAATTTTTTTGGGCCAGACTACTTCACAGTTAAATGTGTTTATCTGTGCTGTTATCTGTCTTATTCTTATGCAATGATATATGTGATATGTTGTTTTGGTAGGATAGAATTCCTCATAAAAATTAGGTGTTAATGCCCTTTCATATGTTGCACCAAAAGATAATGATCACCGCATGGTAGGTCTACCAAAGTAGAGTGCCGTCGGTTATCATCATTATTTGGGGTAGATGTCGGACATCTACATGCGGAAGCATTTGGTTTACTTAACAAGGTTATCAAAACAGTTTTGGACCTTGGGGCATAGGTTGGGGCCGGGGCATACTGATGTCACCCAACAAGCAAGAGTCACATAGGGATGTGATTAGCAAGGTGTTGCTTACCCATGTCACTAGTTTTCTAGTCGTGATGCCAAAGCTCACTAGGAATTAGTGAAATGAGGATCTTGACCCACTATGTAACTTAGAGGGAGTTTTGTTGCAAAACACATAGTGGGAGTCTTTTGTTAAATAGTTTAATAAAAGATGAACATAAACATAGTGCTAAACTTTGCATATTCTTGTGTTGTAGATCATGTCACTAACTAACTTGCATCCAAGACTTTTAATTTGCGATCTATTCTTGAGAAAGAAAAACTCAATGGAACAAACTTTATGGATTGGTATCGCAACTTGAGAATTGTTCTCAAGCAAGAGCGCAAGGAGTATGTCCTTGAGTCTCCTTATCCCGATGACTTGCTCGATAATGCTCTGCGCTGCACGGAGAGCTTATGAGAAGCAAACAAATGATTGCCTTGATGTGAGCTGTCTCATGCTTGCCACAATGTCCTCGAGCTTGAAGCAATATGAGAACACAGATGCCTACAATATCATTGTGGGGTTGCGTGGTATGTTTGAGAACCAAGCAAGGGTGAGAGGTTCAACACTTCAAAGTCCTTGTTTGCGTGCGAGCTTGTGAAGGAATCCCGTCCACCCTCATGTGATTAAGATGAGTGGCTACATTGAGAGTCTGGAAAAGCTTGGTTTTCCCTTAGCTAAGAGTTGGCTACGATGTGATTCTCCGCCGCTTCCCGAGCTTTGAGTCATTCATTCGAACTATCACATGAACAACATGGACAAGACCTTGGTGAGTTGCATGGGATGCTAAAAGCTGCGAGGAAAGCATTAAGAAAAGCAGCAATCATGTGATGATGATGCAGAAAGGCAAGGGCAAGCCCAATTTCAAGAAAGCGCGGTCAAAGAAAGTTAGCTCCGATGAGATCGCGAGCAGTTCTAAGGCCAAGCAAGTCAAGAAGGGCGCTGCTCCTAATGCATTGTTACTCAGAAGCAATCGTGACATTGGAAAAGGAACCGCCAAAGTACTTGGAGGATATTGAGAAGAAGAAGGAAATACGACTTCCACCGGTATAAATGTTATAGAGATCAATCTTGCTCCTTCATCCACTGATTCTTGGGTATTTGATACCGGATCGGTTGCTCACATTTGCAAATCATTGCAGGGGCTAAGAAGAAGTAGAAGTTTGAGGAGAAGCGAAGTGGATCTTCGCGTTGGCAATGGAACAAAAGTTGCTGCGGTGGCTGTTGGTACCATGCCATTGTCTTTACCTTCAGGATTTGTTTTGGAATTGAATAATTGTTATTGTGTTCCATCTCTTTCCAAGAACATTATTTCTGCTTCATGTTTGCAAGCAGAAGGTTATGACTTTAGATCTGTGAACAATGGTTGTTCTCTTTATTTCAAAGATATGTTCTATTGTCATACTCCATTGGTGAATGGGTTATATGCTCTTACTCTTGAAGAGTCACCGGTCTATAACATTAATGCAAAGAGGCAACGTTCAATGATTTGAATCCCATGTTTATTTGGCACCGTCGCTTAGGTCACATAAATGAGAAAGCATGGAGAAGCTCCATAGAGATGGTATTCTGCACTCATTTGATTTTGAATCATTTGAGACATGCGAATCTTGTTTACTTGGCAAGATGACAAATGCACCTTTCACCGGTCAAGGTGAGCGAGCAAGTGACTTATTGGCACTTGTACATTACGATGTATGTGGACCAATGAGCTCAACGGCCGGAGGTGGTTTTCAATACTTCATAACTTTTATCGATGACTTTAGTAGATATGGGTATATCTACGATGAAGCATAAGTTTGAATCTTTTGAAAAGTTCAAAGAATTCCAAAATGAAGTGCAAAATCATTTAGGCAAGACAATCAAGTTTCTACGATCTGATCGTGGAGGCGAGTATTTGAGCCATGAGTTTGGCAATCATCTGAAGGATTGTGGAATTGTTCCACAATTGACTCCACCAGGAACTCCTCAATGGAATGGGGTATCTGAACGGAGAAATCGCACCTTATTAGATATGGTACGCTCCATGATGAGCCAAAGTGATCTTCCGTTGTCTTTTTGGGGGTACACTCTTGAAACAGCCACTTTCACACTAAATAGGGTTCCATCAAAATCAGTAGAAAAGACACCATATGAGATGTGGATAGGGCAACGTCCTAGCTTGTCTTTTCTTAAGATTTGGGGATGTGAGGCTTATGTAAAACATTTACAATCTGATAAGCTCAGTCCTAAATCTGATAAATGCTTCTTCATCAGGTATCCTAAGGAAACAAAAGGATATTACTTCTATAATCAAGAAGAAGGCAAAGTGTTTGTCGCCCGGCATGGTGTCTTCTTAGAGAAAGAGTTTCTCTCAAGAAGGGATAGTGGGAGCATGGTGCAACTTGAAGAAATTCGAGAAACACCTGAAAACATTTCAGCTCCTATAGAACCACAACAGGATGAACAAACTATTGAAGAACCTGTTGTGGACACACCGGCACCACGTAGGTCAGAGAGGTCACGTCGTGCACCTGAGAAGTACATGTTCTTGACTACTCAACAATGGGACATATTGTTGTTAGACCCTAAGACCTATGAAGAAGCGATGGTGGGACCAGACTCTGAGAAATGGCTTAAAGCCATGAGATCCCAAATTGAATCCATGCACAGTAATCAAGTTTGGAACTTGGTTGATCCACCTGATGGTGTTAAAACCATTGAGTGCAAATGGGTTTTCAAGAAAAAGATAGACATAGATGGAAATGTTCACATCTATAAAGCGCGATTGGTGGCCAAAGGTTTCAAACAAATTCAAGGTGTTGATTATGATGAAACTTTTTCGCCCGTCGCAATGCTAAAGTCTATTCGGATCATTCTAGCGATTGCTGCATATTTCAACTATGAAATATGGCAAATGGACGTCAAAACAACTTTCCTTAATGGAAATCTGAGTGAGGATGTGTACATGACACAGCCCACGGGTTTTGTCGATCCGTAATTAGCTGGAAAGATATGCAAGCTGCAAAGATCCATTTATGGATTAAAGCAGGCATCTTGGAGTTGGAACATTTGTTTTGATGAAGTAATCAAAGGGTTTGGTTTCATCAAGAACGAAGAAGAGCCTTGTGTTTACAAAAAGGCTAGTGGGAGCGCACTCGTATTTACGGTCTTATATGTGGATGACATATTCGATCGAAATGACATTCCTATGCTCGAATCTGTTAAGTCTTCATTGAAAAATAGTTTCTCTATGAAAGACTTAGGAGGCGGCATATATTCTGGGCATCAAGATCTATAGGGATAGATCAAGAAGGCTAATTGGATTAAGCCAAGATACGTACATTGACAAGGTGTTGAAAAGGTTCCACATGCAGGATTCCAAGAAAGGCTTCCTACCTATGTCACATGGTATAAATCTTAGCAAGAGTCGGTGTCCTAGTACACACGATGAGCGGGATAAAATGAATGCGATTCCATATGCTTCGCTATTGGGTCCATTATGTATGCCATGCTTTGTACACGTCCAGATGTCTCGTATGCTTTAAGTGCTACAAGTAGATACCAATCGAGATCCGGTGAAAGTCATTTGGATTGTCAGAAAGAACATCTTGAAGTACTTGAGAAGAACTAAAGATGTGTTCTCGTCTATGGGGGTGAGGAAGAGCTCGTTGTAAATGGTTACACCGATGCTAGCTTCCAAACCGACAAAGACGCAGTTCAGATCGCAACTGATTTGTGTTACTCGAACGGCGGTGCGGTGAGTGGAAGAGTTCCAAGCGGGAGACGGTTGCTGATTCTACAATGAAGCGAGTACATAGCAGCAGAAGGCGCTAAAGAGGCTATTTGGATCAAGAAATTTATTTCGAGCTAGGTGTGATGACTAGTGCCTCCGGTCAATGGACCTCTCTGTGACAACGGTGGAGCCATTGCGCAAGCCAAGGAGCCTAGATCGCACTGTAAGTCCAAGCACATTCTACGACGATTTCATCTCATCCGCGAGATTGTGAGAGAGGCGATGTGAAGATATGCAAAGTACAAATGGATTTGAACATTGCAGATCCATTGACAAAGCCGCTTCCCACCAAAGCATGAGGCTCACACTAGGGCAATGGGTATTAGATACCTACATGGTTGACTCTAGTGCAAGTGGGAGGCTGTTGGTGATATGCCTAGAGGCAACATGGAGATGTTGAATATATCACATACTATGTTTATGATACATTGCATTGTTCCTTGAAATAGACATTATCATTATTGATCAATGAGTATGTGACTTATTCATGAGACTCTTAATGCCAAAATGTTGCTATTTCTAAATGATCCCTGATTATATATCATATGAGGAACAAATATGATTCAAAGATCAGCATATGTATTGATTGATGATCATGTCTCATGGATCATGGTATGGAGATACCAAATCAATAATATGGACATGTGTTAGTGAATGTATGTTGGATAGACCCGCCATGAGACACTGCAGAGATTCCATGTGTCATCAGTTGGTCTCAAGTAGTGTTTATGTAGAATCCTTAGACTTGAGATCATCATGGTTCCCAACATGCGTAGTAGCCTATTTTGGGACTACTAACCACTACACCGTAACTGGGTAGTCATAAAAGTAGTATTCGGGTTTGCTATGAAACATGTAGTGGGATGTGAATGATCAAGATAGAATTTGCCCCTCCTTATGGGAGAGATATCTCTGGGCCCCTCGATGTAATGGATTATGAAAGTGCATGGCCATGCCAAGGTGATTGAGGAGTCAATCACGAGTTTATAATCCATCACAGAATCGAGAGAGTGATTGAGCTATTAAGAGGATGACACAGGTCTCGCCTTGAGCTCAATCTATATCGTGAGGCAAAGGGATTCGTACATGAGAACATTACAGGTTCAGCCGATATGATCTTTACGTATACTTTGGGGTTAATATGTCTTACTAGAGGCCGCTATTAACAGGGTGATCGGAAAGGCGTTTCCAGGTCGCGACCAAGTATACGTGAACCTACAGGGTCGCACACTTAACGAGTTGGAACACTAATTCGAATGTGATTCGGATGTGGGCTCAATTCGGATAGAGATCCGGATAGACTCCTATTGGGCCCCGGTCCACGAGGCCAAAGTGTGGAGGTCTATATATATGGAGGCGAGGGGCTGAGGGGTGTATAGTTCTGTTAATCCTGAGCCAAACCTTAGCCGCCACCTCCCGAGCCAAACCCTAGCCGCTCGCGAGTGCTGGTACACTCGCGATCGGTGTTCCAGCCTCGAACGTGTGGATACCGGTGGAGGCGCTACTCGTTGTGGCGTTGATCGGCATCAACAATCTACAGATTGGATCTTGCACGTGGTGTGGTTGATCGCGTGGAGGAGACGATCTGTTCAGGACGATTGACTAATTCCACTACTACCTCGACGCGCGTGGTTGGATCGGCTTCTCCAACTCTTCTTCCACTGCGCTGCGCGTCTAGTGGTAACGATCCATGATCCCTCCTTGGCATGATGTCCTGGTGTGCGCGGTAGAAAAGTTTTGTTTTCTTCTTTCGTAGCCTATGCGCATTCCCTTCAGCACCTTCCCAGAAGCTTCCCGCAACCGGCACCTTTGATCGTCTGGACCTCGACTCCTCCCTGAGTCTAGTCCGGTCCACTCCGCTGCGCACGATCGCACCTGGCATCCTGACCATCTGGACCTCAACTCCTCCCTGAGTCTAGTCCCGGTCCACTCGCCGCTGCCCGTCATGTCCACCCGACACCGACCGAGACCTCCGACTCCACCTGCCTCTAGTCCTGATCTGTTTCGTCGTGCACGACCGCAACCGACCTCCAACCGTCTGGACCTCTGACTCCTTCCTGAGCCTAGTCCTGGTTCGCTCGTCATTGCCCGTTGGGTCCGTCACCGGTAGCTCCTACTCCAGTTCCTCGTCTCCCGACTCGCAACCACCTCACCAGCCTTGATAATCTTCGGCATCAACAAACTCAAACTCACTAAACCAACCGTCAATTACTCATCACAAACATGGGGATACCACCACATGGTCTCTCACTAGGGGGCTCAACAAGCGACCAAACCTTGTTCCTTTCAAAATTTTCTAGTTCCTCATGCATGGCATTGACCCAAGACTCATCAAAAAGAGCATGACAAATATCCTTAGGCTCAAAGGATGCGACGAAGGCTGAATGAAGACAGAAGTGAGACAAGTTGGATTTTGAGCGTGTGTCGTGCTCAAAGAGATCTCCTATGATATGCTCTGAAGGATGACGATTTTGGATGTGTCAGAGAGGTCCTAGATGAGAGAGGAAGTGGCCTCTACCTCATGAGATGACGACGTAGGAATAGAGCCACTAGCTCTAGAAGATATAGAAGGAATGGGCTGATCTCTTTAAGGTGCGATGGTAGAAGCAGGTACCTCAGGGGAAGGATGGACTGGATCAGGTAAACAACATTTATCTCCAACCTCCTCATCATCTACAAAGATGGTCTTAGACTGCACTACAGAACTTGAGATGCTGGGCCTAGTGCCAGGACTAGCCTCGTTGAAGGTCTCTACCATTTCACCAGACTCGCAGATCCAGACCTTATAAGCCCATGAAGAACTCGAGTAACCCAGAAAGATACCATCACAAGATCGTGACTCAAACTTATCTAGGTTCCCAGACTTCAAGATAAAACACTTGCAACCAAACACGCAAAAATGTGAGACATTGGGCTTTCACCCATACCTCAACTCATAAGAAGTGCGTTGCAAGTGTGCCCTGAGAAAAACTCTATTTGAAACATGGCACGTGGTGGCTATAGCCTCAGCCCAAAACTTTATAGGTGTAGAGTACACATCTAGCATCGTCATGACCATCTCGACCAAGGTACGGTTATTTCTCTCCACGACGCCATTTTACTAGGGACGTGCGGAGAAGAGAACAGATGCACTACACCTGTTTCATCGCAGAACTTCTCAAAGTAGGAATTCTTGAGCACCGTGCCATTGTCACTGCGGATCGCTCGTAAGGCACCAGGGAGCTCAATAGAAAGCATACTAAACAAACCCCGAAAATGACTGAACGTCTCATCCTTTGAGGCTAAGAAGAACACCCAAGAAAACCTCGAGAAGTCATCGACCACGACAAGAACATACCACTTCCCTCCCACCGACTGCACCCTAGATGGACCAACTGTGTCTATGTGAAGAAGCTGTACTAGTGCATCGGTCATAGTCACAGTGACTGGGGGATGAGAAGTAGCAACCATCTTGCCAAGTCGGCAAGGAGCACAAACTAAGTCTTTGAGCATCTTGAGTTTGGGCAGACCATGTATGAGACTGTGGCTGCTAACTCAAGTCAAATGATCAAAGCCAATGTGACCAAGTCTCCTATGCCAAAAGGAGCGCTCACGGGACTTTGATGCAACTAAGCACCTGAGAGGATCGCTAGAAGACTCAACAAAATAAGCACGAAAGATCATCCCAAAACTAGAAATCCCGCAAACAAGACTCCCCAAAGAATCAAAAATTTTGCAAGCATTTTTCTTAATACTTACCTCGAAATTGTCATCGGTAAGCTGAGAAACAAACATCAAATTATACTGCAGCTTACTAAGGCATCATCTTTAAGAATAAAGAATCATTAATGTGCACAATACCTTTCGTGATGACTCGACCAGACGAGGTGTCTTTGAAGGTGATCGTCTCATCACCTGGAACTCGGACTAGGGAAGAGAACCAATGGGAGTCTCCGGTCATGTGTCGAGAATAGCCGAAGTCGACAAGCCAAACCTCTCCCTTCCCAGCGCGGCGGACCTGAGTCAACAAGAGAACAACATCTGTGGCTCAGTACTGGGGTAAATGAGAACAGACTTGGGAATCCAGTACTGAGTCACACGATGAGCAGAAGAAGCAGTCACACCCAACTAACCTCTAACTACCCTACACTCTATGTAACATCCTGATTTTCGGAGTCTTTTTGAAGCTTTTAAAATAAAATTCACCATTCGAATTTTTCTGGATTAATTAAAGCTTAAATGGAATTTTTATGAATTAAAAGGATTTAATATGATTAAGTTAAACATTAACATTTGCCAAAATTATTTTATTTGAGTTCTTGGTGTCTCAAGGAATTTATTGGTATTTTTCTGGGATTTTCATGGATTTATTTGCTATTTTCTAGAGCTCAAATTGATTTATGGGAATTTCTGGAAAAAGAAAAGAAAAAGAAAACCCCCCAAAAACCCCAGCCCGGTCCAACCCGCTCGGCCCACTCCTTTCCCGCGCGCGCAGCCCAGCCGGTCGCCGGCCCGGCCTACCCCGCCCCATGCCACGTGGCACGCATCCGCCCGCTCCCCACGCCCGCCTTGACCCCTCCGATGTGCGCCACGCGTCACCCATCCACCGAGCCACTCGCGCCCGCGCGCCATCTCGGCCGCGCCGCCGTGCGGCCCGGCGTGTGGGGCCCACTGCCGATTCGTCCCGGCCGGACTCTCGTCCCGTCTCCGATTAGAACTCCGCCGCCGCTTTCCGTTTTTCCGCCGCCGTCTCCGCCCCGGACTCGACGTCCGCGCCGCCAGGACTCTTCGTGAGAGTCCATGTGGAGGTGACCATATGTTTGTGATGAGTAATTGACTCTTGTTTTAGTAAGTTTGAGTTTGGGTTGGGCACTTCCTGCCAAGTCATAGCCTTAGAAGTGTCGGAATCGCCTTACGGGCAAAGTCGTAGCCCGATCGTGGTCGTAGGCTTCACGACCACATTGGTTGTGGTCGGAAGCCTGTCGGGCAGGTTATGAACTAATTGTCGTCAATCGGGAGCCAGCCGGGTTGTTTACGACCATTCTATCAGCAGTCGAAAGCCGGAAAACAATGTTTTACTCTTTCTGGCCGTGGTCGGAAGGCAGACGACCACATGGCGTTACGACCACTCGACCTTGGTCGTAGGTCACCGAAGTCACGCTGTTTTTGGCCGTGGTCGAAGCCTAATGCGACCACATTTGGTCGTGGTCGGCGATTCGACCACACCGCGAAGTAAGCGGTCGTAAGGCGTAGTCGGTGGTCGGCAGTCATACGACCACGTTGTCGCAGACTTCACTTCCTAAAACGAAGCGGGTTTCGACCACGTTATGGCGAACATGGTCGTAGCTTTCGGTCGGATGCGGTCGACGAGCTTGGAGCATGGTCGCAAGTGGCGATCGCGGTCGGAAGTGTTCAAACGTTGTTGGAAGGGCCGACCACGATGAACCAAGTAAATGCGTGATCGAGAAGGGTTTGACCACGGTGGAAAGCGATGAACATGGTCGGAAAGTGGTTCGACCATGATGGAATCTCTGGTTTGGTCGTAGTCTCTCGAACCGGTCGTATGGACTTCGAGATAATCGTATCATCCCGAGATGTGGTCGTAGGACTTAAGAAAGTCTTGATCTATGGTTTCGACCAGTCATAAGTTGGTACAACTTGGTGGGTAAGTTGGAACTGAAACTTGTGATGGTCGTAGCAAGCTTTAAAGCGGTCGTAAGGACCACTTTGGGGTGGTCGTATGGTCTATGGTAAGGATCGTAGGTCTTGAGAAATAATGTTTAAGTATTTTTGACCGATCGTAGTGAATGTGCGACCTTGTGAAGCATGTTTTGAGTTCCTTTTATGCAGATGTGCAGACACATTGTGTTGTGCGGTGCTATGTAATGGTTTGCTTATGCGTGATGTTTGCAGGACCTTGAGACTAGTCGTGGCGAAGCATGGAGGGCGAGACTAGGCACGGGCGGTGCTTGAGGTCAAGAGCGGCCAGGAAGTCTTGAAGACGATGAGTGCGTGAGGTGGTTGCAAGCCGAGGAGATGAGGAACCGAGCTGGAGCTGCCAGAGGACCTTGGAGACAAGTCTTGATGAGGCTTGGAGTGGTCGAGACTAGACATGGGGATGTCGAGGTCCGTAACGACCAAGGGAAGCGAAGGAGACCTAGTCTTGCGAGGTGGTTGCAAGCTTGGACGACAAGGCGGGAGGAAGCTTAGGGAAGGCGGTGGAGTGGCATTTTGGAGAAATGCGAAAAGTCGCAAAGGGAAGTGTGTCCTGCCGGTGCACAGGAGTTGTTGGCGCTAACGGGCAAAGCGGTGGAGCCGTTGGGTGTAACGGGTAAAGCACTGGAGCTCGTTCTCGCTAGTGGGTAAAGTGAGTTGAAAACCCGGTGTTAGGTGGGGTTTGCGGGTTCCCCCTCTTTGGTGTATGAGTGTGTGGCTATAAATAGAGAGGGTAGAGCTCGGGTACTTGTGAGATTCGATCCCGAGTTGCTCTGTTCTTCCGTTGTTATTTGTGAGTGTGTGGGTTCTCGGGATGGAGTAGGTGTGCTCATGTATCTCCCGGTTGGAGTGGTGTGTAGAAACCTCCATTATCAATCATTCATCTCTCTTCCTCTATTTGTTTCTGTGCGTCTTGAGATGTTGTGATTGACTTGTTTGCCATCTGTTTTGAGAGCTTGAACTTCTTGCTATCCTTTTCTCTCCTCTCTTCTTCGTGAGTCCGCTCGTCTTTGTGTGCTTTGTTTAGCTCAGGCGGGAATCGTCTCAAGGCCACTTGGCGTTCATTCCCGAGAGCAGAGTCGAATTAGAGAAGTTCACTTTCCGGATGATTGTGCGCCTCGAGTCCTTCTGTTCTTGGTTCTTCCTCTCGATTATCTCTGTTTGATTTCTTTTGTCGACTTGGGCAAGTGTTCGACCACGTGGTGTTCGACCATCAATTGGCTTACGACCACGTGTGTTCGATCGGAGAAACTAGTTCTTTCACTCGATTTGCTGTGAGTACTTGGGAGTTTGAAGGCACCATTCACCCCCTCTGTTGCCATTTCGGTCCTACAATTGGTATCGAGCGGTTAGCTCTAATTCATAGATCTTAACCGGTCTCAAGAGCCATGGCGACGGACAAGTACTCGACCAAGCCTCCCGTCTTTGATGGCCTGGATTACCCCTTCTGGAAGAGCCGAATGGAAACATACATCCAGGCTCAGGGGTATGCCATTTGGCGGAAGGTGAAGGTCGATTTGTTGTTCTGTCGATGAGAACATTAATGCTGGAAATATGCATGATGTTGAGGCAAACGCTAAGGCAAGGAACATCATAATCCAGGGCCTAAGTCGATCGAAGTTTGACCGCATATCTCATCTTTCGTCCGCGCCGATATCCGGGAGACCCTCGATGCATACCATGAGGCACCACCAGATTAAGACGGTGAGCAGGACGATTCAAGCGCGACAACAACAAGTTTGAGATGCTTGCTGGTGAGTCTTTGGATGAGTGTTTTGCGCGTTTTCATAAGATTTCGAGCAACCTCGGCGGTCGGTCTCACGCACCCGACTCGGATAACGCTCGACAGATGCTCGCTGCACTCGACCTTCGTGTTTGGGAGATGAAGGTGACTACCATCAAGGACACCACGGACCTCGACTTTGACTCTTGATGCGTTGTACTCGCGCCTCAAGACTCACGAGATTGACATTGTCTCTCGCAAGTCGAAGTCACGATCGATGGCCCTAGTCACCGATCCCACGTTGGCTTCCGGTTCTTACGAGTCTACTTGCGGATTCTCCTTGCTGTTCTCTCGTGACATAGCGATGATCGATTAGAGCGGCTTGCGGATGAGCAGCTAGCCCTCCTTGCTCGAAGATTCTCCCATGCTTACAAGGGAGGAGGGACAGAAAGAGAGGAGCGCCCGTGATTTGCTTGAGTGTGGTGGCCCCAACCACATCCGAGCAAGCGCCCCAAGCGGGAAAGGGCAAAGGTGACTACGGCGGTTCGGGCAAGAACGACTACATCGACAAGAACCGCAACACGAAGCCCTCGGCACTGCTCAAGGAAAGAAGAAGTTCCGCAACCGGGAAGGCCAAGAAGCTCTTCCACGCGTCCTCACCGCTTCGGCGACCTCGACCTCAGCGAGGTGGAGGGATGGAGCGACGACGACGGGACGGGTGACCAAGAGCCCAAGGATGGCGGCGACGACTTCTCGGCATGTGCTTCATGGCCCTCGAGGGCGAACTCAGCGACAATGGTGTACTCCGACTCGGACGAGGTATGCCCCACCTACGACTAGCTCAATCAAGCATTTCTTAAGCTAGGAGGTTTTCATGCTAGAGCTAGGCTAGGTGTACCGAGTTAGAGAAGGAAGTAGACAGACTATCACAGAGCTTACTTCACTTACATCTGCTCCCTCCCGTGACGATTGTGATACATTTGTGCTTTGCTTGGAGACATGGAGAAACTAAGGACCTCTCATGATAGTTTGTCTTCGAGCTTGATGTGCTTAAGGTGGAGAATGTTAGTCGCTTGCTGAGTTAGAATTGAGTAGGATGGTGTTACTCTACTTACTGCGATGAGACTACTTCTCCCACCTCATGTGAGGTTGAGGACATTCTTGCTAGAGGACCTTATGCCATGCTCCTTGATCTGCCCGAGTCTTGTGAAAAGTGCAATAACTTGAAAATGAACTTAAGCGGGCAGATCATAAAATTCTGAACTACAAGCTTCTTTGCTTGAGCCGATTGATTCATGTTTGAACTGTCCTAAGTTAACTGCTGAACTTGAAGCTGTCTCTAAACAGTTTCAAGAAATGATTGATCATGATAGGAAGTTGGCTCAGTATGCTTCTAAGGACCCTGTTAGCTCACCATGCATTAATTGTAACAAACTAAAATCTGACTTGGTTGCATTGGATGAGAAATGTGTGAAGCTAACCAAGGACCTACTAGAGAAGCCACCATCTGCTTGTATTATGCGTGCGAGAAGGAGAGAAGCCCGGGGTAAGGTTGAGGCGCTTAGCGACGTGAACCAACACTGCTAGCGATGAGGACTGTCCATTACGAGTTGGCTATGCGTGCACAAGCCATTTGTACCTCTGCTATTGGTTCTTCATCCGCTCCCTTACCCCTGCTGTTCCTTCTTCTCCTTGCTCTTCTGCACTCTCTCTTTCGGAGTGTCGGATCTTATGAACACTCTCGAGAGATTTGTAGGTGGCAAGAAGAAGCTTAATCTTATTCTGGACAGTCTAAAATTTGCAGATTTAATCAAGGTCTAGGATATGATTTTTATGAGGACATGAGGAAGCATCCACTGCTATTCTCGGACCCATCCTAGGAGGTGTGATCGAGGTTGAGCCAGTGCGACGAGGTTAAATTCAAATCAGCGGGCTTTGTCCAAGGGATCTCGACAGCAAGGTGATTCCACTGTTGCTTGGCCTCTCGAGAAGGCAAAGCCTCTTCGCGCTACTCCACCTCTCGAAGGTGAAGTACCACTGCACCCTCTGTCGGAAGGATGGGCACTCGATCGAGAGATGCTTCAGCGCGCCAAGATCGCGCGTAGAGACCGTGTTGAGTCTCTTAGGGGTATTCGTGGTCAGCCCAGTTCGAGTACACCTAAGACCAACACGAGGTCTAGGTTTGCTCTGTTGCGGAGTTTAGGCAGCATAGAGGACTTGGTTTTCGAGTTTCTGTTTTCCGTCCTCATGCTGCCTCGATCGTGTCTTCCGTCGTCCGAGGATAGATCTCGTTTCTTCCATCGAGATAGCTACCCGCGGCGTGATCAACATGTTGCCGGTGTTCCGACTCGCTCTCCCGTAGCAGTCGGACCCCGCAACAGCTTCAGGTCTGCTCACAGACCTTCTGCTTCTTTGAGTCACAGAGAGCGTAGGGTAGATAGAGGTCAGTCGTGCTTGACTACTTCATCTGCTCGACGTGTTGTTCAGTATTGGGTGCCAAAATCACTCTTGATTTATCCCAGTACTGAGACTTTACTCTCTGTTTGACTCAGATTCGCCGGGCAGGGAAGGGAAAGGTTTGGCTTGTAGACTCCGGGTGTTCTCGTCATATGACCGGAGACTCCCGTTGGTTTTCTTCCCTTGCCCGTGCTCCAGGTGATGAGACAATCACCTTCGGAGATGCTTCTTCTGGGCGCGTCATCGCCAAAGGTACTATGCGCATTAATGATTCTTTCATTTTGAAAGATGTAGCCTTGGTTAGTAAGCTGCAGTACAATTTGCTTTTAGTTTCTCAGCTTACCGATGATGATTTCGAGGTGAGCTTTAAGAAAAATGCTTGTAAAATTCTTGATTCTTCGGGTAGTCTGGTTTGCGGGATTTCTCGTTATGGGAGGATCTTTCGTGCTGTTTTTTCTGAGTCTTCTGGTGATCCTCTCAGGTGTTTAGTTGCTTCTGAGTCCCGCGACCTCTCTTTCTGGCATAGGAGACTTGGTCATATTGGATTTGATCATTTGACCCGAGTTAGCGGCCACGATCTCATTCGTGGTATGCCTAAACTCAAGATGGTCAAAGATCTTGTTTGCTCTCCATGCCGGCACGGCAAGATGGTTGCCGCTTCTCACCCTCGGTCACGATTACTATGACCGATGACGGGACAACTGCTCCACATGGACACAGTTGGACCAGCTCGAGTGCAGTCAGCAGGAGGGAAGTGGTATGTTCTTGTTGTGGTCGATGACTTCTCGAGGTATTCTTGGGTGTTTTTCTTAGCCTCGAAGGATGAGACGTTTTCGCATTTCCGAGGTCTTTTCAGTAGGCTTTCTGTTGAGCTCCCAGGTGCCTTACGAGCGATCCGCAGTGACAATGGCACGGAGTTCAAGAATTCCTACTTTGAGAGTTTCTGTGGTGAGACAGGTGTAGAGCACCAGTTCTCTTCTCCATACGTCCCTCAGCAGAATGGCGTTGTAGAGAGGAAGAACCGTACCTTGGTCGAGATGGCCGGGCGATGCTTGATGAGTACTCTACACCGCTGAAGTTTTGGGTGAGGCTATAGCCACTGCGTGCCATGTCTCAAATCGTGTTTTTCGAGGCACACTTGCACCGTACTTCTTATGAGTGAGATATGGCGAAAGCCTAGCGTCTCTCATTTCGCGTGTTTGGTTGCAAGTGCTTTGTTTTGAAGTCCGGGAACCTAGACAAGTTCGAATCACGTTCTGTGATGGGATCTTTCTAGGTTACTCACCTTCTTCGCGGGCTTATAGGGTGCAGGCTGCGAGTCTAGTAAAATGGTAGAGACTTGTGAGGTGACCTTGATGAGGCTAGTCCAGAACTAGGCACGATATCTCGAGTTCTTTAGAGCGATCGAGACCATCTTTGTGGATGATGAGGATGATGGAGCGACGGTTGTCTACCTAATCCTGTCCCTCATCCACCCCCTCGAGGTGCCGTCTTCAACCGCACCTCGAGGCGATCGCCCTGCCTTCGCTTCTTCGGAGTGGTGGCTCTGTTCCTACTTCGTCTACTCACGAGGTAGAGGCCACCTCTTCATCTCACCTGGACCTCCTAGACACATTCAAAAGACCATCCTTGAGAGCGGATCATTGGAGGCCTCTTGAGCGTGTTACCAGCTCAAAATCTGCTTATCTCAATTCTGTCTCCATTCGCTTTCATTGCCTCCTTTGAGCCCAAGGATGTTTCTCATGCTTTATCGATGAGTCTTGGGTCAATGCCATGCATGAGGAGCTAGAAAATTTCGAAAGGAACAAGGTGCAGTGGCTTGTCGAGCCCCGCGAGTCACAATATTATTGGGACTAAGTGGGTGTTCAAGAACAAGCGAGCGAGGATGGAGTGGTTATTGAAACAAGGCTAGACTGGTTGCTCGGGGTTCTCCCGAGTTGAAGGTCTAGATTTGAGGAGACCTTTGCCCTCGTAGCTAGACTTGAAGCCATTAGAATCTCGCTTGCCTTTGCAGCTTCTAAGGGTTTCAAGCTTTATCGATGGACGTCAAGAGTGCCTTTCTCAATGGCCTTATTGAGGAAGAGGTCTACGTCAAACGACCTCTGGTTTCAAAATCCCAAATACCCAAACCATGTCTTTAAGCTTTCCAAAGCGTTGTATGGACTTAGCGAGCCCCCTGTGGCTTGGTATGAGAGGCTTAAGTCCTACTTGTTGAGTCATGGGTTTGAAATGGGTAAAGTTGATAAGACCTTGTTCATCCATGGCTTGGCGTGACCTTCGCTCGTCGGATCTATGTCGATGACATTATCTTTGGCGGTTCTTCCCATACTGGTTTCCAGTTCTCGGATGTCATGAGCACCGAGTTTGAAATGAGTATGATGGGTGAGTTGACCTTCTTCCTTGGCTTCCAAATTAAGCAAACTCGGGAGGGTACATTTCTTCATCAAGGAAAGTACACTCGTGACCTCAAGCGCCGATATGAGTGATGGTAAGCGGTGTCAACTCCCATGGCTTCGACGACCTATCTTGACCTGGATGAGGATGGCGAGCGATTGATCGAAAGAGTTCGAAGTATGATCGGCTCCTTCTTTACCTCATCGCCTCGAGACCAGACATACACTTCTCGGTGTGTGCGTGTGCTCGTTCGAGCTTCTCCTCGCGTATCTCATCGTCGGCGGTGAAGCGCATCTTTCGGTACCTTCGAGCTACCATTGACTATGGTATCCGGTACTCTTCCTCATCTGTCTTTCCACGAGAGCCTTTTCGGATGCGACTTGGCTGTAGGATAGATAGGAAGAGCACTTCCGGCACTGCCAATTCATTGGCACTTCTCTCGCTTCCTGGTCTTGAGGAAGCGATCGGTGTTGCTGATCCACCGCAGAGGCCGAGTACGTTGCTGCGGCCAATGCAGAGCTGAGTTCTTTGGATGGTCTCGACCTGCGGGACTTTGGGTTGGTCATAGACGGTGTTCCACTTTTTGTGATAACACTTCTGCGATTAACATTGCTAAAAACCCAGTGCAGCACTCCGGACTAAACATATTGATATTCGCTATCACTTCCTTAGAGACCATGTAGAGAAGGGCGATATAGTGCTCCAGTTTGTGGAGAGTGACCACCAGTTGGCTGATATCTTCACCAAGCCATTGGATAGTTCGAGGTTTTCAGCTCTACGGGAGAGCTTGGGGTGGTTTGTCCTTATGGGTGTAGTGAGGGGAGCTTTGGGCTTTCTTGCTTTACTATTGTTTATGCTTCTGTCTCATTTTGTTGCATTGCACTCGGGGTGCATTTGAGTTTAGTCCTTCCGGCATAGGTTAGAGTGCTTCTCTGCCGAGATGCTTAGACTTCTAACTCTTATCTTGTGCTTCCAGGATTAGTGCTTCTTATCTCACTAGGTCGAGCTCACTCACTTCTTGTAGGTTCTAGCGAGGTTGGGCCATCCTCGGGTAGACAGTGCGTGTTTGCTCTCTAGTATGTGATTTCTATGTTAGCGATTGTCCGGAGTCATATGGGGTAGATGAGAGTCGATCTGAGCCATAATTGTCTCTATATCTTATCTATGCTTTAAGGATTTGCTGTTTGGATTTTCTTTGCCAGCTTCTCATTTTATTGCTTTCGTCGGGGAGTTCATTTGGGAGCTTACGAGCTTAATTTTGACCTAACTTAACTTGAACTAAAAGTTGCATCTCATGTTGAGGGGGAGCTGGATTTCATGCATTTTCAGCATTTCGCATTATAATCAATCTGCATTGAGCCTTGATTATTATCCTGTTATGACATGCTTTAATGCTTTACACCTTGCCATGATTTATGCTTCAGTTGCTAGATTTATCATGACTTCATATGTGTAGACTTGCTTTTGCCATGATAAGTTAATTAAAATTGCTCAACTTGAATTAAAACTTGTCATGCTCGCATTTGAGTCTAGTCTTGCTTTAGCTATCCTTTTATGATTCATGCCATGTCAAATAGGCTAAGTTGAGCGTTGAATCTCTATCGAGCCTTAGATTGAGCTATTGTAGTCTTTTGATGATGCATAAGTTAGTACTACATGTTAAAAATGCAAAAAGATCTCTTTTGTGCGAAAAAACTGATCTCACCAATTCTCTCCTATGAGACGGCTTGCCATTGCACTTGGCATGAACTTAGGGAGTTTTGGATGACCTAGACTATCTTCTTAAGCTTATCGCTTGGAGTAGTTGCATAAGGCTTGAGGTCTAGCACATGACAAAACAAAAATCTGGTTGTCAACAACCTTGCTTTAAAAGAAAATATGTCATTTGTGCTCAATTTGCTTAAGCCACAACAAGAATCAAGTACTTCAACAAATGCTTCATTCTCGGACTTGTAGCACTCTTTTTGGCCTCAATTTGAGCTTCTTAGTTACGCTTAGCTTATTGACATGGCCTGCATCATCCTTGGATATCTCTATCTGGACTTTGCTCATTGATGACTTGACTTGATCACAAACAGCACTATATTTCAGATTGTCATCCATGTGTTCTCGCTGGCTACTATATATGTTGCCATGATCTAGATAGCGTTTTATTGAGTTATGGCTTGGTGTAGTACTTGTTGGTCATTATGGATAATTCTCATGGCTCTAACTGCTTAGAATAATCAAACTTCAGCCATTTCATCCATTGACATGTCATATTCTCTCTATTGCATCTTGATGTGTTTATTGCCAAAAGGGGGAGAATAGTGGTAGAAAAAGCTAGTGTAGAAAAAGCTAGTTGGGATCTTTTTAGAGCTTTGGAGAACAATTTGCTCTCTTTCAGTTGTTGCTCTAGTGTTCCTTCTGTCGACATGGTCATTAGCTCCATTCTCTTTCTTTGGACAATGTTGGATTCTTAAAACTCAAACTCTTCTTCTTGTTTTTTAGGTTTGTCAATATACTCATCAAGGGAGATTGAGAGTCCATGTGGAGGTGACCATATGTTTGTGATGAGTAATTGACTCTTGTTTTAGTAAGTTTGAGTTTGGGTTGGGCACTTCTGCCAAGTCATAGCCTTAAAGTGTCGGAATCGCCTTACGGGCAAAGTCGTAGCTTCGATCGTGGTCGTAGGCTCTTACGACCACATTGGTTGTGGTCGAAGCTTTGTCGGGCAGGTTATGAACTAATTGTCGTCAATCGGGAGCCACCGGGTTGTTTCGACCATTCTATCAGCGATAAAGCCGGAAAACAATGTTTTACTCTTTCGCCGTGGTCGGAAGGTCATGCGACCACATGGCGTTCGACCACTCGACCTTGGTCGTAGGTCACGGGAAGTCTCACGCTGTTTTGGGCGTGGTCGAAGCCTCAATGCGACCACATTTGGTCGTGGTCGGCGATTCGACCACACCGCCGCAGAAGCAGCGGTCATAAGGCGTAGTCGGTGGTGGCGATCATACGACCACGTTGTCGCAGAACTTCACTTCCTAAAACGGCGGGTTTCGACCGCGTTATGGCGAACATGGTCGTAGCTTCGGTCGGATGCGGTCGAGCGAGCTTGGAGCATGGTCGCAAGTGGCGCATCGCGGTCGGAAGTGTTCAAGCGTTGTTGGAAGGGCCGACCACGATGAACCAAGTAAATGCGTGATCGAGAAGGGTTTCGACCACGGTGAAAGCGATGAGCGTGGTCGGAAAGTGGTTCGACCATGATGGAATCTCTGGTTTTGGTCGTAGTCTCTGGGAACCGTCGTATGGACTTACGAGATAATCGTATCATCACGAGATGTGGTCATAGGACTTAAGAAAGTCTTGATCTATGGTTTCGACCGGTCATAAGTTGGTACAACTTGGTGGGTAAGTTGGAACTGAAACTTGTGATGGTCGTAGCAAGCTTTAAAGCGGTCGTAAGGACCATTGGGGTGGTCGTATGGTCTATAGTAACGATCGTAGGTCTTGAGAAATAATGTTTAAGTATTTTTGACCGATCGTAGTGAATGTACGACCTTGGGAAGCATGTTTTGAGTTCCTTTTATGCAGATGTCTGTACACATTGTGTTGTGCGGTGCTATGTAATGGTTTGCTTATGCGTGATGTTTGCAGGACCATGAGACTAGTCGTGGCGAAGCATGGAGGGCGAGACTAGGCACGGGCGGTCTTGAGGTCAAGAGCGGCCGGAAGTCTGAAGGCGATGAGTGCGTGAGGTGGTTGCAAGCCGAGGAGATGAGGAACCGAGCCTGAGCTGCGAGAGGACCTTGGAGACAAGTCTTGATGAGGCTTGGGTGGTCGGGACTAGACATGGGGATGTCGAGGTCCGGAGCGACCAAGGAAGCCGAAGGAGACCTAGTCTTGCGAGGTGGTTGCAAGCTTGGGCGACAAGGCAGGAGGAAGCTTAGGAAGGCGGTGGAGTGGCATTTTGGAGAAATGCGGAAAGTGCAAAGGGAAGCTGTGTCCTGCCAATGCACAGGAGTTGTTGGCGCTAACGGGAAAAGCAGTGGAGCCGTTGGGTGTAACGGGTAAAGCACTGGAGCTCGTTCTCGCTAGTGGGTAAAGTGAGTTGAAAACCCGGTGTTAGGTGGGGTTTGCGGGTTCCCCCTCTTTGGTGTATGAGTGTGTGGCTATAAATAGAGAGGGTAGAGCTCGGGTACTTGTGAGATTCTAATCCCCGAGTTGCTCTGTTCTTCCGTTGTTATTTGTGAGTGTGTGGGTTCTCGGGATGGAGTAGGTGTGCTCATGTATCTCCCAGTTGGAGTGGCTGTGAAACCTCCATTATCAATCATTCATCTCTCTTCCTCTATTTGTTTTTCTGTCGTCTTGAGATGTTGTGATTGACTTGTTTGCCATCTGTTTTGAGAGCTTGAACTTCTTGCTATCCTTTTCTCTCCTCTCTTCTTCGTGAGTGCCTTTCGTCTTTGTGTGCTTTGTTTAGCTCAGGCGGGAATCTGTCTCAAGGCCACTTGGCGATTCATTCCCGAGAGCGGAGTCGAATTAGAAGTTCACTTTCTGGGATGATTGTGCGCCTCGAGTCATACGTTCTTGGTTCTTCCTCTCGATTATCTCTGTTTGATTTCTTTTGTCGGCTTGGGCAAGTGTTCGACCACGTGGTGTTCGACCATCAATTGGCTTACGACCACGTGTGTTCGATCGGAGAAACTAGTTCTTTCACTCGATTTCTTGTGTGAGTGCTTGGGAGTTTTGAAGGCACCATTCACCCCCTCTGTTGCCATTTCGGTCCTACACGCCGCCTCGGGTATAAAGGCCCGAGCCCGGGTTCCCCTCGCCCGACCGCGCCTCGCCGTGCTGCGCCGACGCCGCCGCGCGTGCGCGCGCGCTCGTCGGCGTCGTCGCCGTGTCTTGCGCCGCCGCTTCGCTGCCGTTCGCCGTCGGTGAGTCCCGCCGCCGTGTTCGCGCCGTCGCCGGTGAGCCTCGCCGTCGGCCGCCGCCGTCCGTGTCGCCGCCGGCCAAGCGCCGCCGTCCCGAACCTCGCCGGCAGCCCGCCACCGGACGCGCCGCCTCGACCCTCGCCTCGCGCCGTCCGCCGCCCGGCTGGACGCCCGCGCCGCGCGTCCTCGCCTTCCCGTGGATCGAGTCCACCGTGCGCCGAGCCACTGACAAGCCGGGCCCACCGGTCAGTCATGGTCCATAGACCGAGCCACGCCAGCCAGCCACGCAAGCCGAGCCACGTCAGCCCTAGGTTGACCTGTCAGCCACGTCGGCGCCACCTGTCAAGCCACGTCAGCACCCGAGCCACCCAGAAGCCACGTCAGCGTGCCACGTCACCCTGCCCAGTCAGCATGCCACGTCAGCTCGGGCGCACACGTGTCTTACCACGTGGTCGCCACGTCAGCCCAGCCGCTTGCGCAAGCAGCCCAGTCAGCTGCACTGTTCCGTGCGCCGCGTGCACCGTGGACCTAGCTCCTCGTGCGCCCGGTCCACAGCACAGTACCTTTTCCAATTTTCCCCGATTTTCTTTAGATCCAATTTTCCAGAGGCCCGTTCTCCCTCGTCCTAGCTCCGATTGACCCGATTCTTTTTCCTAAATTCATCTAAAATTGAGCTCTATCTTTTGGTTCTGGTTTTGCAGTTGTTGGAGTTTATTTGGGTTTTATTTGAATTTGTTTTTGTGTTCGTCTCGTTTTCTCTCGTTAGATCACACGTTCAAGGAGCTGAGCAGATTTGAAGATCAAGAATTCCTAACTGAGCAAGGCCAAGGCAAGTCATGTCCTTTGATCATGTTGAACCCAGTTTTCAAATCTATTATGTATTACTTTGTTTTAAATTATCATGCATTGCTACTTTATTATAAAACCCTTGTATTGGTAGTTATCGTCCCAATTGGTTATTTCCCTCCTTGATATTTTGGAATACCTTGATGCCATTGTCACCTTAGGTTGGGAATTTAATTAGTGATGCTATGTTATTTGTCACATTGGGTTGAATGCGATTAGAATGCTTAGCCTTGCTTATTTTGCGTAAAGGGTTCATCATCACATGTGAATAATTAATTTGACTTAATGAGATATTGAATTGTGGTTGGTGCCACGATGAATCGTGGTTGGTGCCCTTGTTATAAAATTTGTGCCGTGGCGTTGGTGCGTCATTGGCGGTGGTTATACAAAATTGGTTTTCACTCGGGCGAATGATCGTGCGGTAAAGGGGAAAGTGTTGGAGCACTTGAGGGATGTGGTAGTCTCGCTTGAGAACACTTAGGACTTAACTTTGTGCGCCATTGATGCGAGTCTTACCGTGCAAACCACATGTGCGGTATGGGACGACACTGGTGATTAATTTGGGATGTTTCAATTTCAATCTCATTTGGGATGAACATGGTTGCTGATTTCCATGAGGCGCAAGGGGTGTGATCACGAAACCTAGCGGGCGGGATTGGGTTGGAATTGAACATTGTAAAGGCTTTGTTGTGATTTCCTTAAGTCGAGGCTAATCACATCGTGTGGGTACAGATTGTGCAACCTCTGCAGAGTGTAAAACTATTCGAATAGCCGTGTCCTCGGTCATGGACAATGCTCGGTGATTTCACACGAGGGTAGAGTTTTCATAAAAACACTGGTTGGGTTAAGTTGGGAAGTGAATTGTTAGTTCACGGTGTTCATTTCATGGATCTTGGTTCATGGTGGATTCCTTGAGTGAATGGTCGGTTCACTTGTGGTTGGTCTCAATTCCTTTGGTTATCTACTTAGTATGCATTTGTTAAATTTGCTTTTCAATCTATTTATTGTATTTACTTTAAATTGCTGCTTTCTGCAAAATTAACCTTTCAGCCATCCATTGTTAAGCCTTGCATGTTATATTGCATTCATTTGTTACAAGCGACTTCTGAGTACCAATGTACTCACGGCTTTATGCCTGTTGCTCGATTGAGGAGGAGGAGTATCACAGCGGGAGGTTCGAGAGGAGAGTACTTGGCGTCTTCGCGGATTAGGCCGTTCTCCACTCGATGCTTTGTGGGCATGTCGATTGGTATTGCGCTTTCTTTTGGATTTTCATTTGCTAGTTTGTGTTAAGCCCTTGGGCTAGTCTATTGTAAGCTTGACCATAAGGTCGTACTCGATGATTATTAATAATATTTGAGTCTTTTCTTAGTGAATCGTGATATGTTCGATATTTCATCTTTGTTTATCTTGTGTGCACTAGCGTGATCTGGACTAGTCTGAGAATACGAGAGTCCGGATTTGCATATTCGGGTCTCTCTGAGAGATGGTATCGAGCTATATCGTATGTAGGACGAAGCCTTGGTTAGAATGGTGCGTTATAGCCAATTTCAAAATCTACTTTCTAAATCAAATCAACAAAATAAATATCTAGTGATCCTCTATCCTTATCTTATTCTTAGGATTCTTAATCCTCGCCTTTTAGGGAATATTGTTTTGAAAATCAAGTTAACTTCTTATCTCTACAATATCCATAGATGTCTCAGTGTCCCAAGATCAAAAAGGAGGTCGACCAGAATTCTTCAAGCGTTCTTTGTGAAGATTGGATCAAGGAAGCACTCAAGATGTTCCAAGACAAGATCGAAGGCGCCGTGAAGATTGAGAGCCATTAGATTAAAACCTGCCATAGTTTTAGCATTGTGTAGATCGTCTTGCTTCTTATTTGCCGTTGGGTGTGATGTGAGCTGCAAATTTTGCCCTTAAAAGTATTATATTGCAATCACGTCAATCTTTTATTGGTGTTATTTCCCGGTTTTTTGTTAGCCTTTTTAGGCTAAGTGTTTGTTTAGTTTAGGTTGCCATTAGAAATTCCCCTTAGGCGAGTTTACCTCTCATCTATGCTTTTCCACTTATCTTTAAAACCGGTCGAGTTTTGGAAGTGTCGAACAACTAACCGGAATAAAGTTGTCCAAGTTCAATCTCAAGTCTTACCTATGCTTTTCCCCTTACCTTTTCGCTGGAGCGATCGGTAGTGTTTCTCTTGAGCGTGACAAGATGGTTGGACCAGGAACCCGCGAAGCATCGAGCAATTCTCGCCTATTCCGTTCAACCTTAAAGTACCCTGCCAAGACTCGAGAGCAAGCCGTGGAACATCGTCAAGTCAAGGAAGCCAAATACCTCAAAGCGTTGCAAGGAGCCTCAACCACGTCGTCTCCAAGTCGCACTTTGTAACCTATTCTTTTAGTGAGCTGAATCTAGAATTGAGATTCCGTTTAAGGGGGAGGTTTGTAACATCGATTTTGAGTCTTTTGAAGCTTTTAAAATAAAATTCACCATTCGAATTTTTCTGGATTAATTAAAGCTTAAATGGAATTTTTATGAATTAAAAGGATTTAATATGATTAAGTTAAACATTAACATTTGCCAAAATTATTTTATTTGAGTTCTTGGTGTCTCAAGGAATTTATTGGTATTTTTTAGGATTTTCATGGATTTATTTGCTATTTTCTAGAGCTCAAATTGATTTATGGAATTTCGAAAAAAAAGAAAAAGAAACCCCAAAAACCCCAGCCCGGTCCAACCGCTCGGCCCCTCCTTTCCAGCAGCGACCAGTGATCGCCGGCCCGGCTGCCGCCCCATGCCACGTGCACGCATCCGCCCGCTCCGCGCGCGCCAGCCCCCTCGAGATGCGCGCCGTCGCCCATCCACCGAAGTCGCTCGCGCGCCGCCGCCATCTCGGCGCCGCGCCGTGTGCGCGGCGGTGGGGCCCACTGTCGGTCGTCCCGGCCGGACTCTCCGTCCCGTCTCCGATTAGAACTCCGCGCGCTTCCGTTTTCCGCGCCGTCTCGCCCGGACTCGGCGTCCGCGCCGCCGAGACTCTTCGCCTACGGGTATAAAGGCCGACCCGGGTTCCTCCTCGTCGAGCGCCGCCTCGCGCTGCTCACCGCCGGCAACGCCGTGCACCGCGCGTCGTCGATGTCGTCGCCGTGTGCGCTGCCGCCGCCGCTGCCGTTCGCCGTCGGTGAGTCCGTCGCCGTGTCGCCGCCGTCGCGGTGAGCCTCGCCGTCGGCCGCCGCCGTCGTGTCGCCGCCAGCCAACGCCGCCGTCCGAACCTCGCCGGGCAGCCGCCACCGGACGCGCCGCCTCGACCCTCGCGCCGCGCGTCGCGCCGACTGGACCGCCCAGCGCGCGCGTCCTCGCCTTCCGTGGATCGGAGTCCACGGCGCCGAGCCAGCGACAAGCCGGGCCGGTCGGTCATGGTCCATAAGCGAAACCACGCCCGACCAGACCACGCAAGCGAGCCACGTCGGCCCTAGGTTGACACAGCTCGCCCACGTCGGCGCCACTGTCAAGCCACGTCGGCCGAGCCACCGGAAGCCACGTCGGCCACGTCACCTGCCCGATCGGCATGCCCCGTCGGCTCGGGCGCACACGTGTCTTACCACGTGGTCGCCACGTCAGCCCAGCCGCTTGCGCAAGCAGCCCAGTCAGCTGCACTGTTCCGTGCGCCGCGTGCACCGTGGACCTAGCTCCTCGTGCGCCCGGTCCACAGCACAGTACCTTTTCCAATTTTCCCCGATTTTCTTTAGATCCAATTTTCCAGAGGCCCGTTCTCCCTCGTCCTAGCTCCGATTGACCCGATTCTTTTTCCTAAATTCATCTAAAATTGAGCTCTATCTTTTGGTTCTGGTTTTGCAGTTGTTGGAGTTTATTTGGGTTTTATTTGAATTTGTTTTTGTGTTCGTCTCGTTTTCTCTCTCGTTAGATCACACGTTCGAAGGAGCTGAAGCAGGATTTGAAGATCAAGAATTCCTAACTGAGCAAGGCCAAGGCAAGTCATGTCCTTTGATCATGTTGAACCCAGTTTTCAAATCTATTATGTATTACTTTGTTTTAAATTATCATGCATTGCTACTTTATTATAAAACCCTTGTATTGGTAGTTATCGTCCCAATTGGTTATTTCCCTCCTTGATATTTTGGAATACCTTGATGCCATTGTCACCTTAGGTTGGGAATTTAATTAGTGATGCTATGTTATTTGTCACATTGGGTTGATGCGATTAGAATGCTTAGCCTTGCTTATTTTGCGAAAGGGTTCATCATCACATGTGAATAATTAATTTGACTTAATGAGATATTGAATTGTGGTTGGTGCCACGAGTGAATCGTGGTTGGTGCCACTGTTATAAAATTTGTGCCGTGGCGTTGGTGCGTCATTGGCGGTGGTTATACAAAATTGGTTTCACTCGGGCGAATGATCGTGCGATAAAGGGAAAGTGTTGGAGCACTTCGAGGGATGTGGTAGTCTCGCGAGAACACTTAAGGACTTAACTTTGTGCGCCATTGATCGAGTCTTACCGTGCAAACCACATATGCAGTATGGGACAGACACGGTGATTAATTTGGGATGTTTCAATTTCAATCTCATTGGGATGAACATGGTTGCTTGATTTCCATGAGGCGCAGAGGGTGTGATCACGAAACCTAGCGGGCGGGATTGGGTTGGAATTGAACATTGTAAAGGCTTTGTTGTGATTTCCTTAAGGTGAGGCTAATCACATCGTGTGGGTCTGATTGTGCAACCTCTGCGAGTGTAAAACTATTCGAATAGCCGTGTCCTCGGTCATGGACAATGCTCGGTGATTTCACACGAGGGGTAGAGTTTTCATAAAAACTTTGGTTGGGTTAAGTTGGGAAGTGAATTGTTAGTTCACGGGTGTTCATTTCATGGATCTTGGTTCATGGTGGATTCCTTGAGTGAATGGTCAGTTCACTTGTGGTTAGTCTCAATTCCTTTGGTTATCTACTTAGTGTGCATTTGTTAAATTTGCTTTTCAATCTATTTATTGTATTTACTTTAAATTGCTGCTTTCGCAAAATTAACCTTTCGACCATCCATTGTTAAGCCTTGCATGTTATATTGCATTCATTTGTTACAAGCGACTTCTTTGAGTACCAATGTACTCACGGCTTTATGCCCTGTTGCTCGGTTGAGGAGGAGGAGTATCACCGGCGGGGAGGTTCGGAAGGAGAGTACTTGGCGTCTTGGCGGATTAGGCCGTTCTCCACTCGATAGCTTTGTGGGCATGTCGATTGGTACATTGCGCTTTCTTTTGGATTTTCATTGCTAGTTTGTGTTAAGCCCGCCGGGCTAGTCTATTGTAAGCTTGACCATAAGGTCGTACTCGATGATTATTAATAATATTTGAGTCTTTTCTTAGTGAATCGTGATATGTTCGATATTTCATCTTTGTTTATCTTGTGTGCACTAGCGTGATCTGGACTAGTGCAGAATACACAGGAGAGTCCGGATTTGCATATTCGGGTCTCTACACTCTCCGTCTCTTAGAAAGCCAAAAGGTCTAAGAGCAGACCTGAAGCTATTGCCGGGTCCGACTGCTATAGAAGAGCGAGTCTGACCAACAACAACATGTTGATCACGCCGCGGATAGCTATCTCGATGGGAGAAATGAGATCTACCCTCAGGATGATGGATATTCTGACTAGAAGCAACTCGAGGACCAAAAACAGAAGCAGGAAAACCAAGTCCTCAATGCTACCTAAACGCCTCAACAGAGTTTTCTACAACTCTAGACCTCGTGTTGGTCTTAGGTGTTCTCAGAGTCTGGGGTTGACCCTGAATACGCCTAAGAGCGCAAACACGGTCTCTCCGTGCGATCCTGACGCGCCTAAAGCATATCTCAATACCATGTCCATCCTTCTGACAGAAGGTAAAATGATACTTCACCTTCTGGGAGGTCGAAGTAGCATGATGAGGCTTCACCTTCTAAGAGATCGAAGCAACAGGTGGTACCACCTTACTGTCAGAGATCCCTTGGACAAAGCCTGCAGATTTGAACTCAACTTTCTTGGTTCTGGGCTCGACCTCGATCACACCTGCTGCTATAGGTCTGACAACAGCAGGTGGATGCTTCCTCACATTCTCTAAGAAATTATATCCTAGACCTTGATTGAACTCGCAAATCTTGGATTTGTCTAGAATAAGATTCAGCTTTTTCTTGCCTCCAACAAATCTTTCAAGAGTGTTCATAAGGTACTGACACTCCTGAAAGAGAGAGGCACAGTAAGAGTAGGGAGAAGATGAAGAAGAGACACTAGGAGGAGAAGAAGAAGATCCAGAGGCAGAAGATCGAATAGCACGTGCACATCTCTCTTTGTGCACGACCACCTCAATCTTGAGGATTTCGCAAGATGCACAGGGGGCAATCCTAATCCTAGCCGTCAGGTTCTCGTGACTCCTCCTAAGGGTCTCTAGTATTTCCTTAGATTTCTCCCCCACTTTAGCACACAAAGAACAATCAGATTGTGTCTTCTCTAGTAAGTCCTTAGTTCGCTTCACACATTTATCATCCAATGTAACCAATTCAGATTTTAGTTTTTAACAATTATTGCAAGGTGAGCTAACAGGAGCTTAGAAGCGTATTGAGCCATTTTCTTGTTTTGATCACACATGTCTAGAAATTGTTTAGAAACAGATTAAGTTCAGTAGTTAATTTAGGGCAATTGGCACAAGAAACAATTAGCTCAAGCAAAGCAGCTTGCATTTCAACAATTTTATGATCTGCCTTCTTTAAGTTAATCTTCAAATTATTGTAACTTTCACAAGTTTCAGGAAGATCCAGAAGCATAGTGTAAAGATCTCTAAAAGCATTGTCATTATCCTCACATGAGGTGCAAGATAGTCTCAACAGTACCAGATAAAATAGATGCTACTCTAGTCATCTCTATCTCAGCTAGCAGACTAATATTCTCCACCTTAAGCAAGTCAAGGTCCTTAGCTTCTCCATATCATTCAAGAAAAAAGTGCAAACATCGCAATCGTCACGGGAGGGAGCAGATCTAAGTGAAGTAAGCTCCCGTGACAAGCTCTCTACTTCCTTCTCTAGGTCACAACACCTAGCTCTAGATCTAGCATAAAATTTCCCTAGCTTAAGAAATGCATCGTTGGGCTGGTCGTAGGAAGGACCTACCTCATCGGAGTCGGTGTAGAGATCATCATCACTGATGTTGGTCTCATTGGCCATGAAGCACATGCCGATGAAGTCATCGCCGTCCTTGGTGACCTTGGCTTGATCATCCTTGTCATCGTCGTCGCTCCATCCTTCCATGTCACTGAAGTTGATGTCATTGAAGGCGGTGAGGATACGGTGGAAGAGTTGCTTGGCTTTACCAAGACTGTGGTACTTCTTCTCCTTGCCTTGGGCACGAGCTAGGGGCTTCTTGTTGCAGTTCTTGCTGATGTAGTCATTCTTGCTTACGCCGTCATAGTCATTCTTGCCCTTCTCTAGCTTGGGGTAATTTGCTCGAATGTGGTTGGGGCCACCACACTCAAAACAAATCACCGGCCCTCCTCTCTTTCTCTCCCTAACCCTCTTGTAAGCATGTGAAAACTTTCTGGCTAAGAGGGCTAGTTCATTCTCTAGAAGTTGCTCAATTTGATCATCACTTATTTTACAGAGAGTAGCTAGAGAAAAGCCAGAATCACCATCAGAAGATGCTCCGGAGGCAGGACTAGGATCGGTGACCAAAGCCATCGATTGTGATTTCGACTTGCAAAAGACAATGTCAATCTCGTACGGTCTTGTTGTACTCAAATGTCCTGTCGTACGGTCCAGCAAGCATCTCAAACTTGTTGTACTCTCGCTTGTATTGGTCCTGTCGTACGGTCTTGATTTGGGTAGTACCCTCATGGTATGTGTTGTAGGGGTGGCCCCCACCTAAGCCCAGAAGGCCTGTTAGAGGGTTGTAAGGCCCAAAATAGGACATGTATAATGACGTAAATACCCCTGAGAGGGATACTTGAGTGTAAGGGTATAATTGTAAAGTACTCCCCATATGGATATATATATGCGATACAGGCCATGGGGGAAACCCTAAGTATTGCTCACCTAACTCTCCACTACCATACTCTCTCTCTTTGTTTGGTCTGTAACCACAACAGTTGGCACCGTCCGTGGGGACGACAAGAGAAAGCCTCAAGACCTGAAGGATGGCGCCGAAGAAAGCTTCATCATCGATGGCTAAGAAGAAGAAGGGGGGCGCGACGGAGTCCCGCGTCAACACTAGGGCTTCGGCGTCGACAGTCGCGGGCGTGGACGCCAGCGCGGGTGTGGCAGCCACGAACGTCGATGCTCATGGCGTGGCGTCCGACCCCACCATCACCGGTGCGACAGCCAACCCCGCCATCACTGGTGCAACCGCCGACCCCACCACCGCTGGCGCGACGAGCGATCCCATCGCGGGCACGACGGCCAACGCCAGCAGCACAGGCCGGGTGGTAGTGGACGGTAGCGCCGGCCAGGTGGTAGGGAACAGTGAGTGGTTTTGGCGGCAACGCAGGCCTCATCACTGATCCCGGAGTTTATCACACTGGCGTATTGGGCGACCCGGGAGTGCAGGCCGTGGTCACAGCTGTGCGACCAGTTGTGCCAGTTGCCCCGGCTATGCCCACGGTGGAGAGCGCCCTGCTGACAGACATCGGCACGCTCCAGCGGGAGTTAGCAGACCTCTGGGAGCCGTGCGGGATATGCAAGAGGCTTAGAGTCAACAGACCCCGCCGGTGGTCGTGCCGGAGCCCACGTCAGAACGGGTGGATAGTCGTGACGCCCCCATGTCCAGCCGCGTCCCGCTGCGATGTGTGGACCTGGAGTCTCCACTCTCCGTAGGCCTACAGCAGGCGGTATGGCCAAAGGATTTCAAGTTCCCCAGCGCCATCGAGCCGTACAAAGGTGACACGGACCCCCGAGAGTTCGTGCGTGTGTACGAGACTGCCATCGAAGCTACCGGTGGAGACGACACCACGAAGCTGAAGAGGCCCCCCTCACGTTGCAGGGAGTGGCGCTCTCTTGGTTTTTCACCATCGAGCCAAACTCCATCTACGCAGGGGAGCAGATCCGCGACCGACTCTACAACAACTTCCAGGGGAACTATGTCGAGCGTGTCGACGCAGACCAGCTCTTCGCGGTAAGCAAAAACCCTCGGAGAAGCTCCGGGAGTACTTCAAGCGCTTCACGAAGGTCCGTTGCCAGGTCAAGGATGTCAATGAGACAACCATCATCAACGCAGTGGTACAAGGCCTCCGCCTAGGGCCGCTGGCTGAGTACAACGCACGAAAGCCAATCAAGACGGTGGCGAAGCTCTTTGGCAAAATGGAAGAGTACGCCAGAGCGAAAGAAGACACGCAGCGGCGCCAAGGTGACGACTCCGACACCAATCAGGCAGAGGACATGACGAAGAGCAGAGACTCGCTGAAGGAAGGCTCCTTAAAAGGCAAGCGCAGGCAGGAGCCATCGAAGGATGCCCCCGAGCGTAAGGACGCCAACACAAGGACTCATCGGGCGACAAGCCTAAGCGTGGCCGACAAAAGTCTCAGAGAGCCCGCTATGTCTTCGACATCGAAGGTGGCTCCGAATACAATGCCCCCGCCGATCGCGGCGATAGGGCTCACCGGGGCCGAGGCCGGGGGCATGGTCGGGGTCGCGACGATAGGACCCGCGTGGAATATGACGACCAGCAACACGGCCTGTGGTGCCAGGTACATGGTCGGGGCAGCCACGACACGCGCGCATGCACCACCATCGCCGCACTTCGTCAGAGCGTCGCCAGGGACAGAAACCTCGAGGCACGACCTCCGTCATAGCCCACGTCCAGCATCCCTTGGAAGGCCCCATGTGGATCTAGGATCAGGGGTTGCAGCCTCAGGAGGGCCCCTGCGGATCCAAGCCTTGGAGGGAGGCTAGCGCAGAGTCATAAATGTCATCTCTGGGGGCTCCTCGCTGCAGTTTGCTTCGGCGTGGCAACGAAAGGCATACGCGCGGAGACTACACCATGTGGCGGCATACCCGGCACAGGCACCGTTGGACTGGGCGCAATACGAAATTACCTTCACACCTACTGACACCGAAGGCGTGGAGTTCCCCCATCAAGATCCCCTGGTCATCCAGGTCGCCATCGCAGGATGCGACGTCTAGCGTGTCCTAGTCGACGGAGGAAGCTCCGCAAACAATTTATTCGCAGCAGCCTTCGACCAGATGAGGATCCCCCAAAGTCACCTCAGCCCCTCAGGAACCCGGCTACAGGGCTTCGGAGGCCAGCCCCTGAGGGCGCTGGGCCAAATATGCCTGCAGGTCTCCTTTGGCCGGGACGACAATGTGAGGAGCGAAGATGTCACCTTCGACATCGTCGATATCTCGTACCCTTACAACGCCATATTGGGGCGACCAACCCTCAATTCCTTTGGGGCAGTTCCACACCATGGCTTCCTGTGCATGAAGCCCTCGAGCCCACGGGGCATCATCACCGCCCACGGCGACCAGGATATGGCCCGGTGCATAGAGCTCGGCACACAAGGCCTGCACCACGAGTCTCAATGGGACTCCTAGACTAGGCACGCCAGCGCAACGACCCTCGATGCCCTTCGGAAGCACCCCGCTGGGCTCCCGCGTGGATCGCTCCAGCAATAGAGGCTGCCGCCGTGCCCCGCCTCGTTGCCATGGCAACGACAGTCGCTGCTGTTCCCGTACTTGAGCGACCAGTGGTTAGTACCTCATCTTTTGTAATCGCTCACCCGCGCAAACGGGAATTCAATAAAGTTCACCGTTTGCGAAACTTGTCCTGTTTCCTATAAAAACGGGCAGAGGCTTGCCTCCGCGCGCACTCTCCATGAGTATAAACAAAGACACACGTTCGCATGCGCACTCTCCGTGAGTATAAACAAAGACATGCGTTCGCGTGCGCACTCTCTGTGAGGATAAACATAGGCGTGCGGGGGGACGCCTCCGCACGCACTCTACGGAGTATAAATAAGACGTAGCGTCGAGGTCCGCCTCCACACGCACTCTACGGAGTATAAATAAGATGGAGCATCGAGGTCCGCCTTCGCACGCACTCTACGGAGTATAAATAAGACGGAGCATCGCGGTCCGCCTCCACATGCACTCTACGGAGTATAAACAAGACGTAGCGTCAAGGTCCGCCTCTGCGCGCACTCTACGGAGTATAAATAAGACATAGCATCGAGGTCCGCCTCTGCACGACTCTACAGAGCATAAATAAGACGTAGCATCGAGGTCCACCTCCGCACGCACTCTACGGAGTATAAATAAGATATAGCGTCGAGGTCCGCCTCCGCACACACTCTACGGAGTATAAATAGGACGCGGATGTTGTCCTTGCGCACTCTACTGAGTATAAGCAAGATGTCGGTGTTCCCATGCACGCATGGGTGTTATCCCTATGTGTACTCTCCGGAGTATAAATAAGACATGGTTGATGGTCCCACGCATTCCACGGAGAATAAACAAGATGCAGCAGAGGCTTGCCTCCGCGTGTACCCCGTGGAGTATGCACAAGACAGGCTTGCCTCTGCTCATGCTCCACGCAGCACCGATGAGGCGCAACAGAGGCTTGTCCCCACGCGCACGCGCCTCATGACAGCAAATATGGAAGTCCATAGCGCTGGGCAGCAGCCCTACCCGCGGGTCAGCCTGCGTAGGGGACGGCACGCTCGCGCATCTACCTCGACGAGGCGCCAGCTTAGCTGCCACCGCTTTGAATGGTAGGGGATGAAGCGCTCACGCGTCTACCTCGACTAGGCGCCAGCTTTGCTGCCACCACTTCGAAGGGTAGGGGATGGAGCGCTCGTGTGTCTACCTCGACTAGGCGCCAGCTTCGCTGCCACCGCTTCGATGGGTAGGGGACGGAGTGCGCACGTGTCTACCTTGACTAGGCACCAGCTTCACTGCCACCGCTTCGAAGGGTAGGCGATGAAGCGCTCGCGCGTCTACCTCGACTAGGTGCCAGCTCCGCTGCCACCGCTTCGAAGGGTAGGGGACGGAGCGCTCGCGCGACTACCTCGACTAGGCACCAGCTCTGCTGCCACCGCTTTGAAGGGTAAACGACAGAGCACGCGCGTCTACCTCGACTAGGCGCCAGCTCCGCTGCCACCGCTTCGAAGCATAGGGGATGAAGCGCTCGCGTGTCTACCTTGACTAGCCGCCACGCCACCCTTCAAGGGTAGGGGCGAGCGCCGCGTGTCAACCTCGACCAGGCGCCGGCCGCTACCACCCTTCAAGGGTAGGGACGGAGCACTCGACGTCTACCTCGACAGGTGCCAGCCCGCGCCACCACCGGCGGTAGGGGATAGAGCGCGCCGCTCGTCTCGACCAGGCGCCAGCCCGCTGCCACCGCTTTGAAGGGTAGGGGACGGAGCGCCGCGGCGTCTCATCGACTATGTGCCAGCTCCACTGCCACCCCTTCGAAGGGTAGGGGACGGAGCGCTCACGCGTCTACCTCGACTAGGCACCAGCTTCACTACCACCGCTTCGATGGGTAGGGGACGGAGTGCTCGTGCGTGTACCTCGACTAGGCGCCAGCTTCGCTGCCACCGCTTCGAAGTGTAGGGGATGGAGCGCTCGCGCGTCTACCTCGACCAGGCGCCAGCTTCACTGCCACCGCTTCGATGGGTAGGGGATGGAGCGCTCGCACGTCTACCTCGAAGGGTAGTGGACATTGCACATGAAGGTCTACCTAGCGTACAAATGAACGCGAAGTAAAGTCCTGCGAATCTACCAGAGGAAAAGCACGGTCGCAACAAGTGACAGAAGACATAAGAGACACACTTTGACTAAAGCCCTTTCTGTATTCGTTGGAGGACGTTTACAAGGGGCGTGGTAAAAGTCAAATGTACAAGTGCCCTTGGATGCTCACAGTTGCTATTCAGCCGGCTCCTCCTTCACATGCGTCCGTGCGGAAACCTCACCCGAAGAGACCCAGGCCGCCCAGAAATCCAGCGACTCTTCGACCCGCCGCTAGCGTCGAAGACGCCGTCGGGTCACAAGGTCAGAAATTAGCAGCCGGTCCCTATCGAGCAACTGCTCGGAACACAGGGATACACTAGTCAGAACATGGGGGGCAATTTCTACTTTATTCATAGAAGGGGACGTACATTTACAATGCACACCAACACACGAGAACCTCGATGTCACACCTGTGGGTTCGCGTCACGCCCTGAGGCTTCGGTGCCACCTTCATCGCGCCATGGGACTTCATCCAGCCACCGGCCGAGGTTCCCCTCATTGTACATGGTCCGCCGCAGCTCTACCTTCACCGCGGCCTCCCCGATGTACTCCCAAATCCTCTCGTGGAAAACTCGAACAGCGGGGTGATAAATACGCCCGACACGGTTTGTCACATCGTGGTCACCACTCGCCGACATGCCGACAACCCGGTCCGAGAAGCGCACACACCAGGCACGAGGTCACATAGGAGCAGTGGTTGCCGAAGGATGTCATGACATTACGAGCAAGGTTGGCTGCATCCCCGATCCGACGAAGCGTCCGCGACAGCTCTTCTGGCCCGAAGGAGCGAGGCGGCACTTCGGTAACAAGATCTTCAAGGGCACCTTCCAACGCCAGCATGGCATCACATGCGGCCACAAAGGCATCGCCCAGAGTCCGGTCCCGCTCCCCAAGAGACGCGGCGAGACGGCTTTTCTCTTTCTCCAGCACAGCGATCTGCTGGAGCAAGCCGTCCCGCTCCTCTGTGGCCACTCGTCGTGCTGCCTCTGTGGCCACTAACCGCGTCGCCGCCACGAGCGCCTCAGCATATAAGACCGCCTCCACACGCTAAGCCTCCAAACGTTGGATGTGGTCGTCCTTGGCGGAGTGCGCCTCCTCAGCTGCGCGAAGGGCCTCTTCGGCAGCGTGTAGCTGGTCCTTTAATGCCCCCCCCGCTCGCGGGCGTGGGCCACCTGCAACGCTCGGTTAAGGGTGAGGGTCTGTGTGACAAGGCCGTTAGTAAACTTCAAAAGGACCACGCATCACTAAAAGGTCAGATACTCACCCTCATTCCTGAGACCTCCAGGGCGCCCCCAAGGAGCTCCAGCCCGCATGTCAGCAGCGCCTGGTGATCCAGGTTCATGGCTGCATTATCCGTGACCCCCTCGCCACGCTTCCAGCACCTCCGGGCGAGGGACAAAATCTGCGAGACTTGGGTGCGCGGCATCCACGGCGATAGTGTCGGGTGTGTCAGACATTACTCCCAAAGGAACATCCCTGCGCCTTGAAGGTCGTCCGCGCTTGGGGAAGCGTACCCCTGCGGAGGAACATGACAGTTAGTGCCCGACGAATGCACCATAGGATTAGGCCAAGGACAGTGGGCCTACCTTCGGCACTAGCTGGTGGACTCCTCTGGGATGCCTACCTTCGGCACCAGCTAGTGGACTCCTCTGGGATGTCCTCTCAGCCCCTGAAGGAATCGCAAGAATGCCCGCGTCCCCCGAAGAAGCCGACCCGCCAGGTTGGGGGACCTCCAGGTCGAAGGCTACTTCTGGTAGACTCCTGACCCCGGTCGCAGCAGACTTGGAGGAAGTCGTGGGGACGTGGGGCTAGGGGGCCTCAGAGTCGGAATCAGAGTCCCGCAGTCTCCCAACCTTGCTCGCTACAGCGAACCTCCCCTTCGGGCGAGCAGGTGATCGCACGCGGGCTCGCTTCACCTGGGGAGAATAAGGTGACGACCCCCAGGTAACCACCGTGGGCGGGGGCTCCGCTCTAGCAACCTCTGTGGACAGCAGCTCCACCTCGGTAGCCACCACGAGCGAGGACTCCACCCCAACACCATCCACAGATGATAGCCCCACTTCTGCGACCACCGCCGGGGACGAAGCTTCCGCCTCCCGGTCTTCCGCGGTACACTCTTGGTCCCCGGCTCCGCCCAAGGCCTCCTCGCCCTCGTCCTTCATATTTGCCCCCATCCCCGAATCGGCACACTTCGCCGAGTCGGAGTCGGCGCCTGCCGCACTGTCAGCAGCAACAAGGCCGGCAGGAGCGGCAGCCAGTGTACCAAGTGCGCCCGTGGAAGACCGAGCCCAACGGCAGGACGGCTGTCCCTTCCCCTTGGCATCGTCGTCTCGCCGACAAGGTTGGCTCGGGGCTAGAGGGGCGCGCTCCGGCACGCGAATGCCCAGGGCCTCGCACACACGGTTTATCCATCCCAGCTCGGCCTTCGTAGTCACAGCTGCGCGCAAGTCATGCTCCCTGGCCGTGTACGGTCCGAGGAACACGCCCACTGCGCGTTCCGCATCCTCCAGGCGAATCCTTATACGCGGCAAGAGGCGGAGTTAAAAAGACAGTCCAATATGCGGACATGGAAAATAAGACTCCACCAAGACTTACGAAGGTCGGAGGGTCCTGGCAGCGAAGACACGGACGGGGGGACATTGTCACACCAAAGGCTCCCAGCCGTGATGCGCCATTCATGGGCAAGCGGCGCCACGCCGTACATGACGAACTCCTCGGCGAGGTCACGCATGTTGAAGCGGGCGGTGATCCCCACAAGCCTCTGTGCTCTCTACCTGTCCTAGTTGTCAATTGGTATGCCGGGCGTGGTGTTGAACGCCATCGGCCGGCCCGAGCACTCGTGGCTGCTACCGCTCGCCACATGGTGGTAAAACCACTGTCTCATCCAGTTCGGCTCCCACTTCGCCCTAGTCGAGTTGGCGAGGAAGATCTTCCCGCATGATGATCGCAGGACAAAATTGACGCTGCCGAAGTTGGAAAACGTCCCGTCTTTCCACCCTTTCGACTGGCATCACGCATCGTAGAGGAATGCAAACATCGAGGCGCTGGGCTAGCATCCCTCCATGCACAAGGCCCAGCTGTAAACAGCAAGGTGGGCCAGCGCGTTCGGAGTGAGATGTGCAAGCTCAAGCCCAAAGGTCCGCAGGACAACGCCGACAATCATGGCGACCGGGATGCGGAGCCCAGCTTCAAAGTAAGCAACGAAGACGATCGCCTCTGACTTCTCAGGGCGCAGTTCTGTCTCATCGCTGGCGGGCAGTCGCACCTCCCGGTGGTCCGACAGCTTCCCCTCGCGTAGCAGCATGCGGATCGTCTCTTCCGTCGCGAGCGTTGGCCGCAAGATGCGGGAGCACGGACCCTCCATCTTCTCCGTCGCCACAAACCATTTGTCTACCAGCGTCGAATCGCGCCCCTCGAGCGTGTACTCCACCTTGAGCGGTGATGACCGTCGGGAGACGGCGTTACCGCCGGCCTACTGAGCGTGTTCTTCGCAGCACGCCATCGCTCTTCGGGAACTAGACGACGACAGGGGCAGCGCGGCGGCAAAGAAGGCAAGAGAGTAGGGCACAGGAAGAGGGACCAGATGGCATGAGGAGGAGAGCGCAGACGTGGTGCCGCAGTGGGTATTTAAAGCCCCTTCGTCTCCCGCACCGCCGGTAAGCGTATCCGACGGAAGACGAGCCGCTCGCCTCCCCACGATCGAAGTTGAAGCGCCACAGCCACTCACACGCGTTGCGCATGACCGCAGTCGTGCAAGCGCCTGACAGCGCACGACGCGCCAATAGCATCCCGCCACGTGTCTGCTCCCCTCGGGATTAAATATGGGTCGCATGACATGGTGGATCCTTTGGTGCGTGTCGGAGCGACTCTTGGAGCCATCAAGGCAGCAGCGGCAGGCCATGGGCAAGTCAACCTCCACAACAGCCTTGGTGGGGTTTCCGTCAGCAGGAGACTCGCCTCGACTTCGCCCCGCCCGCAAGGACACTCTGCTACGCCGCCACAAGTTTCGCAGAGGTCCAAGAACACCTCGACTTCCATGGCTCGAGACGACCCGGCGCCTACTTCTGTAACATCCCAAAAATTGGCTTTCTGGAAAAATTTAAATTCAAATTAACTATTTTAAAGTAATTGGATTTTATTTGGCTTTTATCTGATTTTCTGGATTTTTTGGAGTTTAAAACCTATTTTTAAAAGTTAAAAAGTAATTTAAAATATGGAAATTAAATACCAACAGTAGTTGGAAATAATTTTATTAAGTCCAAAATATGTCCAGGAGCTTCTATGATTTTTTTTGGAATTTTTGGAGGTATTTTCATATTTTTCTGAGGCCTAAATAATTTCCTAGCCTTTTCTGAAAATAAAAATCAAATTCTAAAAATTAAAATCCAACTCCCCTCCCTCCAGCCAACGCGTGGACGGCTCGGATCCGCCCACGTCGCCGCTTGGCCCATCCAGGCCGCACCTCCTCTCTCTCTCGCCTCACGGCCCGGCCGTCACCATCCCGCCTCCTCCTCGGCCGACACTGCCGGCCGATGCGCTGCTGCCGCCTGCGGCGGGCCATCCAATGGATCGCTTCTCTCCTTCGACTTACGGGCCTCGCCATCGCCGCCGCGCGCCTACTCCCGCCGCCACTGCCTCGCTGTCAAAGCCGCCGCTTTCCCACGGAGCGCCACCTTCCTTCTTTCTTCCCCTTTCTTCTTTGCGCGCCACCAAATCCAAGCCGCCCCTTTCCTTCCCGCCCCGTTTTGGCACCGTGACCGAATCCCTTCTTCCCGCGCCTCTTCCTTCCGCGCCTCTTCCTTCCTCCCGATCCTTCCTTTTTCCGCCGCCATCTCCGATGAGCAATTACACCCGTGTCCTCCTCCGCCCTATAAAGCTCACCCTCGGCGCTCCTCCGCCCAGCAGACTCGACGCGCCCACCTCCCTTCCCGAGCACCGTAGCGCCCGCCATCGTGCCTCTCTCTCCCGAAGCCACGCACTGGCGAGCAATCCGCCGCTCGACCGCCCCGAGCTCGCCACCGCCACCCCGAGCACCCCCGTGTTCGCGGCGAACCTCCCCGCACTCGGCCGTTTCTTCCCGCCGCCGAGCACCGCCGCACCGAGGACCCAGATCGCGCCACCGCTTCCTCCTCATCGCCGCCATCCTCGCCATCGTTTGACTCCACGCACCCTCCACCAAGCACCACCTACACACCGATCCTGCTTGGGCATCTCCGACCCTCCGACCACCCTCGCCGCGACAACCTCGCTCCGCCACTCGCTGCGACTCAACAATAGGTACTCGCAGAAGGTTTTACTTCACCTTTATGGTAGGCAAAGCCTTCCCGCCTGATCGTTACCCCTCTCCTTCTTTTCCCTTGCCTTTTGCTGCTCGAGCTCCCGGCCCGCACGCCGAGGTTGAGCCTTTCTTCATTTTTTCCGCACCGATGATGGGTCCCACCCGCCGGGCCGCTGGCTCATACGCACTGCCACACTGGTCCCACCCACTCACGCCTCATCGACATCTCGCCCAGAGCCTGCAGGGTCCTACATGTCGAGGCAGGCCAGAGGCTCACCGTCCAGGGTCCCACCTGCATAGACTCAAAATAAAAGCAATAAAATAAAGATTAAAAATTAAATCCTGCCAGTGGGCCCCACCTCTCAGAAATTTGGGAATTTCTGGATTTATTCAATCTGAGATTTTCAAATGAGCATAAGTTTCTCATTTTAACTCCAAATTGAGCCATTCAAATTTCTAAATTCTTCTAAAATCATAATCTATCCAAATATGGACTCTATTTGAGTTTTTGAGTTTATTTGAATTTTTTTGTTTGTATTTATTTGTTTTGTCGCTTCGTCTTTTCTCGCGTAGATTCCAACGTTGTCGAAGATCTCTCCGCTCCACAGCAGGAAGACCCAGAGAGCGTGCAAGAAGGCAAGTCTCCTTTGATCATCTTGAACCTATGATTTTGAAATGTTTTAATTATTTTAAATTATGTGCATTGCTATTTACATACAAGATTAGTTTAAATCCTAAGGTATTAGTTACCCCAACTTTGTTATGCCATTAGTTGAAATTGAATGCCATGTACCCTTGTCTCCTTAGGATTTCCTTTGTCTCGTTAATGAGATTATTATATTCAGTTGTGAATAATAGAGTGGTAGTATAATGCTTAGTCATGCTATGTAATACCCTTGAAATCTTGAAAATGGGAAATTATGAATTGTTGTAATAACTTGTGTTTCTAAAGTCTAGTGGTGATTGGAGTTGCCACTAATCCTTTAAAATAAAATAAAATTTGGAAATTGGTTTAGATTAGGTGGATGGTTGGTTTGGATTGGTGCAGAAGCACGAGATCTTGTAAAGTGTATATTCCACCCTAGTCAACTAAGGACCGACGCTGTGTTTGTCCGCATCGAGCACTACCATACAACCCTAAGTCTATATGGGTACGACCTAGCTGATTTACTCATGATAGTCTAGTTTAGGTGCCACCAAAGGAAAGTGGGTGCTGTGGAGTTACGGTTATTCACAGTGAGGGACAGGATTTATCAGACTCATATGGCGCAAGAGGGGCTTTGATTGGCAGATTTAACCCTTCTCGTGTGAAACCTCGGCGGGTGGTGTCTAGCTAGTCTAGAGTGAGGTAAAGGCTTTGTGATAATTTATCTCGTGTCTCATGCCAAAGGAGGCGTGGTGACTTTTAAGATAATTATCTCTTGGGGTAAAGTTGTACAACCTCCGCAGAGTGTCAAACTATTCAATAGCCGTGCCTACGGTCAAGGGCGGCAAGGAATGCATTCACATGGTAGATTTCTAGTTTTGGTTTTAAAATCAAAGTTTGTATTCCGAGAGTGGAGGAAACTCTGAAGGGTATCCCGGCAGCTGGAGCAGAGAGGGTGGATGGAACCCGCAGCTTTAAACTTGATCAATTGTAATTGGTTAACTAGTGTTGGTAGATCATTTACTACTTCGCCGTGGCTTCACTTAAGGATTCCAGAGTACTAGGTTGCGCTTCCCACCAATTGCCCGTGGCGTATTGATGGGTCTTCGAGTTTATCTTTTGCTTCCACTTTATTTCATGTGTGCGAGGTCTTGAAACCTCAATTGTAATAATGAGACCTGATGGTCAGTACTCTTTATAATTGTAATAATGCGTTGTTGGTTATGAATCATTTCTGTTTAACTGTGTGCTCTAGCTTTGATCTGGGACTAGTGCTGTAATACACAGAGGGTCCGGGTTTAGAAATCTGGGGTCCCAACAGATATGGTATCAGAGCCAATTTGACTGTAGGACGTGACCTAGAGTAGGAATGGCAAAACCTTAAGGTCTTATATTTATAAAAAGAGTATATTAAAATATATAAGCCCTTTGCTTATACTCTTCTTACTTAGAATCTCGCCTGTCTCTCGAATTCCTTTATTAAAATCTTTTACTAATCTTCACCTTTATTTCAAACTTTGTAGATGGCCGGTTCAACCTCCGCACACCAGTGGGACTACTACTCACATGGAGAGGATGCTGAGCATTCGCTAGCCTTCTCCTGCAGCTTATGCAATGCCCGAGTACCGCCACCGCCATTTTCAGGGGCGAAGGCACGGATCCCGGATCGAGACTCTTGGTCGATGGAGGTATTCTCAGATGCACGGGATGGGGAATTCACCCCACACATACCCCATCAAACATCCCAGACCACTGCTTCGATGCCGTCCAGGATGCAACACGCCTTGCCCTTGATGACTTGTGCCATATGCACAAGGATGCTGTGCACCAGTCCCCTTTTTGCTTCTTCATCAACCCTCAAGCAGGAAAGAGGTATCCAGATCCCTTTGATATTCCAGTTGATGATCCTCGACTGTCGCATCAGGTGCAGCTCACGCAGGCGATGGCAGTCACTTATACTAGAGCTTTGGAGGAGATTGGACAGCTTCGGATGCTTCTCACTTCCAGCTATCAGCACTCCGACACTCTTCGCGCAGCACTTCCATAGCCAGCAAACAGAGTTCAAGCTGGGATGTCTCAAAGCTGCAGCTGACTACACGCCATCCTCACCCGTACCAGCTATCGTCCCCAACAACCAGGCACCAGCTCAACTTTCGGGACTCCGCACCAGGCTCACCGCACGCAAGAAGGTGCGATGCCCGAGTCCTCTACCCGATATCAACATCGGCGAACCCAGCAAGAGGCGCAAGCTTTTCCGCTCTCGCCTCGTTTCTGGCCGATCGCCTCGGCCAGAACGCGTGCTCTCGCCGAGTGTGATTGTTCGCGACACCATGTGAATGAGCGCCAGAAGGACCCGGAGGAGGATCCGGAAGAGGACACAGAGGAGGAGCCCGAGGAGGATCCAGAGGTGCGCATCATCGTGGAGGATGAGTAGTTAGTTGAGTCAGTAGTACCCAAATAAATGTCCACGTGCTTAGAACGCTTTATTATGCTTTGGTGTGCTAGATGGACTATACCAAGCCTATAGGCACTTGTGGTACATGTACCATTCTTAAAACTATCTTGATTTCAATATAAGTTTTCCTAAGTGGTTGTTTGTTCTTCTGTGTTGGGTTGGGATGTTATTAGTTTCCTAATCTCTTACCTATGCTAGTTCCCTCTTACCTATTGCTAACCCCTGAAACCGCCTGATGGTGAACACAAGGAGCAACCCCGGCAACATACCGTGACGCCAACAATCAACCTGACAACAACATTCCACCACCCCCGCCAAGCGCAACTTGGAGCAGATGATGGCCATGCAATCAGAGCTTCTGCAAGCCCTTGCTCGTAACCAAGCGCAGCAAGCCCCGCAGCACCAAATCAAGCACCCTACCTAAATTGGGGAATTTATGAGGACAAGACCTCCTACGCTTGCTGGTTCAATGGACCCTTGGAGCGCACGATTGGATCAAGGATGTGGAGAGGAAGTTGAATTTAGCCCAGTGCAACGACCACTTAAAAGGTGTTGTATGCTGCCCACCAACTCAAAGGAATCGCTAATTGGTGGGAAAACTATCGCGCCACCCATCAAAATGTACAAACCATCACTTGGTATGAGTTTGTTGAGGCTTTCCAGATCGCGCATATTCCTACTGGAATAATGGAAATGAAGAAGAAGGAATTCTACCAATCGCAGCAGGAAACTCAGCAGTTTCAGTATCTCGAACAAGTTCACCTAATCTGCCCAAATATGCATCGAAGATGTCAACTCGATGCAACAAAGATCCTGAGGTTCATGCAGTGACTCGATCCCAATCTCAAGGTGCACTGGTGTCTAACGACTACCCAACTTTCCAAGACATGGTGAACAAGGCTCTCATACAAGAAGATGCTCAACGCCAATCAGATGAGACAAGGAAGAGGAAGATTCAAGCTCAGCAGGGGCAAGCAGTTCACGATTTTGTCCTAATCCACCCTGGGCTTCCATAGACCTCGAGTCAAGTGTGCCAAGGACTCCATTTGCTGGACCTCATCCAAATCCACATCTCCCGAACAGCAATGGTGGCCAACCACGCAGTAACAGACATCACGTAGGAGGCAAAGGCTTCAACCGCAAGAACATGGGGCATTATGCCAAAGAATCGCCCTCGGGCGCCACTGTGACCCCAGCTGTTTCAACTTGGGGACTACACCAAAGAAGAGCTCCAATCTGCAGGTCAAGGCCGTGAGGCACCACAAACTCCAAGGACTCCGCAGACAATGAGCAGAGGACATCTTAACCATGTCATCATGAGGCAATGAGGATGCACCCGACGTAGTTCTGGGTAAGTTTCTTGTCAACTCAGTACTGCATCAGCATTATTTGATTTTGGAGCTTCACATTCTTTTGTGTCGAAAGATTTTGTTGAAAGATATAATTGGGATGTGCGGTTGCTTAAGAACCCTATGCTAGTCCAATCCCATGGAAAGGAAATGATTTACTAACACGCTTGTCTCTAGCGCAATCGTGGATATAAATGGAGTAAAATTCCTAGCTAATCTTATTATAATAGATTCCAAGAGCCTAGATGTCATGCTTGGTATGGATTGGTTAACCAAGTATAAAGGGCAGATAGATTGTGCCGATCGTGTTGTCACTATTACTAACTCGGATGGAATCCAAGTAAGGTATAAGTCAAACACATCTTCTAATAAGTGTAATGAATAATTTGAAGGAAGTAACTTTGGAAAAGGTGCCTATAGTAAGTGAATACCTGATGTGTTTCTGAAGATTTACCCGAATGCCACTGCATGTGGAAATTGAGTTTGTCATCAACCTAGTACTGCATACAGCTCCAATCTCCAAGAGACCTTATCGATGCCCGCAAATGACTTGGCGTGGTTAAGAAGCAAATTGAAGAGTTGCAAGATAAAGGTTTTATAAGACCAATCTCACACCTGGGAGCACCAAGATTCTAGTGAAGAAGAAAGATGGTAGTCTACTCATGTGTGTGGATTATCGATCCTTGAATGATGTGACCATTAAGAACAAGTACCCTTTGCCCAGAATAGATGATCTGTTTGATTAGTTGAAAGGATCATGTGTCTTCTCTAAGATCGATCTTCGATCAGGTTATCACCAATTGAAGATAAGACCAGAGAACATACCCAAGACAACATTTGCTACCCGTTATGGATTGTATGAGTATACCGTGATGTCTTTTGGTCTAACCAATGCCCCCGCATATTTTATGAATCTGATGAATAAGGTGTTCATGGAATATTTGGATAAGTTTGTGGTTGTATTCATCGATGATATTTTGATATACTCCAAGAATGAGGAAGAACATGTAGAACATTTGAGGATAGTTTTGGAAAAGCTCAGAGAAAACCAGTTGTATGCCAAGTTTAGCAAGTGTGAGTTTTGGTTGAAGAAAGTAGCTTTCCGGTCATGTGATTTCTGTAGGAGGAGTGTCTCAGAGACCCGATAAAGTAAATGATGTGCTCAATTGACACAACCAAAGTCAAGATCCAAGATCGTAAGCTTTTGGGACTGGCCGTTACTATCGCCGCTTTATTGAAGGATTCTCCAAGCTTGCAAGACCTCTCACACAGCTTGCTAAAGAAGGAAAAGAAGTTTGAATGGAGTAAATCGTGTGAGGATAGTTTTCAAGAGCTAAAGAAGAGGTGAACTTCGCTCCAAAGGTTGACACTTCCGATATTAGAAAGGATTTTGAAGTCTTTGTGATACATCAAGGCAAGGACTAGGTCAGTGTTCGATGCAAGAGGGAAAGGTAGTAACCTATGCCTCAAGACATTATGCACCCCATGAAGGAAACTATCCAACCCATGATTTAGAGTCACTGCCACAGTATGCTCTAAAAATATGGAGGCATTATTTGATCGGAACCGCTGTAGAAATCTACACGGATCACAAAAGTTTAAAGTACATATTTACCCAGCCCGATCTCAATATGAGGCAAAGGAGATGGCTCGAGTTAATAAAGGATTATGATGTTGGCATACATTATCATCCAGGAAAGGCCAATGTAGTAGCTGATGCCTTGAGCAGAAAGAATTACTGTAATAAGCTGTGGATAAAGGACAGTATGCCTGCACTTCAAGCAGAATTTCAGCGACTCAACTTGGAAGTAGTAGAGGAAGGATTCCTGGCTACTTTGGAGGTTCAACCAGCTCTAGAGGACCAGATCAAGGAAGCTCAACAGGAGGATAAGTACATCCGGGAGATTAAGGAAAACATGAAGAAAGGGAAAGCACCAGGATTTTCAGAAGACGAAGAAGGTATTATTTGGTTTGGGAAAAGAATTATTGTACCTGAGAAGAAAGAAATAAAGGAGTTAATTCTGAAGGAAGCCCATGAACTGATACTCAATTCACCCCGAAGTACAAAGATGTACCAAGATCTCAAAGAAAGGTATTGGTGGTCAAGTATGAAAAGAGAAATTGCAGAGTATGTAGCTTTGTGTGATGTGTGCCAATGAATTAAAGCTGAACATCAGAGGCCTGCCAGACTTTTGCAACCCTTACAGATACCTGAGTGGAAATGGGAAGAAATTGGTATGGATTTTATAACTGGATTACCGAGAACCAAATCCGGACATGATTCAATTTGGGTTATTGTGGATCGTCTGACAAAAGTTGCCCATTTCATTCCAGTAAAAACCACGTACTCCGGAGATAGACTCGCAGAGTTTTATATGTCCAGAATCATGCGTTTGCATGGAGTTCCAAAGAAGATTGTGTCAGATAGGGGAACCCAGTTCACCTCAAGGTTTTGGCATAAGTTACATGGACTTTTGGAAACAAATTTAAACTTCAGCACAGCATATTATCCGCAAACAGATGGTCAAACAGAAAGGGTAAATAAATTTTTGGAGGACATGTTGAGAGCTTGTGTCCTAACAGACAAGACTAATTGGGATCGAAGTTTGCCCTATGCAGAGTTTTCCTACAACAATAGTTACCAATCCAGCTTACAAATGTCTCCGTTCGAAGCCTTATACGGCAGAAAATGTAGGACACCATTGTATTGGAAGGAGACAGGAGAAGGAAGTATTTGGACCAGATGTGTTGAAGGCATGTAAGAACAAGTTCGCCTAATTCAGATGATTAAAAACAAAGACAAACCGCATGAAAAGCTATGCGGACAATCGTCGAAGAACATTGGAGTTTGTACCCGGAGATCATGTTTATCTAAAGGTTTCACCTCTCAAGGGAATGAGACGTTTTGGAGTCAGTGGAAAACTTGCTCCTAGATTCATTTAAGTTGCTTACCAGCTAGAGCTTCCACCTCAGTTGTCAAAGGTGCATGACGTCTTCCATGTATCCCAGTTAAGGAAGTGTCTCAGAGTGCCAAAAGAACAGATGCCTCTAGAGGAAGTGAACTTAAAGGAGGACTTGACATACCCAGAGTATACAGTCAAGATATTGGAGGAAGCAGAGCATCGCACGCTAAGCAAGGTCATCAAGTTCTCAGAAGTGCAATGAGCAATCATTCTGAGTCCGGCGACTTGGGAGCGTGAAGAGGATCTAAGAGTAGAGTTCCCGACCTTTTCCTAAATCCGTCCAATCTCTGGGTCGAGATTCTCTCTAAGGGGTAGGTTTGTAACATCCCAAAATTGGCTTTCTGAAAATTTAAATTCAAATTAACTATTTTAAAGTAATTGGATTTTATTTGGCTTTTATCTAATTTTCTGATTTTCCGAGTTTAAAACCTATTTTTAAAAGTTAAAAGTAATTTAAAACATGAAAATTAAATACCAACAGAGTTGGAAATAATTTTATTAAGTCCAAAATATGTCCAGAGCTTCGTGAATTTTTCTGGAATTGTTGGAGGTATTTTCATATTTTTCGAGGCCTAAATAATTTCTAGCCTTTTCTCAAAATAAAAATCAAATTCTAAAAATTAAAATCCAACTCCCTTCCTCCACCGACGCGTGGACGGCCCGATCCGCCACGCCGCTTGGCCCATCCAGGCCGCACCTCCTCTCTCTCGCCTCACTGCTCGGCCATCACCATCCCGCCTTCCTTCTCTGGCCGACACTGGTCGCCCAATGCGCGCCATGTCGCCTGCGGCGGGCCATCCACCACCGCTTCTCCTCTCTTCGACTTACGGCCCCGCCCGCCGCCGCCGCGCGCCCGCGCCGCTGCCACCGGCCTCGCTGTGTCGCCGCCGCCTTCATGAGCGCCACCTTCCTTCTTTCTTTCCCCATTCCTTCTTTGCGCCGGCCGACCAAATACGAGCCGCTCCCCCTCTTTCCTTCCCCGGCCCTCCGGTTTTGGAACCCCGCGATTGAATCCCTTCTTCCCCGCACCTCTCCTTCCTTCCGCGGCCCCCTCTTTCCTTCCCTCCCCGACCCCTTCCTTTTTCCGGCCGCCATCTCCCGCGAGCAATTAGCACCCGTGTCCTCCTCCGCCCTATAAAGCCCACCTCGCCGCTCCTCCGCCCAAGACCCGACGCGCTCCACCTCCCTTCCAGAGCACCGTAGCGCCCGCCATCGTGCTTCTCTCTCCCCGAAGCCGCGCACTGACGAGCAATCTCGCGCTGCATCGCCCCGAGCTTGCCACCGCCACCCCGAGCACCCCTGCGTGCCTGCGTAACCTCCCCGCACTCGGCCGCCTTCCCGCCGCCGAGCACCGCCGACCGAGGACTCAGATCGCGCCACCGCCTCCTCGCTGGCCGCCCCGCCGCCGCCGACCGCACTCTCCACCAAAGACCACCTACGCACCGATCCCGCTTTGGGCATCTCCGACCCTCCGACACCCTCGCCACGGCAACCCCGCCCCGCCACCTCCGCCCGACCCGCCAAGAGGGTACCCCACAAAGGGTTTATTTACCTTTATGGGTAGGCAAAGCCTTCCCGCCTGATCGGTTACCCCCGCCTCCCTTCTTCCCTTGGTTTCTGCGCTGCTCGAGCTCCCGGCCCGCACGCTAAGGTTTAGCCTTTTCTTCATTTTTCCACGCCGACAGATGGGTCCCACCTGTCACGGCGGCCGGCTCATGCGAAGCCACCGCCACGGGTCCCACCTGCTTGCGCCTCATCGACATCCGGCCCAGAGCCCGTAGGGTCCCACATGTCGAGGCAGAGCCGAGGCTCACCGTCCAAAGGTCCCACCCGCCATAGACTCAAAATAAAAGCAATAAAATAAAGATTAAAAATCAAATCCTGCCAGTGGGCCCCACCTGTTAGAAATTTGGGAATTTCTAGATTTATTCAATCTGAGATTTTCAAATGAGGATAACTTTCTCATTTTAACTCCAAATTGAGCCATTCAAATTTATAAATTCTTCTAAAATCATAATCTATCCAAATATGGCCTCTATTTGAGTTTTTGAGTTTATTTGAATTTTTTTGTTTGTATTTATTTGTTTTGTCACTTCCTTTCTCGCAGAGATTCCAACGTTGTCGAAGATCTCCGCTCCGCAGCAGAAGACCCAGAGAGCGTGCAAGAAGGCAAGTCTCCTTGATCATCTTGAACCTATGATTTTTGAAATGTTTTAATTATTTTAAATTATGTGCATTGCTATTTACATACAAGATTAGTTCAAATCCTAAGGTATTAGTTACCCCAACTTTGTTATGCCCTCAGTTGAAATTGAATGCCATGTACCCTTGTCTCCTTAGGATTTCCTTTGTCTTGTTAATGAGATTATTATATGCAGTTGTGAATAATAGAGTGGTAGTATAATGCTTAGTCATGCTATGTAATACCCTTGAAATCTTGAAAATGGGAAATTATGAATTGTTGTAATAACTTGTGTTTCTAAAGTCTAGTGGTGATTGGAGTTGCCACTAATCATTTAAAATAAAATAAAATTTGGAAATTGGTTTAGATTAGGGTGGATGGTTGGTTTGGATTGGTGCAGGAAGCACGAGATCTTGTAAAGTGTATGTTCCACTCTAGTCAACTAAGGACCGACGCTTGTGTTTATCCATACTGAGCACTACCGTACAACCCTAAGTCTATATGGGTACGACTGCTGATTAACTCATGATAGTATAGTTTAGGTGCCACCAATGGAAAGTGGGTGCCTGTGGAGTTACCGGTTATTCACAAGTGAGGGACAGTGGATTTATCAGACTCATATGGCGCAAGAGGGGCTTCTGATTGGGCAGATTTAACCCTTCTCATGTGAAACCTCGCGGGTGGTGTCTAGCTAGTCTAGAGTGAGGTAAAGGCTTTGTGATAATTTATCCGTGTCTCATGCCAAAGGAAGCGCAGGATCTAAGATAATTATCTCTTAGGGGTAAAGTTGTACAACCTCTCGCAGAGTGTCAAACTATTCAATAGCCGTGCCCACGGTCAAGGGGGGGCAAGGAATGCATTCACATGGTAGATTTCTTGTTTTGGTTTTAAAATCAAAGTTTTGTATTCCTAGAGTGGAGGGAACTCTCGAAAGGGTATCCTGGCAGTTGGAGCCAGAGAGGGTGGATGGAACACGCAGTTTTAAACTTGATCAATTATAATTGGTTAGCTAGTGTTGGTAGATGGAACCTTCACTATAAAGTTAATGATAGTTCTGTTAAAACATTTACTTTGTTAAATTGATGCCTTTGAAAATAATTAGTAGTAATTGAAATTAAAACATTGCTTTGTGCAAAAGAACCATATAGCCTTCCTTTGTCAAGCCTTGCATCTATTGCATTTTCCCCAAGACTTGCGGAGTACTTTATGTACTCACATGCTGCACTCAAAAACAATTCTCGTAAGAATACGGCCCAAGAAGGAGACTACGACTACTTCGCCGTGGCTTTCATTTAAGGATTCCGTGAGTACTAGGTCGCGCTCTTGTCGCATTGCCCGTGGCATATTGATGGGTCTTCTTCGAGTTTATCTTTGCTTCCGCTTTATTTCATGTGTGCGAGGTCTTGAAACCTCAATTGTAATAATGAGACCATGGTCGTGATTTTATAATTGTAATAATGTGTTGTTGGTTATGAATCATTTCGCTTAATCGTGCACTAGCTTTGATCTCGGGACTAGTGTCTGAATACATGAGGGTCCGGGTTTAGAAATCCGGGGTCCCGACAACTTCGGCCAATATTTATACGGTCCAGCCGGGCCAATAGTTCTTGCGTCCCGATCCTAACATTCTCAATATCTTTACGTGCTTAACAGTTCATAGATAACGTCCGCGGAATTTGGTCAAGTGCAGGTTTAGCCTTGTCTTCGCGAGCCGCCCCTGGTAAGCGGAGTCCAGAGACATGCAAACACCGACCAAGGTGACCCTCCAATCCCGGGTCCGCGCAGAGACTCTAGAGTCGGCTCCGATCGAACCAAGGAGCAGCACCGATGACTACCTTGGCCTCGAAGTCCGTGGGACAACCTCACAAGCCCAACCAGTGGAGATCCGATTGTCTGCACCCCCCATAATCGGGGAACACGACAGATGATTCACAAGTATTGACTTGTTCTCATAAATAGGCCTCCTTCAGTCCATCAACATTCTCTGATAGAAGCGCCAATTGGCGCAATCAAAGAACGCAGATGGACTCAAGAAGGCCTACTTGCGAGAATAGGTCAAATCTTGTCATCACATGTTGGAACGCGGCTCACTCAAGCAAGGAGCAACAAAGCAAATAACCAGGGATGTGGAAGGATGATGCTGCGGTAGCGGCACTTATATACCCACCTCCCCCCGACCGGGAGTAGCCAAACCAGCGGAAGCCCAACCGATGGAAGGTCAGTCGGCGAAAGACGAGGCGCCGTGGTCAAATACACGCATGGCGCCCCCTGTCTTGACAGGCCACGTATCCCGCGCCCTCGGGAAGATGCGTACGACAACCATCGCCTAATCACGTGTGCGCACGCGCCTCACCCGAGGCGGCCCCTAACAGCACGTGATGCCCCATCAAGCTTCGAGATGTGTCCCGACGCCTCGAGAAGCGTGGGTCGAAGATCCCCTGGGTACGCGCGGAGGCGGGCCTCCCCGCGCATCGGCAAAGCGTCCGCTGAAGGAGCCCCTCTCGCCCCACTCTCGACTCGCTCCGGCCTCTCCGCTAGGCATCCTTGACTCCACGGCTACACGGCTCCAAGACACCTTCGACAACAGGTCCGGTTCCGCATCCTCAAGGCGAAGATAGGCCGCACCAGCAAGCAACGACCCTGTCCAAGATCATTGAAGGTCACAAGCCGCAGGGACGGAGGGGGCCAAGTTGCAAGGCAACATGTCTTCGGCCCGTGAAGCCCTTCACCATGAGAGGCTCCTGTTGTAGGGGAGGCCCCCACCTAAGCCCAGTAGGCCTGTTAGAGGGTTGTAAGGCCCAAAATAGGATATCTATAATAATGTAAATACCCCTGAGAGGGATACTTGAGTGTAAGGGTATAATTGTAAAGTACTCCCCATATGGATATATATATGCGATACAGGCCATGGGGGAAACCCTAAGTATTGCTCACCTAACTCTCCACTACCATACTCTCTCTCTGTGTTTGGTCTGTAACCACAACAGTATGCATCGAGGGTCACCCAAATGTCATAGGCCGACGAAAGATGAGAAATGTGATCAAACTCGTTTATGCTAAGACCTTGGATAATGATGTTTCTTGCCCTAGCATTTGCCTCCACATCTGGTGTATTCACCGATGTGATGTGCTCATCGGTAGGAACAACAAACTGAGTTTCCACCTTCCTCCAGATTGCATAGCCCTAAGCCTGTATGTAAGACTCCATCCTACTCTTCCAAAAGGCATAGTCGATCCCATCAAAGAGAGGGGGCTTGGTGGAATACTTGTCTATTGCCATGGCTACAAAGACCGGTTAAGATCTATAGCAGAGAGCTAACCGGTTCTAATACCACTTGTAGGACCGAACAGGCAACAGGGGGGTTAATGGTGCCTTCAAACCTCCACAATTATTCACACAACCATTTTTCTCCAATAGTTACAGAGCTATGAAGTTAGGGATTGAATGCTCACTGGAAATCAAGAGAACAGACTGAAACAAAGAGTAAACAGACGCTGGCTGAAGATAGTGAAGAGCGGTCCAAGCCTCTCTACCGTGGTCAAAAAGAAGTGTGTGGTCGTAAATGAAACAGACGAAGTGGGAAGGCACACAACTGCAAGATCTAATTTTTGAATAACTTTTTATTCACGGATCAATTGGTCATGAGACCTCAAACACAGCAAAACCACGTTCTCAAAAGACTTCTCTGATCTTTAATTGAAAACTTATCAAGCCTAGAGAGATCTTTTGGGAAAATCACAAAGACCGCTCAAAACCACGACTATGAAAGAAGGAAGATAATCAGATCATGCAAATGGAATTAAATGTGCCAAGAAAGCTTCGAGTATGTTCTTCCATTACCAGGTAAGTCAGATCATCCAAAGAACGGCCGAGAGCAAAGACTTAAGTCAAGAAGCAGAAGAACGAAGAGATGAACAGAGAAAGAACACTCAAGACATACATGCATCAATCAAATAAAACAACTCAAATAGAAGCACAGAGATGGATGATTGCATTCATGGAGCTTTCTACAGCCACTCCATCCAGAAGAACTAGGAGCACAAGCGCTCCAGCAGTGAGAATAAATCACACACCCCACGCCCTGGTGCTCTATCCTCCTATTTATAGCCTTCAGTAGCAGGGGTAACCCGTTAACCCCAACTAACACTAGGTTTTAGCACGCACACACCCACGACAACTCGCTAATCACAGTCAGACAATAGTTGCTTTAATAGAATCCGCTTCCTTTTGCAGGTCTTGAGCATTTTACTGAAATGCCCCTTCAGCACCTTCCTGGAAGCTTCCTGTTCACTTGCCGACCACGCTTGCAACCACCTAGTAGCCAGGTAATCTTCGGCTTCTTTCGATCACTCTGGGCCTCAACACCACCTGTGTCTAGTCCCGATCATTGCAGCCTCACCATGACCTACTTCTAAAGTCCTGCAAGCACCACTGACAAGCAAAGCATCACATAGCACCGCACAAAACACTGTGAACATAGATCTGCATTAGAAGAATGTACTCAAAAAACACCCCAGCTGATCATAAACCACTTATGACTGGTCGAAAGCATAAGATATGAAAAGCTCATAGCCTACGACCACATTGCAGGTCGTTACGACCACCCCAGAAGTCAGTACGACCTCTTACAAGAGGCTACCAGCTGCATTACGACCACTCTGTTGGTCTTACGACCACACAGACAGTCATTTCGACCATGTTATAGCTCCTCTCATCGCTTTAACTTCGTGGTCGTAAACCTTCTACTGAAGTTTTGAGCACGTTCACTTCTTCATACCATGGTCAAAGACCCTTCCGACCTCGTTCAACTTGGTCAGAGCACCTTCCGACCACATCCAACGTGGTGCCTTTCGACCACGTACAGCGTGGTCGAATCGCCTTCCGACCACGTACAGCGTGGTCAAAGCGCCTTTCGACCAGGTTCAACGTGGTCGAATGCCAACGTGGTCGAAACCTGCTTTCAACTACCGACCACGGACAATGTGGTCGAAACCCGCTTTTGACTTCCGACCGCGAACAACGTGGTCGAACGCCAACGTGGTCGAAACCCGCTTTCGACAACCGTCCGCGGACAACGTGGTCGAATGCCAACGTGGTTGAAACCTACTTTCGACTACCGACCACGGCCAGTCAAAGCGTCCAACTTCCGACCACGGCCAGTCGACGCTTTTGACTTCTGACCACGTCCAACCGACCACAGCCAGTCAAAGCGTCCAACTTTCTACCAGGCCAGTCGACGCTTCCGACTTCTGACCACGGCGAACCAACGCTTCCGACTTCTGACCATGGCCAACCAGTGTTTCCGACTTCTGACCACGGCCAACCGGCGCTTTCGACTTCCGACCACGGCCAATCGGAGTGTCCGACTTCCGACCACGGCCAAAAGAAGTGTCCGACTTCTAACCATGGACAACGTGGTCGTAAATCTATCTTCCGACCACATGCAAGGGCTGAAGACTTTACAGAGACAGCTCAAACCACAAAAGCAAACTCAATCTTTCTAAACCAATGGTCAATTACTCATCACAAACATAAAGTCACCTCTACATGGTTTCTCATTATTTTTTCTCTTATTCCTTAGTATTGTCATTGTTTATATAAAGTTTTTTTCATTTTTTAGATTTAATTACGTAGAATAATTCAACAACAGTTACAATACAAAATAAACTATAGATATGACTTATAAGCCATTTGGAGATACGTGGGTAGTATAAAATGAATCAGGGCAACACACTCACCTTGACGTGTTTTCTAAAGACGAAAAGGCAAAGAGAGGTGCTCACTCTTAACTCATATATCCCTGGAGATCATCTCAATTTACTACTACTACTACTACCAATAATAATAATGAGCACGCAAGAACCAAGGCGCAGGCCGATGCTAGCGACGGGGCATGCGAGCGTGCGGCTGCTCAACAGACATGTCGTCGGGTCATTGCATAATACTAGCAAGCACGGCGCCACGCCGCGCTAGCTACCATATGGATCTGTTGTAGGGGTGGCCCCCACCTAAACCCAGCAGGCCTGGTAGAAGGTTATAAGGTCCGAATAGGCCATGTGTAATGACATAAGTGCCCTCAAGGGGATACTCAGATGTAAGGGTATAATTGTAAAGCACTCCCATGTGTATATATATGGAATGCAGGCCATGGGGGACCTGAGCCATCATCACTTCTCCCAACTCTCCACTACCATCTCTCTCTATTTGACTCAGAATCATAATAGCTTGGCGCCGTCTGTGGGGAGGACAGAGCAAGCCTAAAATCAAGTAGGATGGCACCAAAAAGCTTCACAACGGCGCGAAGGGAAAGAAGGCGGCCGGGTCGGAGCATCGCATGGGTACCTGTGGCTTCGCATCACCTGTTGCGGGCGTGAGTGACAACGCAGGTGCGGTGGTCGAGACGCCGACGCCGCGCCGCGACGATCGACCGCACATCGGCATCGCGACGACTAACCCCGCCATCGCATCGCGACGATCGACTTCGCCATCGGCGCTGCGACGATCGACTCGCCACCGCGCCGGACGATCGACTTTCACCGACGCCGCGACGATCGACCACACCGCGCCGCGACGACCGACCCGCTAACGCGACAAAGAATTCAACCTCGCCGCTCGCTGCAACGCCGCCGTAGCGTGGACCGCAAGTTGGTAGTTACAACGAGCGACCGGCAGCTCGGCAGCCGCGAGGCGGTCGACCGCGCCACCGCTGTCACTGGTGTGCCGGCGCCCGCCCGCAGTGGTGGAAAGCGCCGCGGCGCCCTCAAAGCATTCCAAAGATGAGCTAGGGGATCTTCGCGGGTTGTCCGAGACATACAAGAGGCTCGAGCCGCAGGCCGCGCCCGGTCATCATGCCGCAGCCCACGCGGAAAGGCGGACACCGCGACGCCCCACATCCAGCCACGCCCCACGCGCGCTGCCGACCTGCAGTCCCCGCTGCAGTGGCTACACAGCGGTGTGGCCCAAGACTTCAAGTTCCCTGTCATCGAGCCATACAAAGGTGATACGGACCTCGCGAGTTCGTGGCGCTGTACAAAACCGCAATCGGCCACGGGCGGAGATGACACCACAAAGGCGAGGGCCTCCTCTTGCGCCGCAAGGAGTGGCGCTCGGTTTTTTACCATAGAGCCAAACTCCATCTACGCTGGGAGCAGCTCGTGATCACCTTCACAACAACTTTCAAGGAAACTATGTTGAGCGAGTCGACGCAGATCGCCTCTTTGCCGCGGAAGCGTAAACCTTCGAGAAGCTCGAGACTACTTCAAGCGCTTTGCAAAGATACGATGCCAAGTCAAGGATGCCAACGAAACCACCGTTGTCAATGCAGCCATACAGGGCCTCCGCCCGGGCCCCATGGTCGACTACAACGCGAGGAAGCCGATCAAGACAGTGACGAAGCTCTTCGACTGTAACATCCCAATTTTTGCTTTATTTGTAAGAAATAATTTTAAATTAATTACCTCAATTTATTTGGATTTTTCAGAATATAAAGTTATGTTTAAAAATAAAAATTTAATATCAAAATAGGTTGGAAATATTTTTCATATGTTCAAAACATTATCAGTGAATTATGTGAATTTTTCTGCAATTTTTGGAATTTATTTGGTATTTTTCTGACTATTTTAAAGCCTCCTACTGATTTCTGAAATATATAAAAATTTAAATATCAAAACCCTTCCTCGGCTGACACTTGTCACCATCCATCCGTCCATCTCCGCCGGACCGATCCCCGCCGTCCGCGCCATCCCGCCTCCTCTCCTCTCCGCGCCACGTGTCGCACATCCGCCGGCTTCCCGCAGCCTAATCCTCAAAGGGATTACCTACCCTTATTGGGTAGGCGCTCTCCTCGCCCCGATCGGTTTACACCGCCGCTCTCTTCCTCCCCTCCTCGGCTGCTCGAGCCCGCCCGCGCGCGAGGTTGAGTTTCTTTGTTTTTGCGCCGGCTGCGCCCCACATGTCGAGACCGCCGGTCTGCGTGAGGTCACCGCCGTGGTCCCCACTGCCGCCGCCGTTTCACGGCCGTTTTTCCTCCCGGCGCCACCGCCATTATCGCGCTGCTGCCGAGCTCCGACCTTCGCCCCCGTCGCTTCTCGCCATTCATGAACCCCGAGAGCCGCTTTGTCGCGGCGATTCAACCGCCGCCGCCACTTCTCGATTTAACGCCCACTCGCGCGTGTGCGCTGAAACCGCCCTTAACTCACCGGCGAGGTTCGCGCGCCGCTTTCCATCTCCGCCGTATAAAACGAGCCCCGCCACCACTCACCCTTCGCACTTCCTCTCTCTTCCTTCTCGCGGCGTGTCGCCGCTGCTCAAACTGCCGCCGCCGCCAGGATTTGTCGCCGCCGTGAGTCCTCCGCCGCGCTCCGCTTTGCGCCGCCGGTCCGCGCGCGTGGAGACGCCCCGCACGCCTCGCCCTCGGCCGCGCCGCCGGCGCTCGCAGCCGCCGCGACGCGCCGCGGCTCGCGCGACGCCAGACGGCGAGCCCGACCACGCGCCGATGATCGGGGTTGCTTCGCCGCCGCCGCGCGATTCACCTGGGCCATCCTCGACGGCTCGGATGCACCTACGCTGCCTCATCTCGGCCGCCCGCGTCGCGCTTCACCTCGGCCGCGCGCGCTCAAGGCTCACTCGCGCTGCTGCTCGCTGCGATGCCACAGCGCGCGAAGCTCGCCACGCGCCGAGACGGACGACGTCGCGCACCGCCCAATCTTGGCTGTTCATCCAGATGAGCCGCGCTCAGATGCGCCACGTGTCCGAAAGCGTAGGCTATCCGATCCGCGCCGCGCCGCGCCCGCCGAGCCACGCTACCGCCAATACCAGCATCGCCACCCTAGCCGACGCGGTTCAGCAACGCTTCATGCCACGAGTAGCCACGCCAACCGCCACGCCAAGAAACCCGATCCGGTGCTATGTCGCCACGCCGATGCCACGGTCATGCCACGTGTCGATTCCGCGCGCCACGCCAAGATTTGTAATGGTCCGTGGACTCGGTCCATCGAGACCGCCCACATGTCGCTTCGTATTTTTATTTTAATTCCCTTGCTGACGTCATAATTAGAATTTACTTTTGTAAAATAATTCCAAGAAAATCCGTGCTGACGTCATAATTCATTTTCAGTTAAAAGATAATTCCAGAAATTATCTTTTCCATTTTCTCCGATTTCAAACTTCCAACAACCATATCTTGCCCATTTTAGCTCCAAATTGATCCATTCAAATTTCTAAATTCATCTAAAATTCTAATCTTTCAATTGGTATATTTAGTTTCAATTTTTGAATTTTTATTTTATTTTATTTATTTGGATTTCTTGATTTACGTAGAGACCAATTTGTCCGAGGAACTTCAAGAGCAAGCCCTGAAAATTTCAACCCAGCACAGAAGGCAAGTCTCCTTTGATCATTTTGATCCTATGTTTTGCAAGTTTTCTTTGATCAACTTGCTCAAATGATTTATAAAATGATTAGGTAGTTATTTTAAATTATTGCATGCTTATGTTATATCAAGTTATAATTTGATTTAGAAAATTTAGTTAAATACCCAATTTGTTATACCTTCCATTGAAAATTGTTTACCTTGTACCATTGTCAACTTAGGATATCCCTTTGACTCAATAATGAGTTAGTATTACATCCGTTGAATTTTTAAATACTAGCAAATGCTTAGCGTAGCAAATCAATGTAATAATGCTCAAATGAGTAGCATGTTTGCTAAATGTTTTGATGAATGATTTGTTTGAACATTGGTAATGGATGTTACCATTGTTAAATGATTTGTTTGAAAAGTGGTAATGGATGTTACCACTGTTAATTTAAAAGTAAAAATGAATTTCAAAGGGAAAAGTTGACAAGGGTGGATGGAAGGTTTGGTCGTGCGCTTAGCACGAGAATTTTTGAATTGTGAATGAACCACCTCGTCGCTTAAGGACCGACGCTTGTGTTTGTCCAAACCGAGCAAAAAAAGGCAACCACAAGTCTATATGGGTACGACCTAGCTAACTAACCTATAAAGATGTAGTTTAGATATCACCGCTGGTGTATTGAGTGCCGTGGTGTATCGTTACTCATAGTGAGGGACATGGTTTCATCGTGACTCATACGGCGCAAGAGGGGCTCCACCGTGGATTCGAGTTGTGGTGAAACCTTAGCGGTGGTATCTAGCTATACTGGAGTAGGTGAAAGGCTTTGTGATATTTTATCCGGGTCTCATGCCAAAGGAAGCATGTTGACTATTAAGATAATTTATCTCTTGTGGGTAAAGTGTACAAACTCGCAGAGTAAAACTACTCGAATAGCCGTGCCCACGGTCAAGGGGCGGCAAGGAATGCATTCACATGGTAGAAGTTTGATTTTGATTTCAAAATAAAATGGTTTGTCAAACTCGGGAGTGGTGTAACTCGTGATTTAAATCGTGGTGTAACTGCATCGTGGCTTAACTCGAGTTTTGAAAGTTAGCAGATAGCCTAAGTTTTTAGTGTTGGTGGTTTAACCTTCACTAAGTTATTTATCTAAATTCATTTATGAAAAACAAGATGTTTATCAAATGGCCTTTGAAGTAATTATGTAGATTTGAAATAAAATGCCGATTTATGCAAAAGAACCATATAGCCTTCCTTTGTGAAGCCTTGCATCTATGCATCTTTCCTAAGACTTATGAGTACAATTTTGTACTCACATGTTGCTCTACAAATATATTAGCAGAGGATGACGAAGCTCTGTCGAGAATACGACTTCGTGTCGCAGTGTGGATACGGTGGTTTCTTCCTGATGCTTAGAACTCGCTTTCCCACCAATTGCCCGTGGCGCATTGATGGGTCGACACTTACTTTTTGCTTCCGCTGTGTTTATTTTTGTTTTAAGGTTCTCGTGAACCTTTGTAAGGCAATGACCAATGTAAACTTCAGTTATTATTGTAATAAATCGTGGATGACAATGTACCGCTTTTTCGATTATCCGTGTGTACTAGCATTGATCCGACTAGTATCAGAATGCATGTGGGGTCCTAAGTTTTACCCGGTCCCACGTATGGTATCGAGCCATCTTGATCAGAGGACTAACCCTAGGTTTTGGGAAGTTTTAAGGACTTATGTTTAAAAAGAATATATTAAAAATATATAAGCTTCTTTGCTTCTACTCTTCTCTTACTTAGTAACTTGTTTCGTCCCTCCTTTTCACTATTTAAAATCTTTACTGATCTCTCCTCTTTCAAACTTGTAGATGGCAGGTTCATCGTCATCACTCTGGGATCACCATTCTCATGGCGAGCGAGGAGCTTTTATGACCCTTCTACGCAGCCTAATGCAGATCCAAGTACACCCAACAACCTATTTTCAGAGGGCGGAACACGCGAGTGATGAGCATGGAGGTGTTCATTTGCGCCAGACGGGAGGATTGACCCAGCTTGAGCGTCATATTGAGTATCCACGGACCTTCCGTCAGATGCGATCCAGATGCAAGACAGCTTTATTATCTCTGAGTTGTGCAGAGGCACAAGGAGGAGCTACGACACCACCTTTTGCTTCTTCCCGACGACGAGAGCAGATAGACTCATCCGAGCTTTTCCACCGGTGGTGGATGACCCGCGCTTGTCTCACTGTGCAAAGACACTGGCAGCTTTCAATGCTTACGCTGCAGCTCGCAGAGATCGACTTCTTCGAGGTCGCTGGCCGAGCCACGACCACTCCGACACTCTCCGAGCCCAGCCATCGCAGAGTGAGGCTGCCCACGCCGACGCTGCTCAGCGAGGATCGCCGCCGAGGCGCAGGTAGAGCGCCTTCGAGCCGCTACCACTACACCGACTCCACCAGCCCCCGTCGCTCCACCTGCTTACGGACCTCGCACTAGGCTTATCGCGAGGAAGAGTGTGCGACGCCCACCCACCACCCGACGCTGATATTGAGGATCTAGCCGAGGACGCCAGCTATCTCGCCCGGTTTTTCTGATTTCATCAAAGTCGATCACGGTCGCGCTTCGCCGAACAATCGCCGTGGTTGTGGACAGAGACACTCATCGGATTCAGAGGAGGACCCGAGGAGGAGCAGAGGAGCGCATCATCGTTGAGGATGATTAGATGTTAGCCTATAGTTTACCTTTTGAGTTGTCGGCATTAGAACGTTTTATTATATTTTGTGTGTTAGATGGATCTGCATTAAGCCTATGTGCACTTGTGGTGCAGCCATTCATAAAATTATCTTGATTTCACAAAGTTTTCCCTAAGTGGTTGCTGGTTTATTCTTGTGTGTTGGCTTGGGATGTTATTTAGTTTCCCTAATCTCTTATCTATGCTAGTTCCTCTTACCTTTGCTAACCCCGAAACCGCTCAGATGGTGAACACAAGGAGCAACCCGGCAAGAGTCAGAACCCGATGCTCAACCGTAAGACAACATTCCACCTCCTCCCGCTCAAGCTCCCAACATGGAATGATGATGGCCATGCAGCTGCAACTACTTCAAGCTTTGGCCCAAAATCAAGTCCAACAAGTCCAGCAAGCACCACTCAACAACCATACCTAAACTTGGGGAATTTATGAGAACCCGACTCCGACCTTGCAGGATCTCACGACCTTTGGAGGCGGATGATTGGATTAAAGAAATAGAAAGGAAACTCAATTTGGCTCAATGTGCATAGCATGAGAAGGTTTTAGACGCCGCCCACCAACTCAAGGGAGTTGCTGCTAATTGGTGGGATAACTATTGTGCCGCACATCAAGATGCTCAGAATATTGCATGGGTAGAATTTTTGGAAGCCTTCCGTACTGCTCATATTCCTATGAGTATTATGGAAATGAAGAGGTCGGGGCGGCCGGGGCCACGACGATAGAGGCCGGGGAGATTACGACGACCAACACCAGGGGTTGTGGTGCGCAGCCCACGGCCGTGGCAACCACGACACGCCGCACGCACCTCTATCGCGCGCCCGCGAGCGCCACCGTGACAGAACTCGAAGCACGCCCGCCGTGGTGGCCCACGACAAAGACTCCATACGAAGCCCCGTGCACATCCAGCACAAGGGACGAGCCCCACGAGGGCCTCTCATGATCCAGCCCATGTGCAACAGCCTCAGGAGGGCTTTCTGCAGCTACGTGCTCCGAGGCCACCCACCACGTGGTTATCAATGTCATCTCCGAGGCTCGTTGGAGTTCGCCGCACGGCAAATGAAGGCCTACGACGGTGGCTACACCACGTGGCGGCATACCCAGCCAGACACCGCCGGATTGGGCACAAAGATGAGGTCACGCTCACCCCGCCGATGCCCAAGGCGTGGAGCTTCTCACCGTGACCCCTAGTCGTCCGGGTTGTAATAGCAGGATGCGACGTGGGGCGAGCCCTAGTCGACGGCGGCAGCCCGCGAACATTCGCTTATGGTAGCCTTTGACCGATGGGGATCCCCGGCCGCTCACCCGCCGGGAGTCCCGCTGTAAGGTTTCGAGGACAACCTCTACGGGCGCCGCCAAATATGCCTTCAGTCTCCTTCGCCAGATGACAATGCAAGGGTCGAAGATGCCATATTCAACGCCATCGATCTCCCATACCCTTACAATGCCACATCTGGGCGCCCGGTCCTTAACTCCTTCAGGCGGTACCGCATCACGCTATTTATGCATGAAGCTCCCGGGGCCCCGGGCCATCATTACCGTTCGTGGCGACCGTGACATGGCCCGCCGATTGAGCACGGCACCGCACATCCCCGTCGCGGTGACCAACGGCACACTTAGAATTGGCACCATAGCACGGGGACCCGCGTGTCATCCGGGACGGCTCGGCAAGCCCTACAGCTAGCGGAACTACTAGAGGCTCCAGCCGCGCCAGAGACAAGTGGTTAGTACTCCGCCACATGTAATCGCTACCGCGGCAAACGGGAATGAAATAAAGTTCCGTTTGTCGCCACCGTTATCATTGTGCAAAGATACGCGCGAGAGCGCCGCGGAGGCTTCGCTACGCTGCATTCCCAACGCATAAACCCAAGACGACGCTCGCGTGTGCACACTCCGAGCTGTGGGTATGGGTATGAGTATAAACCAAAGACGACGTCAGCAGTGCACTCTCCGTGAGCTGTGGGTACGGGTATGAGTATAAACCAAAGACGCATGTTCGCGTGTGCACTCTCCGCCAAAGACACGGCATGAGATAAACAAAGACGACGCTCGCGCGCACTCTCCGCCAAGACACGGGTATGAGTATAAACCAAAGACGACGCTCGCGTGTGCACTCTCCGCCAAAGACACGGGCATGAGTATAAACAAAGATGCACGCTCGGCGGTGCACTCTCCGTCAAGACACGGTATGAGTATAAACCAAAGACGCACGCTCGTGTGTGCACTCTCCGTCAAAGACACGGGCATGAGTATAAACAAAGATGCACGTTCGCGTGTGCACTCTCCGTCGACAACACGGGCATGAGTATAAACAAAGACGTGTGGGGGGACGCCTCTGCATGCACTTTACGGAGTATAAATAAGACGCGAATGTTCTCCCTGCGCACTCTACTGAGTATAAACAAGACGCGAACTCACGACGCCGTGGACTTCGCCTGTGCGCGCATTTCTCCGAGTATAAATATGACGTGGATGTTGACCCCACGCACTCTACAGAGTATAAATAAGAAGCGGATGTTCTCCCGCGCACTCTATCGAGTATAAACAAGACGCGACCTCAAGACACGCCAGTGGACTTCGCCCTCGCGCATTTCTCCGAGTATAAATATGACGTGGATGTCGAACCCACTCGCTGCCGAGGCTCGCCGCACATCACGGAGGCGACGCAGGTGTACTATGGAAATAACTCCGAGAGCTCCAGAGTACCAACGTAGCGCGAGCAGGCCGCCCTAGCGGGCGCGCGACGTGACTATGGGATACACTGCAGGCTGCCCCACTCGGGCGGGGGCGGAGGTCCGCCAGACGCGCCACCCACGAGACTTTAAACAGTCGAAAGCGGAGGTCCGCCGCACGCGCCACCCACGAGACTTTAAACAGTCGAGGGCGGAGGTCCGCCGCACATGCCACCACGAGACTTTAAACAGTCGAAAGCGGAGGTCCGCTTCACACGCGCTACCCACGACTTTAAACAGTCGAAAGTGCGGAGGTCCGCCGCACGCGCGCACCACGACTTTAAACAGGTCGAGTGTGAGGTCCGCCGCGCGCGCGCCACCACGACTTTAACAGTCGAGTGCGGAGGTCCGCCGCACGTGTCACCAAGCGACTTTAAACAGGTCGTCGATCAACGACTACCCCGCACGCGCTTAGCTCGCGGAGTAAGCAACACGCGAACCCCGCGAGTGCATTGGCGCTGCTCGACGGCGGAGACACGCCGCGCGGCTATCACACCAACGGCGAACCTTGAATGTGGGGATCTCGCCCCGCACAAAGATGACCGCGCATATCCTAATTACCGTGAGGTCTATATTGGAAAATCTTATAAGTACAGAGCGCGCCATCATCTCTACCATTCTAGGTGGCTACTCGGCAGGCTCGTCCTTAACGCGCCGTAAGGCCGAGGTCCCGCCAGAAGAAGATCGGCCCGCCCAAAAGTTCAACGACTCTTCGGCGCCGTCGGGTCGCAAGGTCGGACGCAAGTAGTCGGCCCCAGCAAGGAAGCTGCCTGGGACACAGGTGGAAGTCAGAATTGGTAAAGCAAACGCGCACTTCATTCACAAAAATGCGGGAGTGTTACAATGCACGCCTACACCTAGTAAACCCAGCGTCACACCAGCGGGTTCCCGGCTCCTTCGGAGACCTCAACGTTGCCCTCATCGCGCCACGGGACCTCGTCCAGAAGTTGGCCGAGGCTCCCCTCCCTGAAAAGTGACTTTCGGAGTTCGACCCGCGCGGTAGCCTCCCCGACGTACTCCCAGATCCACTCGTGGAAGTGCTTGACGGCGCGACGAATGGCGCGGACGGCACCGGACATTACTCCAGCCCCGCCAGGCATCTCCAGCTGGGGGTCCTCTAGCCCGGCGACGTGCGTGCACCCACGGTGCCGAAGGAGCGCGCACACCATGCATGCCGCGCGCGCACACGCGTGGTTGCCGGTCGCTGCGGCGCCGCGCGCGATGCCGGCAAAGATCCCGATCCAAAGAAAGGGTCCGAGCGCTCTCTGCTGGTGCCAAAGCCGCCCCGCACCTTAGCCACGAGCCCTTCGAGATGGTTCTCCAGCGCTTGCATGGCATCCCATGCAGCCACCGAGGCTTCGCCAAGCATCTGGTCGCGCTCCGCTAGAGTCAAGGCAAGTTCGCTTTTTCCTTCTCTAGCGAGGCGACATGCTGCGAAGGCCATCCGCTCACGCCAAAACTGCTGCGCAGCCTCCGCGGCCGACTCCAGCGCCGACGTGGCAAGTCCCTCGGCGTGCACCTTCGCTTCGGCGGACTCTGCCTCCAGCTGGCGGATGTGAGCATCCTGGGCAGAGCGGGCCCCCGAGGCTTCGCGTAGCTGCTCCTCGGCGGCTCGCAGCCTATCCTCAAGCGCCCTTTGAGCGTGAGTATAGGCCGTTTGCAAGGCCTGCCCCAACACAAGTGTCTGCAAAACATAAAGGCTTAGCAAGCTCAGCAGGCCCAAGCGTGGTCGTATGAGTACTTACCCTCACCCCCGACACCTCGAAGGCATCCCCGAGATGTTCCACCCCGTAGGTATGAAGCGCCTGCTGGTTGACGCTGGCGGCCGCGTCATCCACGATCCCATGCCATGCCCTCAGTGTCCAGACGGGGGAACGAAGTCTGCCGGACTGAGACGCCCGGTGGTCGCCCCGCCGGCACGAGGCCCCCCATGTTTTGCCAAGGGCTCCTCCTTCGGAATAAGCCACGCTGCAGACGGGGATGCAGGTGAGCCCCGCAAGGCACAACAAAGAAAACACCAGGGAAGCCAAGCCACCTTACCTTCGGTAGCGTATGAGGATTCGGGGCCCGCCTCTAGTACTGTGGAGTGGCGGTGGCGCAAGTCTCGCGGAAGCGGGTCCCGCCAAAAGCAGAAGCCTCCGCGTTCGGGGCCGGCGCCGACCTTTCCTGCGCGGCGGACGGTGTGGCTTGGGGCGCGGAGGGGCGGGCACCGCAGGGGCGTCGGCGTGCGCATCAGAGTCCCACAAGCTCACGATGCCCGTCGCCACGACGAATCCCCTCGATGTCCGGTGGAGCTCCAGCCGCAGACACAACCGCTTAGCCGGGGCCAGTGGCGACGACGCCGCCCTAGCGGCCCGCCGGAGAGGCCCCGTGGTTGCAGCACCGGGCGGCCCCGCCGTGGCAACCTCTCGCGAGGGCACTCGTTTCGCCGCCACGGCGGTGAAGACCAGTCCCGTGCCCCACGAGGGCGCTCGCATTTTGGCAGCCACGGCCGAAAGCGCACCGCCACCGCGCGGATCCTACTCGACGACGCCGTGGGTGACGAGATTTCCTCTCTCGCTGCTCATGGTGAGCCCGCCGCCGCACCCGCGAAGATCCTTCGCCCCGACGTGCGCGCCATCCAAGCCGAGTCGGCGCACTCGCCGAATCCGACTCGTGTCCGCCGCGCCATCGGGAGCACTAGCAACGACATCGCGGTGCTGCTACCCCAGCACGGCAGATGCTCGCCGCCGCCTCTCTTGCGAGACGGGCCTTCTCCTCGCCGCACCATCGTTTGGTGTTGCGGGCTGGCTCAAGACGCCTCGCACAGCAAGGCCGTGGCCTCGCACATGCGTTCATTCGCCCAGCCCGCCTCGCCCGTAGTGAGACGCGCACGCCGTGCTCCTCGCCGTACGCCCCAGAACACACGCGCGCTTGCTCGCATCCTCCAAGCGAATCCTCACGCAAAGCAAGAGATAAGATTAACATGTAACACATGTCGCGCGAGCGAAGGGGCGACACGGCCGACGCCACGAAGACCGACGATGCCGACAAAGAAGCGCACCCACAAAGAAAACGTTGTCATCTCGGCGCTTTCGCGGCAAGGCGCCAGGCCCGGCGAGCGGCGCCACGCCGACATCACGCATTTTCGGCGAGGTCGCGCATGTTAAAGCGGGCGGCCGGGCGAGGTCTTGAATGCGATCGCCGCCTGCACTCGAGGCCGCCTCGCTTCCACACGGTGGTAGAACCACCGCTTCATCAAGTGAGACTCCCACTTCCCGCGAGTGGAGTTCGCAGGAAGAGCTTGTCGCAAGTCGCATCGAAGAAAAGCGTGACGCCGCCGGCTCGATAGCCGCCCCGCCCTCCGCTCCTTGGGCCGCACCGCGCCTCATGCGTAGGCGAACAACGGCGACCGCCAAAGACGCTATCGAGCGCAAGGCCCAATCAGACACCGCGAGCCGCCACGGCGTTGAGTCGGATTGCGCCAACTCCACCAAGGTCCGCAAGACGCCGCCCACAATCGCCGCCGCCGGATGCGGAGCCCCGCGTCAAAAAAGGCGACGAATATGAGCACCTCCGACCTCTCGGGGCGTGGTTCTGTCTCATCGGCGGTGGGCAATCGCACCGCCTGGTGCTCCGACAGCTTCCCCGGGCGCAGCAGCGCTTGGATGGTCTTCTCGGTCACGAGCGAGGGGCGCAGCTCGCCGGAGAACGCGCCTCCCTTCTCCGGCGCCAGCCACCATTTGTCCGCCACCGCCGGGTCTCGTTCCTTGAGCGAGTATTTCACCTCTAGCGGTGAAGACCGCCGGCGGATGCTGCAGGCACCAGCCCCTGGCCGCGCTTGCCATCAGATGCCATCGCTTCTCACAAAAGGAGTATAGCGGCGAGAATACTACAGGAGTATGGCAGGCGATGCAAGCAAGAAGGGGCGAGAATCGCGGGCGCGCGTTATAATGGCTATTTCGCCACTCACCAGTGTCAGAAGGCCGCGACGGTCCGCGTACCGGACGCGATCGCAGTCGTACAAAGGTCCGTCCCGCACAATCCCCCACAACCAAAGACGGAGGGGCGCGACCGCAGTGGTAAGGACCGTCAGAGCGCGACGCTCCAATGACCTACCGTCGCGTGCCAACCCCCGCACAAGGTAGCTGGAGCACCCGAGGCCAGGCGTCGACATGACTCCAGCCGCCATTAAAAGTGCACTAATGGACCAGGGGGTCACAACAGCATCGAAGCTGTGCCATTCTTCGCCCGCCCCATGTCCCCCTTCCCTAGGGAAGAGGCGAGCAGCTGCGATCACGCAACCATTCACATCCCGCCGCGCACCAGTAACAAGCTGCCACGTGCCCTACACGTGCCGAGGCGAGTCGCGCGATACAACAACCTAGCTCTGGCAAACCGGGAGCCGGCGCGATTCCAGGAACCTTTACAGCGCACGACCGCATCGTGAGATTGCAATCACCGCACGCGTGGCGGTGTTCGTGGTGCAAAGTCGCACTGCATCACCATCGAGCCTCGCCGCGGCAGCTCCGGCCTTGGCCTCGCTTCGCGATTGCGCGCTTACTTTGGCCGGCGCAGCCCGCCGCCACCCGCTCAAGGGTAGCGACGAGCGCGCGCGCTCAGCGGCCGGGCGCGGCCCGCCGCCACCCGCTTGAAGGGTAGGGGACGGAGCGCGCACACGTCCACTTCGATCAGGCGCCACTGGACGGAACGCCGCGCATCTACCTCAACCACCAATCCAAGCGCCGGGTTCGGCCACGGCCCCACCCGGCCAAGTTCGGAAAAGATCACAGCCGCAGGACGGAGGGGGCCAAAGGACTCAGCAACATGGCTTCGCCCCGTGAAGCCCTTCACCGTGAGAGGCTCTCGTTGTAGGGTGGCCCCACCTAAACCCAGCAGTTCGGTAGAAGGTTATAAGGTCCGAATAGGCCATGTGTAATGACATAAGTGCCTCAAGGGGATACTCGATGTAAGGGTATAATTGTAAAAGCACTCCCATGTGTGTATATATATGGAATGCAGGCCATGGGGGGACCCGAGCCATTACTGTCACTTCTCCCAACTCTCCACTACCATCTCTCTCTCTGTTTGGTATGTAACCACAACAGGATCGAAGTAAAAGAGACGGCAATTCGTGAAGTTTTTTTAAATATCGTGGACATGAGCGTAATTTCGAGAAAACGAAAGACATTTTTCGTAAAAAACCGAGGACCTGTACGTAACTAAACGAGGACACGTACATAATTTTAGAAAACCGCATGATGCTATCCTGCAATGGATACGCAATTTCGGTGAAGCAAAGGGTGCTTTTCGAAAAAACTTGGCAGGGACCTTTTTGCGAGAATGGAGAGCCTTTACGTAATTGCGGCAAATGCAGGGGTCTTTTCTCATAAATACTGACGTGGCACGCCTCGGCCGGGAAGTCTCCCGGCTATAATATACGGAGTATTAGGAAATAGTCCTTCATACTCTCTCTCTTTTATGAATAACTCAGAAATCATAAACTACGATCAAAAGGCATAAACCCAAGAAAAAAACCAGACCCAGTAATGCCTTCTTTCTCAACATCTCTCCCGGTTCTATTCAACATTCGGCTTCTCTTTGAAATGGTTGGTCACCGAACCACGTACTACAATAGAACCACGCCAGGGCGTGGCCTCCAAATCGTGCCCTCTTTTTATTTTCTCACAATCGTTTGCAAGATGGCAATGGATATTATTCTCTTTGGGAAGATGGTAAAGAGATCCGGAGCTTCACCCATTCTTCTCTGATCTTGATAAACCAAACCACCCAACACCGTCATTCAACGATTTGTAAGGCGGTTCCATGGGCCAATGGAGAGTGGTGAATAGCCTCTAAGCTAGGACTAGTCAGGATCTAAGCTAGTCATGCATGGTAAGGCCACTACAAAATTTAACGTTTGTCTAACCCACTACTGATTTGACCTCAGAACTTACTAGGTTACCATGACTAGCCCACTACAAAGTTTAACGGTTGTCTAACTCACTACAGAACTTACTAGACTTGACTTGGTGTAAGCTAGTCATAGTAAGCCCACTACAAAATTTAACGTTTATCTAACCCACTACTGATTTAACTTTCGAACGTATTAGCTTACCATGACTAGCCCACTAAAAATTTAACGTTTGTATTTTCTTTCTCTCTTGTTCAAATACAACACCAAGTCAAGTCTTCCCTATTCTTACAGCCATTAATCAGCTGGAACTTGTGGCCTCAAATGGTAGCTCATGCAGGAGAGAAAACCAGACTGTCTGTTCAGCGTTTATATAACCAACCTAATAACCCATGCAAGAACTCTAATATCTATCTATATATAATTAATCTGTACCATTATAATTTTGCTCCACAAAAATAAATGTTTTAGATCCTTTTATTTTCTTCTCCACTATGGGAGAATTTGTAAGCCTTTTTTAGGGTTAATGTGATATTTTCTTGCCCTCAAAACCAAACTGTTCTTCTCTTAGGCTTTATTTTGCAATTTCTTTTGGAATCATGACCCTGAGAACCCCATCTTGCTATGATTCAAGTTTCATTAATTTTGAATAAGTAGATTTTGAGTTCTTAAGATTTCCTAGCAACCAAGTTTTCGAAATTCCAGATTTTAGTGCAATGTGAACTTGAAGCAAGAAAGACAACCCTAAGAATCTTATTTTATTGTGATTTAAGTTTCACCAATTTTGGTTATGTTTACCTTAAGTTTCTGAGCTTTCTTGGTAGCTAAGTTTATGAAATTCTTATTCGATTCACTCTGTTCTTAGTGTATTCTTTTTATTCTCGAATCTAGTGTCTTCCTAATAGCGCTAGAGTTTAAGAGAAAAAATACTTAAGTAAGAAAATTTTAATTAGTGCATATTTATCGCTCTCTATTTGCCATAACCGATCATTCAACGTATATATATTTTCCAATTATAATTGTATTACCGATGAGCGCCAGGCCTGCCGTCAGAGTAGGGTACTGCCATTTGCAGCAGAGCTTGCAGGAGAGTAGTACTGCAGAGAGATGAGAAGCCCAAAGACGGCAAAAAGATGACGCACGGTGTGTAGTGTTAACTAGTGGATGTGAGAGAGTGCACTGGAAGTGCAAGCACGGATGGATTGATGCAGCTGTGTACTGCTCTAACTAACGGAGACGAAGAACTGCAAATATATTGGGCCGTTCATTCCGGTTTCGGATTTTGGCTTTTAGAAGTTAGAATAAATATGTTGGCCTTTTAATTTTGTTTTTTTTGTTTTTTTTCATTTTTCCTTGTATTGCTCATAGAAATATAACGGTGTTTTTTTTATTCTTCTTTAATTGAATGACTCAGAAAAAACCAACAGTTGCTATTGTGCAATTTCAACAAAAAAACAAATAGACAAAAGCAAAAAAAATCTAAAAAATCAGATTTAGCAGGCCTATAGATAGGGGCGCAATCATAGCGGATACAGATAGATATTGCTCGTGCTTTTATCATATTCCATATTTTTCTGAGAATCAGAGTCGGATACGGATATACCGGATACCTATTTTTCATTCCGTATTTGTTCCATAAGCCTTCGGATGATCAGTTGGATAGAAATTATTTGTTTCTTTACACAAGACATTGAACAGTATAATATAATCAAAACGAACGCAGAGAGATTAATCGCCGAGATGTCTAAAGAAGACTACTCAATATTTCCTACTTGTTTAGTTGTGATAATCCATATATATGTTATCTTGTTTATAAGTAAAGTCACAACAGACTTTCTCATATCACTTGACATACGAACGTATATGGACAGATATCACTTATCCCATATCTTATTTCATATCTTTTCTTAAATTCAAAGTCGAACACGGATAGTACTAGATACCAATTTACTTTTTTCATATTTTCTTCACAAACCATCGATCGGTTATTTAAACAAAAATTATTCGCTCTATTTGCACTCCAACGCATAACGCATAGGGTGCTATCAGGTCTCCGTAGTAGAATCCACGGCAGTATGACCCACGGCAGCAGAGTGGAAAACTATGCATCTCTTAAATAATTTGGCTGACGGAACGGATAACACACGGCCAGGTACGGTTCGACGGCCGGTCAAGTTCTCATCGATCATTGTAAGTACGTTAAAATAATTTTGCGATGCAAGGTTGGATCCGATGCCTCCCTGTCTGTCTAGAACCAGATTTGAAGTTATTATTTGATGGGGGAATGGCTAATCATTTCAGAGATATTCATCTTAGCGTTTGATAATGTTTTTGTGGAACTTATGATAGCTTATGTTCCAAGACAAGCGAACCATGCAGTGCACTTCTATGCTCAGCAAACCTCACCTGATCGTACTCGGTGCAAACGGCTCAATGAGGCGCCCAACTTTTTGCTATCATCTACCCATCATGATTGGTATTCCGGTCGATGAATAATATATAAAGCTCCTGGAAACACTACTCCAGAAAAAGTTATCCTAAATAGTTCACTAGCCGTCTGAGTTTATGGGTCAGTAATAACATGAAGTCATCACAGACGGCTTTAGAACTGTCTGTGATGTCCACTATCACAAACAGTTTTACTAAAAACCGTTTGTAATTATTGACTATCACAGACAGTTTTGAGTAAAAACCGTTTGTGATATATGGTTTATTATAGATGGTTTGTAGTTAAACTATCTGTGATAGTCTGCATCACAGAAAATTTCAACTATAAGCCGTCTGTGTGATATTCTCTTGTTTTCTAAATCTATTTCTGTTTGTTGACTAGCCTTAGAAAATGCTAGCCATGCATTCTAAAAGAAGCAAAAACACAACATCCATTTCACATTCATTTCAAAAACAAAAACATCCATTTCACAAATCAATTAACTAATCTGAAATAAATTAACCATCCATGGACAACTACACACATGTACAATTAAGCTCGACCTGTTGTAATTGGAGACAATGGACAAGTGAATCACAGTGAATAAGATCAAACAATTTAGTAAACCATAAGAGAGGGGAGGGAACCGTAAGATGTACACGAATCCGAAACTCAAGCTAGCCATCTATCAATTTCGTAATTTCAGATCCAAGCATCAAGGAAGAAAGGAGAGGGGATCGGTTGGCGGCCAGATATCACTGGCAATGAAGGAGAGGCGGCGGTAGCATCAACTTTGTGTCACGACGGTGATACTGCCCAAGACACTCTTACGACACTTATGATTTTGCATAGCCAGCCTCTTCTAATTTTGCATAGCCAGCCTCTTGAACATCTTCATCAATAGTTGCTTCGGGAACTACTTGAAGAAGCTCACCCCTAGGTGACAAATGCACCATTTGTTCCTCATATCCAGCTAGGGGAAGGGCTCCTTGAGGTCTTCCTAAAGTTTTCATATGGCCTTCACTATCCCAGCGTGGCAATCATAGATTGCTCACACACCAGGATGAGCGCCGACAACTCCAACCCACACGTCCAAGGAACCACAACTAGCTATCGTAATTCTCACTTTCCACGAATGCAATGGCCAAGGGCATAATGTGATTATTGCTGTCAACGCCAATGGCCGTAAGGATCCGGCCCTTATATTTGCCGGTCAAAAAGGACCCGTCAACTAAGCTCAAGGGAAGCATATGACTGAATGCCTCAATACACGCACTGAAAGCTAAGAAGGCCCTCTGCAACACCACAAAACCTGACGACCTTGTAGATGGCTTGCCCTTCATAGCAATGTACGTGCCCGAGTTCCTATCCTACAGCACCTAAAGCATACGAGGAAGGTTGTTGTATGATGCCTCGAAAGATCCAAACCGTTTTTCCAAGGCTTTCTGCTCTGCATGTCACACCTTCGCGTAGCTTGTCTTGTACTTGAATTTCTTATTGATAGCCACCATGATGTACGTGGCCTCCATGTCCTTCTCCACTATCTCTCCATACATCAGATTAGTTATAAAGGTGGACATTAGGTTACAATGCCTCAGCAAAACACTACTGAGAATGCAGGAGTGCAACTCCACCTTTGATACAATCCAATGAGTCTCATACTTCGGTCTACATATGTGCACCCTCCAAGGACAACCGGTCTGCTCGCACTTCACGTTGTACTGCTCCTGGCTAGATTTCATGATCCAAAAGGTTTGCTGCATGGACAGGGCCCACAGCTTGATGGAATCCTACAACATGTCTTGTCAGCAAACATTGAATGCAACCGAACCTCTGTGCCATGATACTCTCACAGTGATTTGTGCTTGTCATGTGCGGCAACACCATCACCATCAAATCAGTTCCATTCCTGCGGGATGGGAGCTTCATCCACATCTGAACTATCCTCGTCGTCCTCCTGTACAGATTCCTTTTCAGCCCAAGCCATTTGGTCATCACTCTTCATTTAATGTACTATGTACTCCATATGGTCCCCTTCATCAGCTTATCTTGTAGCCTCACCATGCCATGACCGTTCTTTCTCTCCTCTATGTACCGCATCGGCCTCGTCATGAGCAACTTCCTTCTCTTAACCAACATGCTGGGCGCCCGAGCTACTCGCACCTCCCAGATGATAGCCGTCGGCATGACCTTGTACAACTTCTATTGAGTATAGTTGCACAAGCATCATGCACTTCTATCCACAGCGCCGACACCCTTGCACAAACTCCTTCCACGTAACAGTGCGCATCAATGTTCTCAACTTCCATCTAATGTCAGTGGGAGACCGGCTCCAAAGCCCTTGTATGACGACACTGCACACATCAGGGTCCAGCCAGTACATCACATCTGCGATTTGAGCATTCTCACTGTCCAGGTGTACCAGAGTGGCTTGCATCAAACAACTCAAGTCAACACCATTCGGACCTTCACGAATGGTGCTAACACCATAATACACTTTCAATGCAGTGAGTATCGGCATTACTGATGTCTGCCTGCACATATTTTCAATGTTGCAACTAGTCAAATCGCATCACATATTATGGAAGTACTGATGTACTGTAATTTACATTTTAATGATCGTTCGCCTACCATAACTCCCTATCGGCAGAACGCGCACCGACACTGCCCTTGTCTCGCTGCTCGAGATCTCTCCTACTATAAATAATCCCTAATAGATTTTGACAATTTATATAACATATTAATTTAAATGCCAATATATCAGTTATAACGGTACATATGATTTTTCAATGTACTAACAACATTACATTCATTCGTAATAAATCATAAATATTACATATTATTGTTTTGTACAAAGCACACTATTTAATTCGTACAAAGTATTGACTGAATTTTGAATAACTATAAATTTCTACGGATACTTAATTTGTACATAATATTGACTAAATTTTCTACAACTACACTTTTGTACGGATGTTAATTTGCTACGGATGCTAATTTTGTACAACTATGTTTACTAAATTTTCTACATCTACAGGTTTCTACGGCTGCTAATTTTCTATAACTTCATTGACTAAATTTTCTATACCAAAGTTGCACTATTCTTTTCTACACCTATAATTTTCTACGGATACTAATTATACATTAAATAAACTATTTACTTCATACAAAAAATATTGACTACAACATACAAAAAATTTTACCTAATGGAAGTAGCGGAACCTCTCTTTCTTCCTCTCCCTCTCCTCCCCTCTCCACCTCCCTCTCCCTCTCCTCTCCTCTCCTCTGTTCTCTTTTTCTTCCCTCTCCTCTTCGCTTCTTTCTTTCCCTTTTGCCTTCTCTTCAGCGTGCAGCGTGGGCGGAAGAAATGCCGGGGGCTCGGCCGCGCGGCCAATTTATATGCGCCTTGGTTGTCGAAGGGTTGGGTGACTGGATTTGCAGTCGTCTAACTGTTGGGTGACTGGAAGTAGTCACCTGACGGTTCGGTAACTACAATTATGTCGCCCAATGGCCCACGGATTGCTTGCGCATCGCACGACCATTGGGCGACAGGAGGCCATTTCTGTAAAAAAAAATGTTTGTGCGGGTACATTTCGGTTATTTCAAATAAAATATGGATTATTTACAAAAAAATTCTACAACTAACGTGGGTGGTTGCACACTTATAAGGTGTTTGGGCGGCTTCAGCTCCAGACTTTTGGACAAAATATAGCAGAGCCAGGCTAAGGGCCTGTTTGGGAGAGCTCCACCACTGAAAACGTGGATCTGGAGCAGCAGCTCCACCGTGGATCTGGGATCCCACCATGGAGTGTTTGGCTTGTACAACAGCTCCAGATCCACGAAATTGAGGTTTTAGTGGGAATGGCCACTTTTGGTGGGATGGGGTGTGTAATCAGTGGTATTGGTGGGTAATTACCACCCAACTCCACGGTGGAGCACCCCTTGAGGAGCTCTATGAAATCCATGGATCTGGCCCTCAGATCCAGGATTTTGGTGGATCTAGATTTCGCGAAGCTGGAGCGTTTGGGTAAAATTTTGTGGAGTGAAGCTGTTTTTCGTGAATCTGAAGCTGGTGGAGCTCTCCCAAACAGGCCCTAAACATGGTAGCTCCAAAAAAATGGGCTCCCAAAAGTCAGTAATAAGCCCGCCCGAGCCTTCCAAAGAAAAAAACAGGAGTTGGTCTAAGGTCGCTTCTTGTGGGGAGCCACCCACCAAGTCACGAGAATACCCTTCAAGTTTAGGGTAAATTAACCCTAAGATGCCTCTGGATAAAATGGGCAATTTCCTCCAACTCTAGCGTCATTTCCCATCCCATTCGGCAACTGCCTCCATCCTATGGCATGGTGGCTGACTCGAGCGCAGCCACCACCTTCCTTCTCACCCTAGCAACAATGACAAAAGATGATGCAATATATATATATATATATATATATATATATATATATATATATATATATATATATATATATATATATATATATATATATATATATATATATATATATATATATATATATATAACTATTTACAAATGAATTTTTTGTAATGGAAGCGCTTCATGCAGATTAAAGAAATTAAATTTGTTTCATTTAAAATAATAGAAGTATTAATTGGTTCTTTCGGATACATCTATTTCATAGGTCATATCACTCGTCGCTGGCAAGAAAAAGCCTCAATCAAGAAAAAAGCTTGACTAAAAAGTCAACCCTAGAAAATTTTGACACAATTTGTTTTTTTTCAAATTTCTCAACTTGTTCAGAAAATGCAAAAAAAAGTGAAAAAAATCCAAAAACAAATAACCAAAAAAGGGTTCATAAAAAATTTGATTAAAAAACAAGCTAGGAAAAAGTGAAATAATTGATGTATAGCAAATCCCTAAATGAAAGGTCACCGCAGTGGAAAAAAGCCTAAAGAAAACCTGGAATAAACCGCTTTGTGTTGAAGGTGACATGTGGGTCAGCATGTCATGGCCAACTTCTTCCCCTCTCTTCAACATGCGCCAAACAACCCGACAGTGTCAATCCCCTATGCCAGCAGATTCCCCTAGCTATCGCACCCTCTTCCTTCTCCATCGCAATGCCCTAAACACGATCTCGTGCTCATTGCTGCCCCGCCTTCCACATCCGTTCTGCCACATAGATCAATGTCATGAATCCCCCTATCCACGGTCGAAGAGAGAGGAAGCACTCACAAGAAGTCCTACGCCATGGGGGCCTAGAGGAAGCAAAGGTGCGGCTTTCGGTGTCCCTCCCGCAGCTGGAAAAGGAGAGCCCGAATGGAGGGTTTCAGGCTCTGCTCCCACAGCACTGATCGGAGGGTTCCAGCTAGTGTGCGGATGAGCCCGCGCTGCTCAGCTCACATGTGGTCATCACTAAGGACCAAGGTACCCTGCGCTGTGCCACCTAAAAGGCAGGGGATGCGCCCTCGTTAGCGTTCATGGGGTGAACCAAACACAGGTTGCAGGAGTAGCTGCTTACCAACTACCGAGCTCAAACGAACGTGGCTACGAACTTAGCAGTTGCAAGCAAGGACGTGTAGTTTGAGTGGCAATTGAACTAAGGTTTGCCTATTGTAAGTACAAAAATGTACTGCGCAAGACTATATGCAAGGCTATGTTAAGAGAGATGAGTATCCTACCAAGCTTTTATTTGCAATAATGAGTATAGATTGCAATCGAGAGTTGTAAAAGCAATTGACATTTGATATAAAGTATCAAGTAGGTAATGTAAGCATAAATCACAAATGGTTCCCATAGCCATGAGCAATGACATTCACATACTCGTGACCAAGTTTTAAATAAATGGATATCTTCCATTCCCAACCAAGTTTTGAAAACATAATACTAGCCTCAGCGACATTACTAAGCCTTGCCCATAACCAGAGGCATGGCTATTCAAATAGATTTTACACTCTACAGAGGTTGTATAATTTACCCACAAGACATATTCAACTCCCCATGTCAACCATGCCTCGCGATACATGAAGTACTCGATAAGATTGATTATGACAAGGCCTTTACATTGCTCAACCCGAACCCTGGCTCGCCCGATGGATTTTTGCCCTCAGGAGTTTGCACACATTAATCCCGAGGAATCCATGGCTGTGTTGGTGGTTTTGGCCCCATACACGACTATGACAGGAACCACTTGGAGCCATTGTCCTGGTACTTGTACAACTCTAATATATCACGGTGCAAGATTAGACCCAAACAACTTATTATGCTAGGGCCTTCCCACAAAGGCACTTGTAGTTATACAAAAGGCTTAGATCACCGCTTGTGGTTGTACGAAATGCTTAGATTACCTGCATAACTGACTCAGGCGAAAGTCTCCAACAACCTACCACTACATGTGAGTTCCCTTTCGCACCACAAACTATAAAAATATCTTGCCCAAGTCAAAACCATAGTTTTCTTAATTTTGTTTTCTAAGTGAAGTATCAAGGGTGACCCCACTGGTCCAACAATATAACCAAACCCATATTTTGAAAGTGTAACGGACCTATCATCTATTATGCCGACAAACTATGCATGGCTAAGCAACTATATCTTATACCTATTCTAAAATTCCACCAGTAAACATCTGCATCAATGAGATGGCTTATCAGGCTGATAAACATATGAGAACATCACATTGCAGTGCCTATGAAGTGGCTCAGCAAGCTCGCATGCGTGATCCTTTAGTACCGTTATCCAGAAGTCCATGGCTGCACCCATTAACCGCTACGCATGGACCTTGCTAGGGCAAGATTCGTCCACAAACTTGATGATATAGGTGTTAGGGCTAGACCTGCACACCCGATACATCCAGTTGATGTTTAACAGTGTATCTGGCAATGGCATGTTGGGCAGTACTCTTGATAGGGAAGCACTACCCTAAGAGTAAAGTGACTTCATTGAACCCCCACTATGCCCCTCTGGCTGTGGGAGAACCAGAGATGTCCCTGCATGTCATCCAATCTTGAGGAGACATAAGCAACATTGGTGATCACGACGCCACCTAGTACACCTCCCGTAGCATCTCCTCCATCTTCCTCATCTTCAGAGCTAGCTGTTTCCACGTCCTCCTCCTCCTCGTTTTCCACTTCCCCCACCTGGTCGGTAAGGTACTTGTTGCAATCAATGTGGGTTGCCCACTATCTCTCTACACCTTTGCTTGGCTCAAAATCCTCCACACACCTCCTCAGGTCTGTCACTGACTTCCTCACCTGCACCTACACCAATACCAATGCCTGCACACCACTGGAGACCAACCCAGCCACTCCGTCACCGGTAGCTCCAACGGAACTATCCATACCGGATGATTCCATCCTCTCCGCAAACTCAACATACCCCATCGGCCTCGCATATATCATAGCAGTAGGGTTGCACACAACCTCCATGTAGTTGCCCTATGATGCATCACTTGTCACCTTCAAAAGTTGCCAAAAGATCTCCCTTGCACCACCCACCACTAAGGCATACAACACCTCGATGCGTAGCTTCTTCCTTGCAGTGACCTGATCGAATACGGAATACACACATGTCCTTAGTTCCAAGAGGCTCATGTCCTTTAGACCCGGCGCGCGGATCATGGTCTAGTCATAATTTGATAGGTCCATCCCATACGGTCCGTCGCGTATGAGACTGTTCCCATAGAACATGAACAAATCTTGAATGTCTGATTTGTAGTTACACACCAAATAGTAAGAGATGGGGGCTACAGGGAGACCACGAAGAGGTTACCTGTAGCCTTGAACACCCTAGGGATGACAATAGAAGTCTGTACTAGTATCTTGGGAGTTGATACTGCCTGACCTTTTGCTAAAAAAGAGTGTTGTGCCCTTTCCAATGGCGCACTTAAACGAGTACTTATAGCCATGGGGGTTCAGTTACATAGATATCCCTATCTTTGTAGGGATACACGTGTCCTTTCTCCTATTTGGCATTACCTGAACACCCCCTATCTAAGCCTATTCTCCTAGGGGTATATGTGCCATTTTTCTTAGTCTTGTGGGCTTCCATGAAGTTGTCGGCCTATCATGCTAGCACTATGGGCCATGGTGGGGGCAACTCCCCCAACAACCGACATGACGTACCTGACACAACTGCATACAAAACCCACTTAGTACATGATATCCAATGATCATACCATTTAGCACCTGCTATTATACATCAAGCGGATTTATCTTGTTGAAACTGGATCATCTTTTCGCATTATTAAATACAAATTCAATATTTTGTCAAATGCAAGCACTTCATTTTGAGCACATAAATTATTTTACCATAAATTAGCTTACCATAGTTTACGCACTTCAAAGTATCACATACAAAATTTAATTTTAATTTGTTCCATCAAAAAGTATGTGCACTTGTAGCTAACAAATATCAAAATAGTCTATGTACTTCAAAATTAATTTTAACACCCTACATACTGCGTAATAATTTTTTCTACACACTACTTGCAAAAATTTTGTTTTCATGCATATTAATTTAGCTATACATTACACTTCTTATGCGACCATCTCAGGCTCTTAGGCCCAACTTCTTTTTTCCGAAAGTCAACTGCATCCAAAATAAACATTGGGCTGCCTTTTGTTGCCAACTATTATAAAGTTATTGGAACATTAACTATATCCGTTCAGTTGAAATATTATGCATTCACCATGTAAACTTAGTTGTGTTTTTTAGTCACTAATATTTTTCCTGCCATCTTTATGAGATTCTTACATATTGGTATTTTAAGGTATATACACATAAGCAATGTCATACATGTAATTACCATGACTAATCAAGAATTAACCACACTAACAACAATATGTCTTTTAAGTCAACTACATGCATAGACCAAATACACAAGGCTAACTACTACTTTTTCGTACTAACAATCTACCATTTAGCTAATTACATGCTAACGACATTGCTAAAATTGTACTAGCATCTAGATGAAAATTACCTTTTTCTTTATGCCCATAAGTAGATCCACAACTTTTTGTAACTGCAAAAACAATAAATTTCAAACCAAAACAATGTAAACTTGATGGGATCCCTTCTCTCTTTCTCTGGTCTCTCAAAAGTGCTTCTTGCGGTCAGCCACCCCGGGGCCATTTTATTGCGTGAGCGCGAGCGCGAGCAACGGGGGCGAGCCACGTGCGAAGCGCACGCGAGGCCACGCATGGCCAGCGAGGGGCGGCCGCGGTTGGGGGCGCGGCGAGGCCGGCGGCTTGCGCGTGGGCCGAGCGCGCCGGGCGCGGAGGTCGGTGGCCCCGCCACCACCGTGCCGGGCACGCTGTGCCGCGCTCGCCGGTTCGGCCATGCTCAGGACAACATGCCATGCTATAGGGGCATGATATGCCACACGTGCCAACTGCCCATTCTTCCGCACTTAGGAGGAGGCTTGGTTCGCAAAAAAGTTAGCAACGGAGCAATATTTGCAAAAAGAAGGCACAAGGGGGCCAAAATAATAAAGAATTCTGGATAGATCAACGACCACATAAAGATAGTGTAAGGAAAGATACGAAGAATGTAGTATAGAATGAAGAATCTAGATATACACGACATAATCATCTTTGGGAGTTCCCTGTTGGCCAGCCCTTCTGTAAATTTCATGGGCTCTTAAGCACTTTATGTCTTAGCATGTAAAAATACTACACTTAGCATAAGAGCGCATTGTTGGCCACCACACTATTAGATATTTTCACTTGAAGGGCATCTCTTACCTTATCAATAAGGTTGATAATTTCACCAATATCTCACATTAAAATTTGAAGCTTTCTTTTAGCACTTGCGCAATACGGAGTCACGCTCTTCAGTCATCGAACCCATCCCCCAAATCAACAAATTAGGCATCATACTCAGGTAAAACAGAAGATGTCGAGACATATTTTTATTCGCTTATTACGTGATATAGGAATTGGAATCTTGAAGTAATATTAAAAGACATTTTTAAGTAGATGATAGTCTCTAGGATAAACAACACAAGTATAGTTGAATAATCTTACATAAGGTGGTTACAGTCAAAACAACCATGAATAATACAGGCACTAACAGATGTCTTAGCAATAGTAAAATGGGAGTGTATAGGCATCACCTGGATGTTTTCTTCGTAATTAGCATCCAAATTTGTGACCTTTAGATTAGAGATCAAGGGGTCCCTTGCTTTTAAAGGGGGAGATTTCTTTTTCAAGGAGGAAGGGGTAGAATTCAAGGGGAGGGGAGAGAATTCATGGCCATTGGATTTCTAATCCAATGGTCCTAAATCTGGATGATAGTTAGGAAGAAAACATCCGGATGACGTTTAACAAAACCCTATGTATCGCTGAAGGAAATAATTTTCACTGGCCAGGATATGTCTGTAGGGAGTGTCTATACAACATTCGACTATTTTTTAGAATAAAAACTGTCAGATTTTGAGCCGTTAGATGGAGATCTAACGCCCTAGATCATTTTTTTAGGGGGTCATTTTTTTGGAGGGGGGCTTGTATGGGTGGATCTGTTGGATGAAAATCTAACGTCCCAAATCAATGTTGTACAACATTATGCAGACAATATGTAGATAGGCTTCCAGTAAAAAAAATCTAGCAAGACATAGATGCAGCTGCAGAGCTATATTAGAACAATGCAAAATTGATCCATTTTCACCAATATCATTAGCAACCAACTTTTTTCCAACGCCCTTCAACTTCCAACAGTAGCCTTGCAGACAACTTCCACGACAAAGCCAAAAAACACAGAAGGGAATTTGTATGCTTAAGTATGAACAGAAAGATTACCCTATGGGTAGTCAAAATCCCGATAAGATGTAAACTCAAATTTCAATAGAGCTCATTGTTTCAATGGCATCATGAGTAAAGTTGTACCCCATCGTCCGTTTGGGCTAATAGCTTTGGAATCATTGATCCAGGGAAGAAAATACCCCTTTTTGCACCAAAGCTACTCTAACCACATCAAACCATGCACTATTGGTAGGAAGAAAAGATCCTGCAATAGATCAAAGAAAGGAAGAGAAAACATTTACCTTGAGTTTGCTCAACCAAATTAGCACCTTAAGTTTAAGCCTTCAGCGCCTTTTCTTCCCAATCGGCGTCTGCCTAGGCACGAGGATTGATGATGGTGAGGCAGGGAGACGATCTGGTGGAGCTCGACGGCAGCCCGGTAGAGCTCGTCCGCCGCCACCGATCTCCACGCCGTTGCCACTGAGGATTTCGTCCGCCACCGTTGACCTCCACGGTCTGGCTGCTGAGGCAACAACTCTCCCCTCTTGGCTTGATGGCGACTGGAAGCTCACCATCGCCGCCTCTGACCTCGCCTCCCATCTCACCCTACACATGGAGGAGTGAGGCGGCGGCTCGGAATCCACGGCGACTCCTCTCCACCTCACAAATCGTGGCCACAACGGCCATATCGTTGCACAGCGCGGATCCGGCCAACGCCCACGAACACATCGCTTGCAGCTGTGCACTAGAGAGGATGAGGGGAGGCGGCACGGCACGCTAGAGGAGGGGGTGGTTGCCGGGAAGGGTGGGATGGGATCTAGGGGTGAAAACGGGTCGGGTTAATCCCGACCGATCCGGCACCGAATCCGATTGGTACCGAATCCGACTAGTACCGAATCCGGATAAAAAAATATGGGTTAGGATATGGTAACAGCAATATCCGTCCGAATCCGAATATCCGTCCGAATCCGATACATCTTCAAGTTTGATTTCAGGTTAGTGCTACTATTTGACGTTTTATTTTCTTTTGCAATGGTAAAATAAAATCTTCCACATCAACTATTAAATAGTAACATCAAGTCAATGCGTCCTACTCCATTTACTGCGCCGTATGCATTCCTTACAAACAAGTAGGGGTGCAAACGAAATGGGTTAATCCCGACCGATCCGACACCGAATCCGATTGGTACCGAATCCGATTGATACCGAATCCGGAGAAAAAATATGGGTTAGGATATGGTAACAGCAATATCCGTCCGAATCCGACCCGTTTTCACCCCTAATGGGATCGAGTGAGACGAGCGACGCGACCTCTCGGCACCAAACCCTTTTGTGAGAAGGGGAGTGAGGGAAAAAATATATCACTTATCAACTCTAACTTTTTTTTAAGCTGTAAAGAATATGATGTTTTACCTTTACATCTGTTGATGATTTTGTACTGTTTAAGATTAGTTACAGTATGCCGCCTTGCCTTATCATCTAACGACTTTTAGCTTATACAGAGCTCTCAACTTCATGGTGGTGGAGGCTGCTTGTGCTATGACAACCATCGTCGATCGGCATGGTTTGTCGGATAGAGATGTGATCGGGAGCTTAGATAGCAGGACTGCCGCACAACTTTGCTTCGACAAAGGCTCAGCCGCTCAGGTCAGCTCACTTCTCATCAATTAAGGATATAGGGTTTATTCTTTCGGTTTTTCTATTGCACAGACAATTAAATTTTTTTTATATCTCAGTCAATTGAAGTTGTATTCTCAATCAACTAAAGTTACAACTTCCCCTTCAAAAAATCAACTATGACTTTAGGTGATTAAGAGTGCAACTTCAGGTGACTGAGAGATAAAACATTTTCAATTGCCTGTGCAATAGTCACTCCCTTATTCTTTTAGGGCTTTAGATTATGACTTTTGGCTGTGTCTTATGCTTTTAGACTATTCATAAGAGAGAATATAGAGTAATATAAATTCACATGTGGTTTTGGCCGATATAAATAGAGTCATTACAGCGTGGATTACAATTAACATGTAGATTCTGTTTTGAAAAAACAACCCGTTTGAAAGTTAATTACTACAAAAAAGTACGTTTTAGAATCTGAAAAGAAGATTCCCATATTTTCATTTAGAAAATGTGTCTAGCAGGCTTGACAATTACATAGAAACCATGTCGTTGAAATAACTAATGATGTGAATAATAAGAAAGTACAATTCACAGATAGGAAAATAAAATCTTCCACTGATACATGTTTGCATCCACAAAGTAACTGAAATAACTCTCTCCCTCCCTCTCTCTCGCACACACACATACAGAGTACATCGTATGGTATAGACTAAATTTTGAAACAACATGTTAACAATGACTACGAAAAGTATACGTACAAGATAATTTTTGTGATCAATTATATCAGCTCTTCTGAAATTTGAACTCTTGCCTGTATGGGTAATTATCTCAACTCATCTCAAATTTGAACTCTTGCTTACATGGGTAATGTTCAGGTCGAAGCAGAGCTTCCCATGATAGTTTGAAGTAATCTTGGCATTGGGGGCATGTCAAGCTCTACTAGACCCTCGAGAACCTGAACCACGTCACCCATTGATGGCCTATCAAATTCATAATCTTGAATGCACCAACATGCAACTTTGCAAGCTCTTTCAATCTCCTCCATATTCATTTGATCATGTAATTGGGGATCTACCAAACTCCCTACATCTCCCTTAAGAAGCTTACGCGCAGCTTGCACAGGAAAATAAACAGTTTGATCACCACCGCTTGTACATTCTTCAGGTGCGTTCCTCCTTCCCGAGATGATTTCTAACAGCACCATTCCATAGCTGTAAGCATCAACTTTCTGTGTAATAGCCACTCCACTAATCCATTCAGGTGCAAGGTACCCTATAGTTCCTCTCATTGTTGTCAGAACTCGACTAAAGTCCCTTCCTAAAAGTTTTGCCATCCCAAAGTCTGCAATTTTAGGAACAAATGATGCGTCGAGAAGTATGTTTTCTGGCTTAATATCACAATGTATGATGCAGTCATGACAACTCTCATGCAACTAGGACAATCCTTTAGCAACTCCTATGGCTATCTGGTACCTAGTACTCCAATTCAGAATTGTCGCATTGCTTTGAAATAAATGGGCATCAAGAGAACGATTTACCATATGTTCATAAACAAGCATCCGTCTATCACCTTCACAACAAAAACCAATCAGTTTTATTAAGTTCACATGTTGGATCACTCCAATTGTACTGACCTCAGCTCTGAATTGCTTCTCTCCTTGGCGTGCACCTTCGAGCATTTTCAACGCTATGGTTGTTGAGTCACTCAGAATCCCCTTGAACACAGAACCAAAACCACCTCCACCTAGCTTCTCTGAGAAATTTTTAGTTGCATGCTGCAAATCAACATACCTAAATGCTAGAATTCCACCACCATCTTTAATGTTGGTCACTGGATGACCACACCACCACTTTCTTTTGTTCCTATTGATCAATAGCAGGATGAGCGCCATGAAACCGAATGCAGAAATGCTTGCACCAATGGCGACACCGATGATCGTTCTTCTTCTGCTACTACTGTTTCCCCAACTTTGCACCTCTTCAGCAGCAAGGCGAAGATAAAGAATCTCTCCGTTAGTATTGATAGTTCCATTATACTGCTTTACATTAATAAGCTTGCCATTCCAGATAGAACAGCCACTTTTTCCGTAGGAATATGCAGTGCATGAGCAGTTTCTTAGACAAACCAGCTGACATTCGTGTGCACTTGCAACATCTTCCATACTATGGCCATCATACGGCAATCTGACACTAGGTATTGTGCTTTTGTTGCTAATGCAATCTAGTGGAGTATTTCTTATGCATCCTTCTCTTCTGTCATGCAGCTCCCAGTCGCTCAGCGACTTCACGGAGAAGCCCTTCATGCAGTTGCACAATGGAAGTGTGTTGTCATTGCAGACTGTGAAAGGCCCACAAACGGCGAAAACATCACATGAAGCCTTGGGTTGGGTGTAGATAGTTTGCCAATCTTGCAAGTTTTCAACCCAAAAAAGCTGCTTGGCAAAACCAGAGACGTCAAGTATGTAGAGTGTGATCACTGTTGGATTCAACGGGGTGTAGGTGAAGTACTCCTCTTCATCGTTGTCGATGAAGTTGGAACTGACAAGAGATTTGCTTGACATCTCTGGCACCGAGTTGAACTATTGTCCATTCCATTCCCCAGTGGAAAAGTACACCATGGATGAGTTGCAAAGCTTAACGATGAGCCTAGCACCAGTGGGGTCTAACTCATTGCAGTATAAGCCTGGAGCTGGGTCTATCAAGTTCTTCTTTGAAACAAAACTGTATTTCTGGCCGGTTACCTTGTTCCGGCCGATCTTTGCGCCGGGGAGGAAAACATCTGTTGGGTGCTCAAAGCTCTGCCACCGCGTATTGGATGGGTTTGAGGCATCTAGTATGACAAGGTTTCCATTGTCCGAGAGCACAACAGTAGTATTCCTGTTGGCTTTTGTTCTGTTGACTATTTGACTGGACCAGATTATGGACTTTGTTGCATGGTTTAAGATGACAAGATTGCCATCCCTTGAGACTCTGAGCTTTGACAGTCTAATGTGGGGGTCAGTGATTGGCTTCTCTCTGTTAGCAATCCACACAGGGGTGAACTTTGGGATCTTGTTGAACCATATGCCTAGGTACCAGTTGGGCAAGGTGGTGTTGTCAGAGGAGGACTTACTGCTGCCCATTTGGAAGAAGCCGAGCGCAAACTTGCCGTTGCTGGAGAGGAGCTTGTCGCTGCTGCCGATGAGCGCCTGGCCTGCCGTCAGGGTACTGCCATTTGCAGCAGAGCTTGCAGGAGAGCAGTACTGGAGAGAAATGAGAAGCCCAAAGACGGCAAAAAGATGAAGCATGGTGTGTTAATCAATGGATGTGAGAGACAGAGCACAAGAAGTGTATGTAAGGATGGATGGATTGATGCAGCTGTGTACTGCTCTAACTTCGGGGGACGAAGAACTGCAAATGTATAGGGATACTCATGTGTGACAGTACGACTCACGGCAGCAGAGTGGAAAACTATGCCTCTTAATTCTATGCAACACACAGGACGGGCAACAGACGGCCAGATATATACGGTCAAGTTCGGCATCGGAAAAAGAATTTTGCGAGATGACTTGAAAAATTGTATGCAAGGTTGAATCCGATGACTCCCTGCCCGTCTAGAACTAGAATTGAAGTGCTAATTAATTCAGAGATAATCATCTTAGCATTTGATAATGTTTTGTGGAACTTGTCATAGGTTATGTTCCAAGGCAGACGAATCACGCAGCACACTTCCATGCTTAACAAGCCTTACATGATAGTACTCTGCACATGGCTGAATGAGGCATCAGACTTCTTTTTACAGATGAACCCTATAGTGTGGTTGTACCTCCTTTAAAATTTGGACTTCAAACTCAAAGTATGTTAGAAGAAAAAAATTGTTCTGAATAGTAATATTTGTCCTTTTTTCTTTTTGATTTATTATTTGTCATAATTTTTCTCAACTCTCAATCTGGCATGTATTTGAACTAGAAATTTTATACATAAATAAAGTAATTTTAGAAGTACATCTACAATTTATTATAGTATTTTTTTTATCCTGATTGATTCCAAAACCAACCAAATTGTACTTATGTATTATATATTTTTTGCAAAGTGGCTCACGTGGCTGCCCCCGAGCATTAATATAGGTCTAGAAAAATTAAGGATCTATATATAATTCTAGAAAAGTGGGGGCTATTTCCCAAAGTCGCTAACATGTGGCCGGCCAGGAATCCCTTTAGCTTTAATATAGGTTGTATCCCCCTTTAAACGTACTCATGTTGTAATGGATACGTAGGTAGTATAAAAATGAATCAGGGCAACACACTCACATTGATGTGTTTTCTACAACGAAAAGGAAAAGAGAGGTGCTTCGGACTTCAGCTTTGTGCATTTGGCATCTTAATTTCGTCTTTTTTATTTTTGTTTGTAGGACCGAACAGGCAACAGAGGGGGGTGAACGGTGCGTTCAAACCTCCCAAAATATTCACACAACCCTTCTTCTCCAATAGCTACAGAGCTATGAAGTTAGGGATTGAATGCTCACTAGAAATCAAGAGAACAGACCGAAACAGAGAGTAAACAAACGTTGGCCGAAGACAGTCAAAAGCAGTCGAAGCCTCTCTGCCGTGGTCGAGTGGTGGAGTGTTCCGCTCGATTATATGCGAACTCAACATGCGGCAAACACTCTTCCCACAGCTTCAAATTATTCTTCAAAACAGCTCTTAACATGGTAGACAATGTGCGATTCACCACCTCGGTTTGGCCATCAGTTTGTGGGTGACATGTTGTAGAGAACAACAACTTTGTAGCCAACTTGTTCCATAGAGTACGCCAAAAGTGACTCAAGAACTTGGCATCACGATCTGAAACAATAGTAGAAGGCATACCATGCAAACGAACTATCTCTTTGAAAAAGAGGTCAGCAATATAAACGGCATCATCGATTTTATGACATGGTATAAAGTGAGCTATCTTAGAAAAGTGATCCACAACAACAAAAATGCTATCCCTCCCCCTCTTAGTCCTGGGCAATCCTAAAACAAAGTCCATAGAAATATCTGCCCACGGAATAGAAGGAACCGGAAGAGGCATATATAAACCATGTGGATTCAAGCGAGACTTAGCTTTTTGACATGTAGTGCAGCGAGCCACAAACCGCTCAACATCACGCCTCATCTTTGGCCAAAAGAAGTGTGTGGCCAGAACGTCCTCCGTCTTCTTAACACCAAAATGTCCCATCAAACCGCCTCCATGCGCCTCCTGCAACAACAAAAGACGAACGGATCCAACTGGAATGCATAGGCGGTTAGCTCTAAACAAAAACCCATCATTGATCATGAATTTATTCCATGCTTGTCCCTCTTTACAATGCAACAACACATCCTTAAAATCAGCATCAAAAGCATATTGTGCTTTAATAGGTTCAAGACAAAAAATGCGACAATCAAGTTGAGACAACATGATATAGCGTCGAGACAAAGCATCAGCAATCACATTATCCTTCCCTTTCTTGTGTTTGATGACATAAGGAAAAGATTCAATAAATTCAACCCACTTAGCATGTCTACGATTCAAATTGGTTTGACTACGAATATGCTTAAGTGATTCATGATCGGAATGAATGACAAATTCTTTAGGCCATAAATAGTATTGCCACGTCTCTAAAGAACGAACAAGAGCATATAATTCTTTATTATACGTGGAATAATTAAGAGCAGGACCATTCAATTTTTCACTAAAGTAGGCAACAGGATTGCCTTCTTGCATCAAAACACCACCAATACCAATTACGCTAGCATCACATTCCAGCTCAAAAGTCTTACCAAAATCCGGAAGTTGGAGCAATGGTGCGTGTGTAAGCTTGTCCTTCAAAAGATTAAAGGACTCCTCTTGTGATGGCCCCCAATGGAACACAACGCCCTTCTTTGTCAACTCAATCAACGGTGTCGCAATGGTGCTAATTCCTTGACAAAGCGGCGATAAAATCCTGCAAGGCCAAGAAAACTCCGCACTTGGGAGACCGTCGTGGGCGTGGGCCAACTCCATATCGCCTCCACCTTGGCTCTATCAACCTCAATTCCTGTGGAGTCACAACATAGCCAAGAAAGAGACTCGATCCGTGCAAAGGTGCACTTCTCAAGGTTACCAAACAAACGTGCATCTCTCAAAGCATTAAAAACAGCACGTAAGTGATTCAAATGTTCATCCATGGACTTGCTATAAATCAAGATATCATCAAAGTAAACGACCACAAATTTGCCAATGAAAGGACGTAAAACCTCGTTCATTAATCTCATGAAAGTGCTAGGTGCATTAGTTAAACCAAAAGGCATGACTAACCACTCATACAAGCTGAACTTAGTTTTAAAAGCAGTTTTCCATTCATCGCCAAGTTTCATTCATATTTGGTGGTATCCACTATGCAAGTCAATCTTTGTGAAAATTATAGCACCACACAACTCATCAATAATGTCGTCTAGCCTGAGAATAGGATGACGATACCTTATAGTAATGTTGTTAATGGCTCTACAATCTACACACATACGCCAAGAACCATCTTTTTTGGGAACCAAAAGAACAGGAACAACACAAGGACTAAGGCTCTCACGTACGCATCGACGGTCCAAAAGGTCTTAGACTTGTCGCTGAATCTCCTTAGTCTCTTCGGGATTGGTCCCAGACGCCGCACGGTTTGGCAAACTCGCTCCAGGATCAAGTCAATCTGGTGCTCAATCCTCGAATGGGTGGAAGTCCGGAGGATTCTCATCGTGAAAACATCTCTAAACTCCTGCAAAGGTTAGTGACAGAGCAGCAAAGTGCAAGGCATATTATCAAGAGAAAATAAAGCATCTTTGCACACAAAAGCATAGCATGTATCATTAACATCATCAATTGCAGCAAGGTCTGATTTTGTGGCAAGCATAACAGAAATTTTCAAATGGAGTACTTGCTATTTTTCAGATTTATCATGTTCCTTTGGATCATTAGCAGCAGCAGCTCTCGCCCTATCGGCCTCTATAATCTCAGCTGGGGTCAAAGGCAGTAAAGTAACTTTCTTTCCCTTATGCATAAAAGTGTATTTGTTACTACTACCATGGTGGAAAGCATCATTATCAAATTCCCAAGGTCGACCCAATAAAAGAGAGCATGCTTGCATGGGAACCACATCACAATCAACATGATCAGCATAACCACCAATGGAAAAATGGACTCGGCATGTTTGTGTTACCTTAGCTTTTCCAGAGTCATTTAACCACTGAATATGGTATGGATGTGGATGCGTTCGTGTGGTCAAGCCAAGCTTCTTGACCAAATCAGAACTCACCAAGTTGTTGCAGCTTCTTCCATCAATGATGACACGTGCACGTCGGTTCTTGATTGCGAAGAAAGTCTGAAACAAATTATAGCGTTGAAGCTTATCGGGTTGTTGTACCTGTGTGCTGAGGACGCGCTGCACAATGATGCTCCGTAGCGCCGCTGTGGATGCCCCACCAAGGACCAGTCGTCATCACCACCGCCATTGTCGTCCGAGGCAGCAGCAACATCATCATCCTCCTCGACATCCGGCGCTGATGTAGCCTCCATCGCTGCGTGGCGATGTATGCCCGCTGGCTAGGAAATTCTTCTACACATGACCAAGCCCATGGCAGCGTGGCACCGAATGTCGGAGGAGCGCCCGCTGAAGCCACGGAAGAAGAACTCTTGGCTGGACCTCGCAAAGAATTTTTGTAGAATCTGCAAGGCGTGTCATGGAAGGTGGTTTCGTGGCGCTGCTGCAAACTTGTTCACAGGTGGTGGAGGAGAACAAAAACTCGAAGAAGACTTGGGCAGTCCCGTCGATGTAGGCGTTCGCGGCGTGTAGAAGTGTCGTCCGGTGCTTGCCTTTGCTGATTCCTCGCCCTCGCAATTCATTTTCTGCAAGCATAGCAAGCTGGAACAACGGTTGATGATGAGTAAAATCTTTATAATCAACAATGTCCTGAATTTCACGCCGTAACCCCCCGTAAAAACGACAAATCTTATCCTCCATTTTCTCAACAACCCCACAACGCACCATACCCTTTTGAAGCTCAGCATAATAGTCCTGAACAGAACTATCACCTTGTTCTAAGCGCTGCAATTTTTTTCTCAAATCACGTTTATATGAGGGAGGAACAAAACGATCACGCATAGCTTCTTTTAACCGCTCCCATGTATCAGGTTGTAAGTGCATGGTACCCAGTTCATTCCACCAGATAATAGCAAAGTCCTTAAACTCACTAGTGGCTTGTCTAACTCTATGTTGTTCAGGAACCAAGTGAGAATTAAACTTCGCTCACCGTCATCTCCCAATCAAGATATATTTTAGCATCATAAAGACCAGAAAAAGATGGAATGGTAAATTTGACTTTAGCAAAAGGGTCATCGTTACCATGACGGTTCTGGTTATTACCTCCCATACCATGTCGGTTTTGCTGAAGATGCCGACGTAGTCGTGCATCTTGTGTCGCCCGCTGATCAATGTTGCCATCCACATCATACACTGTGTCATCATCATGATGATGGCCGTCATTGACAGGTGGTAGGCGTGCCTCAAATGTGTCTATCCGACCAGTGAGGTCAGCCATCCGCCGCTCCACCCGCTTAATGCCTCCCGTGGTGTTCAACTGGGCAATGGCGGTGACGATGGTGTCCATTCTCGCACCAAGATCAGTGAGTGAAGAATTTTGTTTGTCGAGCGCAGCTTGTAGCTGGCCACGACTAACACACTCGTTGAAATCGCCCGGTGTCCCGTCCTCATCGTCTCCTGCCATGGTTAGTGGAAACACAGGGAAAACAAAAGGATTATCCCTATCAACTACAAAGTAAGGACAGTGGGAACCCGCAAAGGAAGTGGCTTACCAAGCTGTTACAAGTGTTCTTACCAAAGCAAGGCAAAGGATACCTGGAGAGTGTGATCCGGCGATTGCAAGGGTCAAAAACTGTGCTATCCGGAAGTAGGTATATGGAGCTTGGAAGGCCAAATATGTTAGTGGAACACAAATCAATAACAGATAGTAATGCTGAATAAATGTCCAAAACACTGGTCCTAGTTGCTGGTCTAAATGTGTCCTATATCAGTGATGATATGATGAACAAGGAGGCAAGACCAGAATAGTAAAGCAAAGACAGCAACAAAAATGGCCAGGCAATGAGAAACTTAATTCAGCATAAGCACAAAACAAATGAAGCTCTGTCACCTAAAACTGTGCTCTGGCACGGTTTTTTTGGGCACGGATAGCACTCTCAGCACTATAAGCCTAGGTGCCGAATTTTTTCTTTTTTCTGTTATTATTTTTCACCAAGAAGAGCACATAAATAGGAACCACACAAAGTTTCACCTCAATCTGATGTAAGGTGTGGCCTACAGAAAAGGATGAATATGTTGTAAATACGGTGATGAAATTTCGGAGCTCGAGTACTGCACTTTCCAAGCCGAATTTGGGCAAAATAAATTCACCGAACCCGGCCAAGCTGGGGAGTTTCGGATGCAAAATTTAATTTCACCCAATTTCAAAAAAAATCGCCTGATTTCGAGTCCGTATGAGAAAGTTACAGCCGTTTGAAGGAGGGTCTCCGAGTTGTGGTTGCTGTGGAGGCCGAAACGAAATTTGGTGGAGGAAATTGGTGGATATTGGGGGAGGAAGCTCGGGGAAAGGTGGGGGATGATTCTGGGTGATTACGAGATGCGATGGATGACTCAAAAACAGAGGGTGGGATATGGGTGGGAAAACAAAAATTGACGGCTAGGGTTTGTATGAGAGGTAGCGGAAGCAAGACAACCCGAAACAAGACACGATCTCCCGCTCCTTCCCACCAGCCGGCCCAACCCCCATTTCTTCCCCTGCCCGAGGGGCCCAGCCCCTGCGCACTGGTTCTCCTCCTCCCCATGATCACCGCTCTCTCTCTTTCCAAGCCGCAACTCGGCTCCGCGCTCGCCCGTCTCCGCAGTCCAGCCCGCCTCCTCGCCGCGTTCGGACCGAAGGTCGCTGCCACCCCTGACCGCGCCACCCAGTCTTCTGCTGCCGCCTCTTTTTCTCGCCCCGCCCCGCTCGGTCTCATCACACGCACGGCGCCATCTCTCTGCCACTCCACGCGCAGCGTAGGGCCATCATGCCGAATCATCGCAAGATCTCCTGCTCTGCCCCGTCGCCTATGCCTGACGCTGCCCGCCGCTCACCGACGCGACCGAACGAGTGGCCTCCCAAGGCTAGCATCGCCTGTGCGCTTATAAGAACCGCCGAGCCCGCTAAACTCTTCCCCAAGCTCTCTAGTCCCTCCCACACCGTGCAATTGGACCCCCATCGCCCGTAGCTCGCCGGCGCCACCCATCTTCCCCAACTCCGGCCATCGGCCTCCCCGTTGAATCTCGCCGCCAAAACCTGATTCCGTCCTCCCACACCAGCTCTGGGACCCCGCGGTCCTACTCCCGGCGTTCCCCGCGTTTCCCGTGGATTGTACTTCGCCGGCACCGGAGTTCCCTCCCAAGCCGCCGCCGCACGCCGTCGGCCCGCCACCATGCTCCCCGGTCCCCGCCGACTTCACTGCTGACACCACCGTAGCAGCAGGAATGCATTTTAGCCTCCTCCCGCACCCCTCCGGTCGCCCCTCGCCGCTGGCACCGCCGCCCCGGACTCCTCTGTTTTGGACGCTGCCGCCTCAGCCTTATCTGCATTCACTCCTCTGGTAAGTCACGAAAGTCCGAGTAGCTGGGTGGCTAGTAACGCTCGCTCTCACCCCGCCGGCCTGAGTTCGATTCCTCTCTTCGCAGTTTTAGATTAGGTTTTAGTAATTATTTTGCTAAGTAGTACTAGTAAAGGAAAATCCGGTAGAAAAATCAAGAATTAATTAATGAGTAATACACAATTTATTAGGAGATAAATAAGTTTAATTAATGTTCAGACAAGGGTTAGTTGAGGCTAATGATAATTAATTAGTACTTAATGACCAACATAAATGATGATTAACACATGAGACTCTCACTAACATGTGGGCCATGCTCCATTTATTTAAATAAAAGCCGATCCCCCTTGTCATATGCATAGTGCATAGAAAATAAAAAAATAGAAGAATGAATTAAAAATAGAAAGTAGGGCCCACCTATCAGAATTTTAATATTTTCTAGATTTAATTAAGCTGAGAACTTTAAATGATCATAACTTATTCATTTTAACTCCAAATTGAATGAAACAAATTTCTAAATTAATCTAAATTCAAAATATGTCTAATGGAACCAAAACCATGATTTGTGAAGCTCATTTGAATTTTTGGTGAAACTTTGTTTGATTTGCTGATTTTTATCCAAATTTTCGCGTACATGAAAGTAGCATACGAGGCTCAGGAAGGAGCCGAAGACGAAGCAAACCCCGACACTCAAGACCAAGACCTCTATGAACAAGGCAAGTCAATATTTTGATCATGTTGAACCTACATTTTCTGCAAATTACTTTTGTTTAAATTATCAAATTGCATGCTGTTATTTTATATGCAAATACATGATTAATTCAAGATTGTAGTTATACGCCCATTATTTAACTTGATTAATATAACATCTCCTTTGGAATAATTGAATGTGTGAACCTTGTCGCCCTAGCAAAATTATAATAGTAACCTTTCGAAAATAAATCCCTAATTATACGTCATGCTTTGTACTGCATAGATACTCGGGGGCGCTGAAATGCCCTAAGCATCATTATCATTTTTAATCATGAGAAACTGGTTTGGGAAGTCATGGTGGTAATGAGTGGTATATGTTGGTATAATTATTTTATGTGGGCGGAAGGTTCGAGTATGTGTGTGGTGCAGTGGAAGCACAAAGTGGGTAGTGGTAGAACCGCCCAGATACCAATAATGACTGAATCTTGTCATGACCTCTGTGTAAAACAGTACAACCACAATCTGCAAAGTGGAACTTGGCTAAGTAAATTTATCGAAACTCCCAGACTCATCTCACTGGTAGTGGAAGGAAGTGGACACGCAAGGACACCGAGTGGAGGGTGAAGTAACTAGCTGTACTAGCGTTGCGGGGAGTGGAGCCCGGCTGCACTAGTAGACGTGGTAACATCTCGTGCATAGTATGGGACCCACCACAAGTGGGAGCAGCCCATAAGGTGAGATGACAAAAGGAGCTAGATACTTTGAAAAGTCAATATGATGGTTTGCTCAACCAACTGACTAAGGATTCGTGTGGGGCAACGAGTTGATTGTCTCTTGTGGTGAAAGTGTACAAACTCTGCAGAGTCAAAACTATTCAAATAGCGGTGCGCACGGTCAAGGGCGGACATGGGAACTTAACCAGATATAGTTCTATTTCAAAAACTTTGTGGGTGGTATGGGAAAAGTGGAGGGCAATGGAAAGCCCTGATTTGTGTTGCCCTAGGTGTCGCCCCAGTGATAATGTAAGCGGCTATAACGTTGAAAGGTTAGCATATGGTGCAGATGCCATGTAACGGTGGATGGAATCTGGATCGCTATTATTAGTGCATTTTCTTACACATTATGTTTTGTTCAAAACTGCTAAGTCTCTGGAAATTTCTATGTATTATATTTTTAAGTAACGATTATACTTCTCACAAAGTAAAAATGTCAGGAAGAATAAATAGAGTCGTAAGAAAAGAAGATGGCTGCTTGGGGTAAACACATAAAGACAGGGATTGGATTCATGTCGGTCATAAAAAGGGGAAAACGATAGTGTGGATTCTGGGAGAAATGAATTGGTGGAGCCTAAATGAATAAGATTGGCTAGATAGATGATTAATTGATTCCTGGAGAAATAGAAAATGTGAAAATAATTGCGGGATTATAACATTGATGAATTGTGTAGTTCCTAGGAGATGCTTACAATAGTAGAATAATAGAATATGTTCAATTATTGGATGGATTAACATAATTCTTGAGAAATTGGAGATATGATAACAATTATTGAAATATAATCTTCATTAATGACATTCTGGGTGGATGTATACCAGTGAATCGTAGACTTGATCACTGATATTCTTGGTGGAGGTAAACTAGTGAATTAGTTGGAGATAGATAATGAAAATAATATCAATTATTGGAAGAGCAAATTATGGTTTTGGATCAATAACAAAAGGATTGAATTAATAGAAAGTCCTGATACGAGTGATTTCGGTGGATTTAAAAGCAAATATGTTGGATAATCATTAGAATTTATAAATGAGGAGTTGATGATTAGCAACCTCAAGATTGGATTGTTAGGAATTTAGCATACACAAGAGATTGGTGGATCTAGAATAAAGGAATGGTAAATAGTTAACCCGAGATTGGATCCATGAATTGGTGGAAAAATTTAGATTCATGTGGGAGTCAGTAACTCCGAGTGATTAATAGAATGTTTAGACAATGTAATGGGAAATGTTTGATCGGTGGATTTAAATAAATGATTACACTCGCTGTTCGGAGTCTTAGACATCATTCAATAAAGAAAGTGTATCTTCGATGGATTAAGTCAATTATAGCAATCGTTGTGTGGAGTTTTAGGTAGCAACAATGACACTATGATTAAATAATAATATTGCTACTAAAAGCGATTTATGGCAAATAAAATAACCCGAGCCCCTCCTTTGACAAGCCATGCATACTATTTATTTGCATCCTGTGTATTGTCTCGCGGAGCACGGTGGTTTGTGCTCACACTCGCTCTCACAACAAATCCAGAATCAGGAATCAGATCACTACGCTTCATCAACACTATTGGTCATGATGGCAAAGAAGAAGAATATGTCAACGGCTAGGTCGCGAACCTCCAGTTGGCTACCTGTGGGCATGTCTTGAAGGTCCCACCTGTGTGCTTCGTTCTTTCGCTACTGCAATTTAATGATTTCGGCCTAATCGGCCCATGAGTAAGTTTACTATTATATTTATGCTTCCGTATGATATGTATTCTGAGGTTCATTTCTGAATCTGTGAGCTCTATCTACTGATCCAGGGAATAGTGCGGTGGAATCACAGAGGATTCCGGATTGTAAAATCTGGGTCCCTACACAGTCTAGCCTTGTTTCGAATGACTACCCCATCCTCACTCTACTTGTTTTTGAAAACCCACTTGGTTCCTATGACATTGTGACCTCTAGGGGGCTCAACAAGCGACAAGACCTTATTCCTTTCGAAATTTTCTAGTTCGTCATGCATGTCATTGACCCAAGACTCATCAGAAAGAGCATGACAAACATCCTTGGGCTCAAAGGATGCGACGAAGGTCGAATGAAGATAGAACAAGTTGGATTTTGAGTGTGTCACGCGCTCAAAGAGATCTCGTATGATCTGCTCTGAAGGATGATGATTTTGGATGTGTCGGGGAGGTCCTGGATGAGAAGAGGAAGTGGTCTCTACCTCATGAGCTGACGAGGTAGGATTAGAGCCACTAGCTCCAGAAGATCTAAAAGGAATGGGCTGATCACCCTAAGGTGTGATGGTAGAAGCAGGTACCTCAGGGGAAGGATGGACTGGATCAGGTAGACAACGTTCATCTCCATTCTCCTCATCATCTACAAAGATGGTTTTGGACTGCACTACAGAACCTGAGATCTCGGGCCTAGTGCCAGGACTGGCCTCGTCGAAGGTCACCTCACAGGTCTTTACCATTTTGCTAGACTCGCAGATCCACACCTTATAAGCCCATGAAGAAGTCAAGTAACCCAGAAAGATACCATCATAAGATCGTGACTCGAACTTATCTAGGTTCTCAGACTTCAAGATAAAACACTTGCAAGCAAACTCGCGAAATGTGAGACACTGGGCTTTCGCCCATACCTCAACTCATAAGAAGTGCGATGCAAGTGTGCCCTGAGAAAAACTTTGTTTAAAATATGGCACGCGGTGGCTATAGCCTTAGCCCAAAACTTCCTAGGTGTAGAGTACTCATCTAGCATCGTCCTAGCCATCTTGACCAAGGTACGGTTCTTCCTCTCCATGACGCCATTTCGCTGGGGGACGTGCGGAGAAGAGAATTAATGCTCTACACCAGTCTCATTGCAGAACTTCTCAAAGTAGGAATTCTTGAACTCCGTGCCATTGTCACTATGGATCGCTCGTAAGGCACCAGGGAGCTTAACAGAAATCCTACTAAACAAGAACACCCAAGAAAACCTCGAGAAGTCATTGACCATGACAAAACGTACCACTTTCCTCCCGCCGACTGCACCCTAGTTGGACCAGCTATGTCCATGTGAAGAAGCTGTTCTGGTACATCGGTCATAGTCACAGTGACTGGGGGATGAGAAGCAGAAACCATCTTGCCATGTCGGCAAAAAGCACAAACTAAGTCTTTGACCATCTTGAGTTTGGTGTCGGGACCCTGGATTTCCAAACCCGGACCCTCTGTGTATTACCGCACTAGTCCCAGATCAAAGCTAGTGCACACAGTTAAACAGAAATGATTCATGACCAACAACGCATTAATATGATAATAAAGAGCACTGACCAACAGGTCTCATTATTACAATTTGAGGTTTCAAGACCTCGCACAGTCATAAAACACAGCGGAAGCAATAATAAATCAGCGGAGACCCATCAACACGCCACAGGCAATTGACTGGGGAAGCGCGACCTAGTACTCCGGAAATCCTTCGTCGAATCCACCCGAGAAATAGTTGTAGTCTCCCTCTTGAGCTTCGTATTCCTCTGAGTATTATTTTTGAGTGCAGCATGTGAGTACATAAAGTACTCCGCAAGTCTTGGGAAAAATGAAATAGATGCAAGGCTTAACAAAAGGGGATATATGGTTCTTTTGCACAAAGCAATATTTTATTCAATACCATTAAGTAATTTTGAAGGCATCATTTTGACCAATTTAATTGTTTTAACTAAAACTAATAAGCACTGCATAGTGAAGGTTCCATCCACCAACACTAGCTAACCAACTTTAACGATAAGGTTTGAAATTGCGGGTTACATCCACCCTCCCTGGCTCCAACTGCCAGGATACCCTTCCGAGAGTTCCCTCCACTCTCGGAATACTAAAACTTTGATTTTAAAACCAAAACCAAGAGTCTACCATGTGAATGCATTCCTTGCCCGCCCTTGACCGTGGGCACGGCTATTCGAATAGTTTGACACTCTGCAGAGGTTGTACAACTTTACCCCCAAGAGATAATTTATCTTAATAGTCGCCACGCTTCCTTTGGTATGAGACACAGATAAAATATCACAAAGCCTTATCCTTACTCTAGTCTAGCTAGACACCACCCGCTGAGGTTTCACCGCAGAAGGGTTAAATCTGCCCAATTCGAAGCCCCCTCTTGCGCCATATGAGTACAGTAAATCCCTGTCCCTCACTGTGGATAACCAGTAAATCCCTGGCACCCACTTTCCAATGGTGGCACCTAAACTATACTATCGTAAGTTAATCAGCTAGGTCGTACCCATATAGACTTGGGGTTGCACGGTAATGCTCAGTCTGGACAAACACAAGCGTCAGTCCTTAATTAACTAGGGTGGAACATACACTTTACAAGATCTCGTGCTTCCCGCACCAATCCCAACCAACCATCCACCCCAGTCTAAACCAACTTTCACATTTTATTTTATTTTTAAAAGGACAGTGGCAACACCAGTCACCACTTATTTCTAAATACAATTACCAGTTGAATGACATATGATTTCCCATTTCAAGATTACAAAAGAATTAAATAGCATGACTAAGCATTATACTACCGTCTAATATTACCAAAGGATTATGTAAATTCTCATTATTGAGACAAGAGTAATACTAGGGTTACAAGGATACATGGCATTCAATGGAGGGTATAACAAGGTTGGATTAACTAATGCCTTAATACCAGAATTAGAGTTCTAATTAAATAGCGATGCACATAAAGTTAAAATAATTAAAAACATTTCTCAATCATAGGTTCAAAATGATCAAAGGAGACTTGCCTTCTTGTACGCTCTCAGGGTCTTCTTGCTGCGGAGTGGAGAGATCTTCGTTGACGGATGAATCTACGCGCGAAAAGATGAAGCAACAAAACAAATAAATACAAAAAAAATTCAAATAAAATCCAAAATTCAAATAGAGACCATAATTTGATAGATTATGAGTTTAGAAGAATTTAGAAATTTGAACGGTTCAATTTGGAGTTAAAATGAATAAGTTATGCTCATTTAAAGATTTCAGTTTGGATAAATCCAGAAATTACTAAATTTCTGACAGGTGGGGCCCACTGGAGAATTTTCATTTTAATCTTTTATTTTTTTATTCTTTACTCTGAGTCTATGACAGGTGGGACCCACTGGACAGTGAGCGCACTGGCTCAACCTCTGACATGTGGGACCCACTGGACAGTGAGCCCACTGGCTCAGCCTCTAACATGTGAGACCATTTGGGCTCTGGGCCCATATGTCGCTGGCCAAAGACCGATGGGTGGGGCCCGCTTGTCACCGACCCACGCATCGACAAAGAGCTGATGGACGGGGCCCGCATGTCAGCGCGAGTTTTAAAAGAAATGGCTCAACCTCAGCGTGCGGAGCCGGGGGCTCGAGCGCGCGCCGAGGGAGCCGGGGGAGGGAAAGAGAGTGCTGCTAGCCAGTCAGTCATTGAGGCGTTGCCTACCCATATAGGGTAAGTAACCCTTTTGAGGTACCTGCTGGAGAGGGGCCGACAGCAGCGGGCGGAGGCAGTGGCGCCGGCGGTGAGGGGTGGCCGGAGGGGTTCGGGTGAAGCCTAAAACGCGTTCCCGGTGCGGAGGCGGTGCTGGCGGAGGGGTCAGCGGGGTCTGGTGACGAGCGGGGACGGCCGGCGACGAGGAAGAGCGGCGGCTCAGTACGGGTCCTCCAGTGCGACGGTGCTCCGGCGGCGGGGAGAGGCGGCCGAGGTGTCGAGGAGGTTCGCACGGGCGCGGGGGTGCTCGGAGTGGTGGCGGCGGGCTCTAGGAAGGTCCGAGGCGGTGGGAATGCCTCGCCAGAGAGCGGCGGAGCTCGGGGAGAGAGGTGGCATGGTGGCAGGGCGCTACGGGGCTCGGGAAGGGAGGTGGAGTGCGTCGGAGGGTTGGGCGGAGCCTAGGGGGTATTTATAGGGGCGGAGAGGGAGCAGGGGTGCGGCAATCGCTCACCGGTGCTGGCGGCCGGAAAAAGGAAGGAAGAGGGGAGGAAGGAAAGAGGGGGGCGCGGAAGGAAAGGGGGCGCGACAGTTCGGGGATTTGGTCGCGGCGGTGCTCGGGGTTTCCAAAACCGGGGAGAGCCGGGGATGGAAAGGAAGAGATCCGCGGGGAATCGGTCGCCGGCGCAAGAAAGGAAAGGGGAAAGAGAAGAAAAGAAGGAGGCGCGCGATGGACTGACGGGTCTGACAGGCGGGACCCGCGCGCAGTGAGAGAGAGGGGAAAGTGAGAGGGCGGCGCGGATGAAGCCACGCGGCTCGGGGCGGATCGGGCGGTGGGTGCGGGCGCGAGCAGCTGATAGCCGGGGCCCAGGGGCAGAGAGAGGAGGAGAGAGGGAGGCGCGAGGAGGCTACGGGCCGGGCCCGCTTGGCGGAGGGAGAGGGAATGCGGCCTGGATTGGCAGGGCGGCGACATCGGCGGTCCTGGATCGTCCACGCGTCGGCTGGTGGGGGAGGGGGTGGATTTTTATTTTATGATTTGATTTTTATTTTCAGAAAAGGCTAGGAAATTGTATAGGCCTCAGAAAAAAATATGAAAATACCTCCAAAAATTCCAGAAAAATTCACAGAAGCTCCTGGAGATATTTTGGACTTAATAAAATTATTTCCAACTAATGTTGGTATTAAATTTTCATACTTTAAAATACTTTTTAACTTATAAAAATAGGTTTTAAACTCCAGAAAATCCAGAAAAAAACTCCAAAAGAAATTCAAATACTTTAAAATAATTAATTTGAAATTAAATTTTCCAGAAAGCAAATTTTGGGATGTTACATTTGGGTAGACCACGTATGGGACCGTGGCTGCTAACTCGAGTCAAATGATCAAAGCTAATGTGACCAAGTCTCTTATGCCAAAAGGAGAGATCACGGGACTCTGATGCAACAAGCACCTGAGAGGATCGCCAGAAGACTCAACAAAATCAGCACGAAAGATTCTCCCTGTCGTAGGGGTGGCCCCCGCCTAATCCCAAAGAGTTCGGTAGGAAGGTTATAAGGCCTGAATAGGCCATGTGTAATGACATAACCGCCCTGCAGGGGATAACCAGATGTAAGGGTATAATCAGAAAAGCACTCCTCATGTGCATATATATATGAGCACAAGCCATGGGGAGAGGGGAGGCTATTACACACAACTTCATTACTCTCCACTACCATCTCTCCTCTGCTTGGTCTCAGAGCCACAACAGCTTGGCGCCGTCCGTGGGAGGGACGAAGACAAGCTCAAGACCGAAGAAAAAGATGGCACCAAAAGCTTCTCGGCGCGGCGAAGGCAAAGAAGGCGGCGGCCGAGCATCGTAGGGGCACCAGAGCCGGCGTCGGCAGATGGCGGACGCGGCGGCGAGGCAGAGCGGCGCCGGAACGCCGGCGTCGCGCGGTGACGACCAACCCCATCACCCGACAGCGACAACCGACCCGCCGACGCTTACGATACCGACCCCGCCGCTCACCGCAACCCTCGCGGCGATGTGGACCGGCGGTCCGAGGTAGCCGCGACGGAGCGACCGCAGCTCGGGACCGCGACGTGGTCGCCCCCGCGCCGACCCGCCCGTCGGAAGCACCGCAACTCCGCCAAGACCGGGAGGGAAAGCGCCACCGGCGGCCCTCAACGCATTCCGGCGGAGCGGGGACCTTCGCGAGCCGCCGAAATATGCAAGAGGCTCGAGTCAGCCGGCCGTGCAAGAATCGTGTCCGAGCCCGCGCGGAAAGAGCGGACGGCCGCGGCCCCCACGCCCAGCCGCGCGCGCCGCGACGCGTGGATCCGAGTCCCCGCCTCGGCGAGGCTGCAGCAGCGGCATGGCCCGAAGACTTCAGTTCCCTAGCGCCATCGACCGTATAAAGGCGACACGACCCCGTGAGTTCGTGCGCGCGTGTACCAAATCGCGATCGAAGCCTCCGCGAGACGACACCATGAAGGCCAAGGGACTCCCCCTCGCGCTACAAGGGGTGGCGCTCTCTTGGTTCTTTACCATAGAGCCAGGCTCCATCTGCGCGTGGGAGCAGCTTCGTGCCCGCCTTCATAGCAACTTCCAGAGGTACTATGACGAGCGAATCGAGACGGACCAGCTCTTCGCTGTAAAGCAGCAACCCTCAGAGACCCTTCGGGGCTACTTCAAGCGCTTCGCCAAGATTCGATGCTAGGTGAACAATCTTAATGAAACCACAGTCATTAATGCAGCCATACAGGGCCTTCGCCCAAGTCCGATGGCCGAGTACAGCCGCGCTGGAGACCAATCAAGACCGCCGCCAAGCTCTTCGACAAATGGACGAGTACGCGCGGCGGAGGAGGATGCGCCGGCGCACCATTACCGCCTCGGTCTCGCCCATGAGGAACGCCCCGCTAAGTCGGGCGGTGGTCCTCCACGGCCGGCCGTAGCCGAGAGCCCAGGCAACCCACCCCAAGGCGGTGAGGTGGGGTGCAGAAGGCTCTTCAAGGAGCAGCCTAAACCTTGACGCCGCCAAAGACCGGCCGCAGCGGCCCATCACGCCTCGACACCAAGAGCGCCACAGGACCCGACCGCCTCACGGAGGGGGTCGGGATCGCAAGGTGGACTAGCTTACGGCGACACCCCGCAGAGCAAGAGCTCCCGCACTATGGCGGTGGTGCGAGGTACACGGCCACGGTGACCATCGCACAAGGGCATGCACCGAGGTCCGCTGCGCGAGCCCCGCCCCAAGGCGCCAGGATTTACCGAGGCCACGCCACGCCGACGCCGCGGCAGTGCGGGGCACCCGCACAGGCTTCGACTTCACAGAGCCCGCCGCCGATCCTTCACCACGCTGGGAGACTTCGCCTCGCCCGATGTTGGCGTAATGAGCGAGCAGATCGGGAAAGTCTTGCGGTCAAGTGAAGAAAAGGACTCACGCTACCTCTTGCGCCTTTCGTCGCGGTGGGAAGGGGCGCGGCTCGACCACTCCCGAGGAGGCGGGCGCCAACAGGGGAGAAGGTCTTCTCACCGCGGCGCGACGGCGTGATCCCGCGGCAAGGCCCCGCAACAGCAGATCGACTCTCGTTCGCGGCGGGATCGCTGCGTCGAGGGCGCTTCGCTGCGGGGCACAGCGATTCTTCCATGGCGGGACCAGCTCGGCCACTATCGCCCCACGGTTTCTCAGAGGAGGCACGCCTCGGTGGCCGCGCGGAGGATAACACACCTCCCACCGTGGTTTGCCCGCCAGGACGACGCCACCCTTCGGGTTGACGGCTTCCAACTCAACGACGATCGCAAGCCCGAGCGGGCTCGTGGCGCCGGCAAAGAGTACCAAGGGACTCGCGCGCGCGCTCCTTCAAGCACTATGGCTGTGCCCACCGCCGGTTGCACGCCTGCCTCGCCTGGGCTGGCGCCGAAAGGCTGCGCGCCGCATACGGCAGCCGGGAACGGGCCTGGCGCGGAAGATAGCACCCCGCAGATCATCACCATCCCGAAGGCCCGAGTCCCGCGGGAAGCTCTTCCGCACCACACGCCGGCACGGCAATGCCCAAAGCCTCGCAGTGCGGTTTACTCGCCCGCTAGCCGCCTTAACTACGGCCTCGCGAGCCCGGTGCTCCTTAGCGTGTACGGCCGAGGAGCGCTGCAACCGCGCGCTCGCATCTTCTAGACGAAGGCTGCGCGCAGAGATTGCGCCGCTAGGTGAAAGAAAGGCGGATACAGTGACGCGCGTAAAGTGTGCTGGGCGACTTACAAGGGGCGGAGGGCGGCAGCAAAGTAGACACGGAGGGTCGAACCCGCCTCGCGAGGGCCGTTCTATTGAACATACTTCCCGGAGGACAGTGGCGCTGCCCCATACATCGTGAACTCGGCTAGGTCGCGACGCCATTCGACGGCGACACCGACAAGGCTCGTAGCTTCCGCGCCGCCAATCTCCGCCGCCGCACCGGGCGCGGTCGTTGAATGAGATCGCCCACTCGCATCGCTGCGATCGGCTCTTGTCGCCACGTGTAATAGAACCACCACCGCGCCCACCGGCCGCCCATTGCCCGCACGAGGCGGGCACAGGGAACAACGTCGCGCACGATGCCCGGAGCACGAAGTCCACACTGCCGAAGTTGGACATCGCCCCGCCAACATTTCTGGGTCGACAGATGCGCCGTGCGTGGTGGCGAATAAGCTCGCTACCGACGCCACCCTTCCGTCCGCACGCCCATGTGAAGACAAATAGGCGGAATATCGCGTGGGGCGCCACCTGGGCTAGCTCCAACTTGTAGGCCCGCAAGACTTCGCCACGAACAATGTGGAGGGCATCCGAAGGCGGCATCAAGAATGCGACGAAAACAATCGCCTCCGTGGCCCCGGCTTCGCCCGCTCTCCCTGCTGGGGTAGGCGAGCCCCATGGCGCTCCACGATCTTCCTCATCCACGAGCGCAGAAGCGTCCCTTCACCATGCGGCTCTTTCCCAAAGACGCGAGCAGACCCTCCCGAGTGCTCCATGGTGTCCCACCATTTGTTGGCGCGAGCCCCGCGGCACCGCTTGTACTCCTAGGAAGGGGGTCGCCGCCTCGGCGTGCAAGGCACCGCTGTGGGTGTGGTAGGTGGCGTCGCCATGGCTAGCCATCGCCGCGACAAGAGCGTAAGAAGCAGGCAAGGGAGCAACCGGCGTGACAATTAGCACGCGGCGGCTAAGCGCAGATCAAAAGCAAGCAAGAAAGGATGCCTCCACCCCAGCATCAGCACCTTATAAAGACCGCTCGCCCGCCTTGTGGCTCAATGCACAGACGGATCGAATTCCCAGCGGTTCGGCTATCCAAGCTTTGGAAAGAAGAACCGCCGGAACATAGAGAGCCGGGCCGGGTAGGTGGCCAGACAGCGCACAACGCCCCCACATCTCCTACACGCGCCCAGCTTCTCGGGGGACGAGGCGAACGGCCGCGGTCACGCAACCGCCCACATCCCACGACGCACCAGCCGTGGGTCGCCACGTGCCCCACCTGCAACATGGCGCATCGCGACGACGCGACACCGCCGCTGCCAGCCAGCGCGCGGCATGTTTCACCGCCATTAAAAGCGCACTACCAGACTGCAAGGTCACAAAAGCCCCAAAGCACGGGGGACGGAGCGCGCGCGTCTACTCCGACTAGGCGCCAGCTTCGCTGCCACCCGTTCGAAGGGTAGCGGACGGAGCACGCCGCTACTCGAGTAGGCGCCGGCCGCCGCCACCCGCTCAAGGGTAGGGACAGAGCGCGTGTCTACTCCGGCAGGCGCCACCGCTACCACCCGCTCAAGGGTAGCAAACGGAGTGCGCGCGTCTACTCCGAGTAGGCTCAGCCACGCCACCCGCCAAGGGTAGGGGACGAACGCGCGCTCTACTCGAGTAGGCGCCGCCAGCCGCCACCCGCTCAAGGGTAGGGGACGGAGCGCGTCTCGCGACCGGCGCCGCCGCGCCACCCGCCGGGGTAGGGACGGAACACGCGCGCCTACTTCCGAGTAGGCGCCAGCTTCGCCGCCACCCGCCAAGGGTAGGGGACGGAGCGCTGCGTGTCACTTCGACCGACGCCAGCCACGCCACCCGCTCAAGGGTAGGGGACGGAGCGCGCCTATTTACGACTCGGCGCGCCGCCACGCCACCCGCCGAAGGGTAGGGACGGAGCGCGCGTGTTTCGACCGGCGCCGCCACGCCACCCGCTCGAAGGGTAGGGGACGGAGCGCGCTGCGTCTACTCGAGTAGGCGCCGGCCTTCGCCGCCACCCTCTCGGCGGTAGGGGACGGAGTGCGCGCTCATCCGACCAGGCGCAGCTTTGATGCCACCCGCTCAAGGGTAGCGCACGGAGCGCCGCGCTCACTTTGACTAGGCGCCAGCCGCGCGCCACCCGCTCAAGGGTAGGGACGGAGCGCGCGCCTACTCCGAGTAGGCGCCAGCCACGCCACCCGCTCGGCGGTAGGGGACGGAGCGCGCGCGTCTACTCCGAGTAGCGCGCCCGCCGCCACCCGCTGAAGGGTAGGGGACGGAGCGCGCGCTCACGCCGACTAGGCGCCAACCGATGCCACCCGCTCGGCGGTAGCGCAGCGCAGCGCGCGTCTACCTCGACCAGGCGCCGCCCGCGCCACCCGCTCAAGGGTAGCGACGAGCGCACGCATCTACTCCTCGCAGGCGCCGGCCGCCGCCACCCGCTCAAGGGTAGGGGACGAGCGCGCGTCTACTCCGACCAGGCGCCAGCCGCCGCCACCCGTTCGAAGGGTAGCGGACGGAGCGCACGCGTCTACTCCGGCAGGCGCCGGCCGCCGCCACCCGCTCAAGGGTAGGGGACGGAGCGCGCACGTCCACTTCGGTAGTGGCGCCAGCCTCCGCCAGCACCATCCCAGGCTTCCGGCTCCCTAGCCACAAGCCCGGAGACATTCACAGGTCGCAGGGGACGGAGGGGGCCAAAGGACTCGGCGACATGGCTTCGGCCCTATGAAGCCCTTCACCATGAGAGGCTCCTGCCGTAGGGGTGGCCCCGCCTAATCCCAGCAGCTCGGTAGGAAGGTTATAAGGCCTGAATAGGCCATGTGTAATGACATAACCGCCTGCAGGGGATAACCAGATGTAAGGGTATAATCAGTAAAGCACTCTCATGTGCATATATATGAGCACAAGCCATGGGGAGGGAGGCTATTACACACAACTTCATTACTCTCCACTACCATCTCTCTCTCTGTTTGGTCTGTAGCCACAACACTCCCAAATCTAGAAATCCCGCAAACAAGACTCCCTGAAGAATCAAAAATTTTGCAAGCATTTTTCTTAAAACATACCTTGAAATTGTCATCGATAAGCTGAGAAATAGATAGCAAATTATACCGCAGCTTACTCACTAAGGCAGCATCTTTAAGAATAAAGGAATCATTATTGTGCACAGTACCTTTCGCGATGACTCGACCAGACGAGGCGTCTCCGAAGGTGATCGTCTCATCACCTGGAGCTCGGACTAGGGAAGAGAACCAATAGGAGTCTCCAGTCATGTGTCGAGAACAGCCAGAGTCGACAAGCCAAACATCTCCCTTCCCAGCCCAGCGGAGTTGAGTCAAGAAGAGAACAGCATCTGTGACTCAGTACTGAGTAAATGAGAACAGACTTGGGAACCCAGTACTGAGTCACATGATGAGTAGAAAAGCAGTCACACCCGACTGACCTCTAACACCCTACGCTCTCTGTCTCTCAGAAAGCCAGAAGGTCTAAGAGCAGACTTGAAGCTGTTGCTGGGTCCGACTGCTATAGAAGAGCGAGTCTGACCAACAGCAACATGCTGATCACGCCGCGGATAGTTATCTCGATGGGAGAAACGAGATCTACCCTCAGGACAGTGCATATCCTAACTAGAAGCAACTCGAGGACCAAAAACCAAGTCATCGATGCTGCCTAAACACCTCAACAGAGTTTTCTACAACTCTAGATCTCATGTTGGTTTTAGGTGCACTCAAAGTCTGGGGCTAGCCCTAAATACGCCTAAGAGCGCGAACACAGTCTGTCCGCGCGATCCTAGCGCGCCTAAAGCATCTCTCAATACCATGTCCATCCTTCTGACCGAAGGTACAATGATACTATACCTTCTGGGAGGTCGAAGTAGCATGATGAGGCTTCACCTTCTGAGAGGTCAAAGAAACAGGTGGTACCACGTTACTATCAGAGATCACTTGGACAAAGCCCGCAGATTTGAACTCAACTTTCTTGAATCTAGGCTCGACCTCGATCACACTACTATAGGTCTGACAACAGCAGGTGATTGCTTTCTCATATCCTCTAAGAAATCATATCCTAGACCTTGATTGAACTTGCAAATCTTCGATTTGTCTAGAATAAGATTCAACTTTTTCTTGCCTCCAACAAATCTTTCAATAGTGTTCATAAGGTACTGACACTCTTGAAAGAGAGAGGCATAGGAAAAGTAGGGAGAAGATGAAGAAGAGACAGCAGGAGGAGAAGAATAAGATCCAGAGGCAGAAGATCGAATAGCACGTGCACATCTCTCTTGTGGCTTTCACAAGATGCATAGGGGGCAGTACTAATCCTAGCCGTCAGGTTCTCGTGACTCCACCTAAGGGTTTCTAGCATTTCCTTAGATTTCTTCCCCACTTCAGGACAGAAAGAACAATCAGATTGTGGCTTCTCTAGCAAGTCCTTAGTTAGCTTCACACATTTATCATCCAATGCAACCAATTCATATTTTAGTTTTTCATAGCTATTGCAAGGTGTAGGATCGGAAATGACAACAAAGGGGGGGGGGTGAATGGTGCTTTCAAAAATCGCCCCTAAGTATCCACATTTTTCTTCTTCTCCGATAGCTATAGCAGCTGGGAAGAAGAATAAATTTGCTCACTGGAAGCCGAAAACAATTTCGCCAAAAAACCGAAAGGACTTGATGCCATAAGAACTGACTTGCCCAAAGCCAGAGAAAAACAGATTTGACTAAAGAAGCTAAACTGGACTTACAACAAATTTAACTGAAAAAGCAAATGACTAGAAAGACAACTACAAGCACTGGTTTGGCCGAAAACTAGAGATTTCAATCAAATTGAACAGAGACAGCACAAAAGGAACTAGCAGTCTAGCTGCTGACGCCGGGACGGTCTGACCGCAAGAGGTATGGCAGTCAGACCGCAAGGGGAATGGCAGTTAGACAACTGGGCTGATTCCAGTCTGACCGAGATACATATTTCCACTTTGATTTCCACAAACCGAACAGCAGTCTGAAGTCAGGAGAAACCGAAAACTGGAAGAACAGTAGTTACTGTGAAGAGGATGCAAATCAAAGAGAACAAACGCAAAACACTGTGCTTCTTGGGCCAATTAATCTGAGCTTTACCCAATCAGCAGACTGAAAACAGGAAGCTAAAATTCAGATCAAGGGGAACAACATGTAGTAAAGCATTCATCTGCAGGAGCTGAACCACTAAAAACTGAACAACAAAGGACTGCACACAAAGAAGAAAAGCAAACCAAAACTGAAACTAAACAGCAGTCAAGGACCCTGAAGAAAACTGAAAACCAGGGAAAATACAGTGACTATTGACTATAACTGAAAACCAGGGAAAATACGAAAATCTGCTGCTCTTCTCAGGACAATTCATTAGGACTACAAACTAAACAGCAAGAATGACCTCAATAACAAGAAAATGCAGCCAAATATAGATGAAGACTGTTAACACTGATTTTGCCCAAAAGTAATCAGTAGAAGAGACAAAACTCAAATCTCTTAAGAGTCTTGAATCCTCTCTCCGTGAATCTTGGAATATAGCAGAGAAACAACATCAGAAGAGAAAATCACAGACCCAAAGCAATTTTCTAGCCAAGAAACTAAGAGTACAAACTTACTCTGCCTCTAAACCCTAGACATTCTAAAACAGAGGAAGTTTGAGCAAGCAAATTCTCTAGAAGAAAACTGAGATCGAGTGATTTCTCTCGGGTATAATCTAGCCAAGGGGCCTTGAGCACAAACCCAGTTCAGAGAACCAAGATTCAACTACTCAGACAAAGGATTTCACACAACACCAACTGAGAAGAACAACAGAGAGCTGCAAAAGTGAAGAACTGAAACAAAAACTCACAGGAAAAGAAGAATCCAAAGCAAACCAAGCACAAGGTCTCTCAACATGAAGCAGAGAGATGAAAGATTAATATGAGAAAATGATTACATCCAGTTCATCTCATCCTCACATCGTGAGGGAACTCACACACTCAACTCCCTACTGACCCATACACAATTGAAAATCAAGAAGTGTCTGCCATCTCACTACATGCTTCCCACTGAGATGATCACACCAGAAGAAAACACACCCTCTTGCATTGGCACATAGCTCTGCCATCTCCCACTCCCTTTATAGAAGAAGGGAGCTCACACACTCAAATAGCAAATCAAGAAATGGCAGCCCAACACCACTACCAGACTTGCACACAAACACAGGCTACTCTACCCAACAGCTCCTCACATGCGACAGAAGCAAAACACATAGCCTTACAACCAAATTTTGGAGGGAAACAAGCACACCACTTCAAACCCTAACCTCCTCCTTCTACTACCGGGTCTCCATCCCATCACCTTCAACTGAAACCGCTTCCATTTTGCAGCCTTGGGCATTTTACTAAAATGCCCCTACTGCACCTTCCTGGAAGCTTCCTCTTTTCTTGCTGTCCACGCCTCGCAACCACTTCGAGTCCGGTCATCCATGCCTCGCCATGACTCCACCTCAAAGTCCTGCAGCCATCACAGACAAGAAAACATCACATAGCACCGCACAAAACAACATAATCAAATATTAGCATTAGTGAAAGGTACTCAAGCATGAAATACCCAAAAACAAACTCAAACTCTCTAATACAAGCATCAATTACTCATCACAAGCATGGGGATACCTCCACATGGTCTGTCACAAGGTGAGCTAACAGGAGCCTTAGAAGTATATTGAGCCATTTTCTTGTTTTGATCACAAATGTCTTGAAATTGCTTAGAAACAGATGCAAGTTCAGCAGTTAATTTAGGGCAATTGGCACAAAAAACAATGGGCTCAAGCAAAGCAACTTGCATTTTAGTAATTTTATGATCTACCTTCTTTAAGTTAATCTTCAAATTATTGCAACTTTCACAAGTTTCAGGCAGATCCAAAAGCATAGTGTAAATGAGAGACCATGTGGAGGTCATCCCATGTGAATGATGAGTAATTGACAAGGGTTTAGGTTAGTTGAGTTTGGTTTGAGTGGTTCGACCATGTCGTTGCGCAGTATAACGGGCTCGGTCGGATTTGGTCAAACCTGGTCAATGTGATTAAGATGCATATTATGTTGATTTGACAGGTTTGGGCTTCATTAATGCTATTTATGCTTTCATGTGTCGAGCGGTGCTATTTGATGCGTTTCTTGTCTGTGTTGGCTGCAGGACATCGAGGCTGAGTCGTGGCGAGGCACGGATGACCGGACTAGGTGCAGGTGGCGCTGAGGTCAGAACGGTCGAGGTGTGCCAAAGACGGCGAGGACTCGAGGACGTCGAGGCGGAGTCGTGGCGAGACACGGTGGACCGGACTAGGCGCAGATGGCGCTGAGGTCAGAACGGTCAGGAGGTGTCGAAGACGGCAAGGGCTCGAGGTGGCTGCGAGGCTTGCAAGGCAAGAAAGGAGGAAGCTTTCTGGAAGGTGCGCAAGGGGCGTTTCGGTAAAATGCAAAGCTGCACTAAAGGAAGCGGGTTTGGATAAAGCATCGAGTAGGTGGTGACCTAATGGGTAAAGCATGTGCAAACCCATTAGTGGGAGGCTATAAAAGGAGAGGGAGAGGTTGTGCTGAAATTGAGAGAGTGGGTGTAAGAATTAGGGTTTTATTTGGTTCTCTCCATGTATGAAATTTGAGAAAGAGAGAAAGAGAGAAGGTGAGAGTTTCTCTCTAAGCTCTCCGGCGTATGGGGACTTAGTGAGATTTAGAGAGAAATCGAGATGTAAACTCCATATTAATCTTTCATGTCTCTTGTCTCTTGTTGAAGTTTGTGTCTACAGTAGTCCCCTTTTGTTCTTGGTTCTTATCTCTGTTTCTAGTCTATTTTACTTGCTCCTATTTTTGCTTCTGTGTTTGGTAGTAGTAGTAGACAGCAAGTCCTTTTTGTGTTTATGCTTTCGGCTGGACAGTTTTTGGGCAGCAAAACCCCTGTTCGATTTGATTCTTGGTAGCAAGAGTGTATGCAATTAAGCTCCCTACCGAATACTTGAACAGCATGCAGTCCACTGCAGTCCTTAGTTACTTCTTTTTCTCGTGAGAAGTACATGTTCTTAGCCCATAAAAATTATGCATGTTCATCTCTTTTGGCCGAATGGTTCATGAACAAAGAAGTCACGTTTTTCTTCATTTTGGTGCTGTTTTTGACCCTGCTGCATGCAGTCCAGATGACCTCAGTTTTGGCTAAAATTTTTACTGCGTATTTGCTGATCTAGGCTGATTCCATTAGTACTACATGCAGACCAGATTACAATTTCTCTTGTTGGTTTCGGCTGGCTGCAAGATTTCTGTTTTGACAGCAAGCAAAGTGCATTTGTTTTGTTGTGTTCGGTTGGGAGCAGGACAATATTTCGGCTAGCAAAGGAGTATGTGCAGTTCGACTGTACCAGCTCACAGCAGTGTGTTAGCTTTGTGCTTTGCTTTCTTCTTTTGGCAGTTGGCAAGAGGAGTTGGCAGGCTCTCCTTCTTTGTTGATTTCGGGTGGAGTAGTGCAGTATGTGTTCCTTCGCAAAGGCAAGAAACTGTAGAAGATTTCTTAGTCTTTTGTGACCTTTTTCTTGATCTAGTTTATGCTCTTTTCTTGGTCTTATCTTTGGTGCCTTTGATCTGTCTTCAAGGCTTTTGTGGTTTCTTTATCTTAGTTTCCAGAGAAATGCTTGTGCTCTTTTTCTTATCTGTTCATTGCACTGATATTGTTCGGTTGAGCGAAATTCTTTTATCTTCATAGCTGTTAATAGTTATTGGAGAACAAGAATTGCGAGTGGATACTTGGGGCGGATTTGAAACCGACATTCACCCCTCCGTCGCCCATTTCGTCCAACAATTGGTATCGAGCCGTTAGCTCTTCTCAATAGATCTTAACCGGTCTCTAAGAGCCATGGCGACGACAAGTATTCCACCAAGTCGCTCGCCTTTGATGGCATCGACACCCTTCCGAAGAGCCGAATGGAGACATACATCCAGGCTCAGGGGTATGCCATCTGGCGGAAGGTGAAGGTGCGATTTTGTTGTTCCTACCGATGAGAACATCAATGCCAGGAACATGGCTGATGTTGAGGCGAACGCTAAAGCAAGGAACATCATAATCCAGGGGTTGAGTCGAAGCTAGTTTGATCGCATCTCTCATCTCACGTCGGCTTTCGACATCTGGGTGACCCTCGACGCATACCATGAGAGCACCACCCAGATCAAGACTGTCCGACAGGACCAATTTAAGCGAGATTACAACAAGTTTGAAATGCTCGCTGGTGAGTCCTTAGATGAGTGCTTTGCGCGCTTCCACAAGATCTTGAGCAACCTCCAAGCGGTCGGTCTCACACACCCCTACTCGGATAACGCTCGTCAGATGCTCGCGGCTCTCGATTTGTGGGTTTGGGAGATGAAGGTGACTACCATCAAGGACACCACGGACCTCTCGACTTTGGCTCTTGATGCGCTGTACTCGCGCCTCAAGACTCACGAGATTGACATTGTCTCTCGCAAGTCGAAGTCACAGTCGATGGCTCTAGTCACCGATCCCAGTTTGGCTTCAGGTCTTTCTTCTTCGATTCGCTCGTGGACGAATCGATGATCGCTAGAGCAGCTTGAGGATGAGCACCGCCCTCCTAGCTCGAAGTTTTCCCATGCTTACAAGAGGAGGAGGGATGAAAGAGAGGAGGACTCGTGATTTGCTTCGAGTGTGGTGGCCCCAACCACATTCGGCAACCGCCTCAAGCCGAGAAGGGCAAGAACAACTATGGCGTTCTGACAAGAACGACTACACCGACAAGAACCGCAACAAGAAGCCTCCAGCAGCACCCTCAAGGCAAGAAGAAGTTCCGCGACTTTGGGAAGGCCGAGAAGTTTTTCCACCGCTGGCCTCACCGCTTCGATGACCTCGACCTCAGCAAGGTGGAGGGATGCAGCACGATGATGGGACAGTGACCAAGAACCCAAGAGCAACGATTTACTTCTCCGGATGTGCTTCATGGCCCTTGAGGGCGAATCGAGCGACAATGAGCTGCATCCGACTCGACGAGGTATGCCCCACCTACGACCAGCTTAATCATGCTTTTCTTAAGCTAGGTGGATTTCATACTAGAGCTAGGGCTAGGTGTACCGAGTTAGAGAAGGAAGTAGAGAGCTTGTCACGGGAGCTTACTTCACTTAGATCTGCTCCATCTCGTGACGATTGTGATGTTTGTTCTGCTTTGCTGGATGACATGGAGAAGTTAAGGACCTCGCATGATAGTTTGTCCTCCGAGCTTGATATTGTTAAGGTGCAGAACATTAGTCTTCTTGCTGAACTAGAAATGAGTAGGGTTGCTCCTATTTCTTCTACTACTGTTGAGACTATTGCTTGCACCTCATGTGAGGATAAGGACAATGCTTTTAGAGGTCTTTATACCATGTTGCTTGATCTGCCCGAGTCTTGTGAAAATTGCAATAACTTAAGGTTGAACTTAAAATAGGCAGATCATAAAATTTCTGAGTTGTATGCTTGGTTGCTTGAGCCAGCTGCTTCATGCTTGAACTGTCCTAGATTAACTGCTGAACTTGAATCTGTTTCCAAACAGTTTCAAGAAATGATTGACAACAACAAGAAAATGGCTCAGTATGCGACTAAGGATCCTGTTAGCTCACCATGCATTAGTTGTGATAAACTAAAACTTGAACTCGTTGCTTTGAATGAACAATGTGTGAAGCTAACTAAGGATTTACTAGAGAAGCCATCAACTCATTGTGATGTGATTGCTGAGGTGGGGGAGAAGCCCCAGGGTAAGATGGAGACGCCTAGCGATGTGAACCAACTAGCTAGTAGTAGGACTGTTCCCTCAGAGTCGGCTGTGCATGCACAAGCCATTCTTTCCCCTACTGTTGGTTCTTCTTCTGCTCCCTTACCTTCTACTGTCTCTTCTTCCCCCTGCTCTTCTTGCACCTCTCTATTTTGGGAGTGTCAGTATCTTATGAACACTCTCGAGAGATTTGTAGGAGGCAAGAAGAAGCTTAATTTTATTCTAGACCAATCCAAGATTTGCAAATTTAATCAAGGTCTAGGATACGATTTCCATGAGGACATGAGGAAGCATCCACCTGCCGTGCTCAGACCCATAGCACCAGGTGTGATCGAGACCGAGGCCAGACCGAAAGTTCAATTTAAGTCAGCGGGTTTTGTCCAGGATTTTGGCCGCAAGGTGATTCCACCGCTATTTCGCCTCTCGGGCGAAGCCTCCCCGTGCTACTTCTACCTCTCAGAAGGTGAAGTATCACTGCACCTTCTGTCAGAAGGATGGACACTCGCTGATCGATGCTTCAGCGTGCAAGATAGCGCGAGAGACCGTGTTGAGTCTCTTAGGCGCATCTGTGGTCGCCCTGCACCTTGAGTGCACCTAAGACTAACACGAGGTCCAGTTTGCTTCGATGGGTTTGCTTCTGATGGGTTTGCTTCTGATGGGTTTGGGCAGCATCGAGGACTTGGTTTTTCCGCGTTTTCTAATTTTCGTCCTCATGCTCCCTTTGGTCGTGACTTCCGCCGTTCTGAGGGTAGATTTCGCTTTCTCCGTCGAGATGGCTACCCGCAGCGTGATCAGCATGTTGCCGGTGCTCCGACTCGCTCCTCTCAGAAAGGGCGGACCCAACAACAGCTTCAAGTCTGTTCACAGACCTTCTGCTTCTGTGAGTGACAGAGAGCGTAGGGTAGATAGAGGTCAGTCGTGCTTGACTACTTCATCTGCTCGACGTGTTACTCAGTATTGGGTGCCAAAATCACTCTTGATTTATCCTAGTATTGAGACTTTACTGCTTGACTCGTGCTCACAAGGTGGAAGGAAAGGTTTGGCTCGTAGACTCGGTTTTCGCGACACATGACCGGAGACTCCCATTGTTTTTCTTCCCTTGCCCGTGCTTCGTGTGATGAGACGATCACCTTCGAGATGCTTCTTCCGGGCGCCATCGCCAAAGGTATAGTGCGTGTTAATGACTCTTTTATTTTGAAAGATGTTGCCTTGGTCAAGAAGCTGCAGATAATTTGCTTTCCGCTTTCTCGCCACCGATGACGGTTTCGAGGTGAGCTTTAAGAAAACACTTGCAAAATTCTTGATTCTTCTGTAGTCCGTTTATGGATTTCTCATTTTCTGAGGATCTTTCGTGCTGATTTTTCTGAGTCTTCTCGTGATCCTCTCAGGTGTTTAGTTGCTTCTGAGTCCCGCGACCTTTCTTTCTGGCATAGGAGACTTGGTCATATTGGATTTGACCATTTGACTTGAGTTAGCGGCCACGACCTCATTCGTGGTCTGCCGAAACTCAAGATGGTCAAAGATCTTCAAGCTTTCCAAAGCTTTGTATGGACTTAAGCAGGCCCCTAGAGCTTGGTATGAGAGGATTAAGTCCTACTTGTTGAGTCATGGTTTTGAGATGGGTAGAGTAGACAATACCTTGTTCATCCGCCGGCATGGTACTGATCTTCTGCTCGTCCAGATCTATGTGGACGATATCATCTTTGGCGGCTCTTCCTATGCTCTCGTTTCACAGTTCTCGGATGTCATGAGCACCGAGTTTGAGATGAGCATAATGGGTGAGTTGACCTTCTTCCTTGGCTTCCAAATCAAGCAGACTCGGGAGGGTACCTTCTTGCATCAGGGCAAGTACACTCGAGACCTCGTGAGGCACTTCGATATGAGTGATGGCAAGCCGGTGTCCACTCCGATGGCTTCTTCAGCTTCACTCAACCCAGATGAGGACGGCGAGCCAGTTGATCAGAAGGAGTATCGTAGTATGATCGGCTCCCTCTTGTACCTCACTGCCTCGAGACCGGACATACACTTCTCCATGTGTCTTTGTGCTCGGTTTCAGGCTTCTCCTCGCGTATCTCACCGCCAGGTGGTGAAGCGCATCCTTCGGTACCTTCGAGCTACCATTGACTATGGTATCTGGTACTCTTCCTCATCCTATCTTTCCTTGAGAGCCTACTTGGATGCAGACTTTGCCGATTCATTGGCACTTCTCTTGTTTCTTGGTCTTCGAGGAAGTTGTCCGGTGTTGCACAGTCCACCGCAGAGGCCGAGTACGTTGCGGGCGGTGCCGAGGTCAGAACGGTCGAGGTGTGCCGAAGACGGCGAGGACTCGAGGTGGCTGCATGGCTTGGAGGGCAAGGAATGAGGAAGCTTCCTGGAAGGTGCGCGAGGGCCGTTTTGGTAAAAGCGCAAAGCTGCACAAAAGGAAGCGAGTTTGGATAAAGCATTGAGTTGGTGGAGGCTTAATGGGTAAAGCATGGTGTGAACCCATTATGGAAGATATAAATAGAGAGGTGCTCTCTAGTGCTGAAATTGAGAGAGAATTGGTGTAAGAGTTAGGGTTTTATTTGGTTCTCTCCATGTATGAAAAATGAGAGATGGATTAGGGTTTTGCTTCTAATCTTTGTTTGTTGAGAAAGAGAGAAAGAGAGAAGGTGAGAGGTTCTCTCTATGCTCTCCAGGCGTATGGGGATGTAGGGTTTGTTTGGTGAAATGAAATGGATTGGTTGTGTTTAGTTTCTTTTATGTTTCTGTTTTGTCTAGTGATCTTCTTCTCAGATTCCTGTTTTGGGCTCCTCTGTAGTTCATCTGATTTCCTTTACTGCCTTGGCTGTTTGTCTCCAGTTTGCATATCTATTTGTTGTGGCCTAAGTAGTCTAGAGAAGAAATGTTCCTTGCGGCCAAAAATTGAAAGGCAGATGGTTGTTCTCAGCTGCTAGTAAAGGCTCTGCATGTGTTTTCTTCGTGGATTCTTTTTGCCGATCAATCGCTGCTCTCGTGTCCGCAGCCTCCTTTTATTTTTATGCTTTGGCTCACAAATGTTCTCTTTACTTTCGCTATGTTCTCAGGCATTCTAGTTCGGCAGCAAGTTTGTCATTGAACAGTTGCTAGTCCGGCTATAGTACATATGGTTCTTGCGGCCAGTAGTTCACCCGAGATGAATATGTACACTCCCTTTGATTGCAGCCAAACCAACTATTTTATTCCGTCCAAAAACTCTGCATGTTTTCAGCACTTTATTGTTTGTATGGTCGGCTGCATGTGTGTGATTTCAGCTCATTAAGTGTATGAGTCTAGGAGGTTATCTTTTTGCTAGTATTTCCTGCCTTTAATTCCCAGCTGCTTCATTTTTCGGCTGCTTCCAGGTCCTTCATTCTCTCCGCTAAGCAGCTGTTTTAATCAGGCCCCTATTGGTTTCTAGTAAGAGTTTTTGTCCTTGCGACATTAAAGCCTCTCCTGCAGTCTTCGGTTTTAAAAGTAGTCTAGAGCAATTTCTCCTCTTTTGAGCAGTGCAGTATGTGCTATAAGCAGGGGGTGAACCTTTTAAAGGGCACCATCCAGTATAGTATCTTGGTTGCTTCTCTGTTCTTTTAAGCTCCTGTCTTCTCTTGTGCTTGTTTGAAGTGCTAGTGGATTTGATCGCCTTTTTCTTCATAGCTTTTTAGCTATTGGAGAGAAGACTCAAAGTGGGTACTTTGGGGGTTAATATTTTTGTAAGCAACATTCACCCCCCTCTGTTGCCATTTCCGATCCAACAAGAGGCCACTTCTTCTTCTCATCCAGGACCTCCCCGACATATTCAAAAAGACCATCCTTCAGAGCAAATGATCGGAGGCCTTTTCGAGCATGTCACTCGCTCAAAATCCGGCATGTCTTACTTCTGTCTCCACTCTGCATTTGTTGCCTCATTCGAGCCCAAGGACGTTTATCAAGCTCTTTCTGATGAGTCTTGGGTCAATGCCATGCATGAGTTAGAAAATTTCGAGAGAAACAAGGTCTGGTCGATTGTTGAGCCCCCTCGAGGTCACAATATCATTGGGACTAAGTGGGTGTTCAAGAACAAGCAGAGTGAGGATGGGGTTGTCATTCGGAACAAGGCTAGACTGGTAGCTCAGGGCTTCTCCTAGGTTGAGGGTCTAGATTTTGAGGAGACTTTTGCCCTTGTAGCTAGACTTGAGGCCATTAGAATCCTGCTTGCTTTCACAGCTTCTAAGGGTTTCAAACTTTACCAGATGGATGTCAAGAGTGCCTTCCTCAATGGGTTTATTGAGGAAGAGGTCTATGTGAGATAGCCTCCTGGTTTCGAGAACCCCAAATACCCAAACCATGTCTACAAGCTTTCCAAAGCCTTTTATGGACTTAAGCAGGCCCCTAGAGTTTGGCATGAGAGGCTTAAGTCCTATCTGTTGAGTCATGGTTTTGAGATGGGTAAGGTAAATAAGACCTTGTTCATTCGTAGGCATGGCACTGACCTTCTACTCGTCTAGATTTATGTGGATGACATCATCTTTGGTGGCTCCTCTCATGCTCTTGTCTCTCAGTTTTCCGATGTCATGAGCTCAGAGTTTGAGATGAGCATGATGGGCGAGTTGAGCTTCTTTCTCACTTTCGATCAAGGCACTGGAGGGTACCTTCTTGCATCAGGGCAAGTACATTCGAGACCTCCTGAGACGCTTTGATATGAGTGATGGCAAGCCGGTGTCCACTCCTATGGCTTCATCAGCCTCACTTGACCTAGATGAGGACGGCAAGCCAGTTGATCAGAAGGAGTATCGCAGCACGATTGGCTCCCTCTTGTACCTCACTGCCTCGAGACCGGACATACACTTCTCCATGTGTCTTTGTGCTCGGTTTCAGGCCTCTCCTCGTGTATCTCACCGCCAGGCGGTGAAGCGCATCCTTCGGTACCTTCGAGCTACCATTGACTATGGTATCTGGTACTCTTCCTCATCCTGTCTTTCCTTGAGAGCCTACTCGGATGCGCACTTTGCGGCTGTAGGATAGACAGAAGAGCACTCTGCACCCGCCAATTCATTGGCACTTCTTGTTTCTGGTCTCGAGGAAGCGGTCCGGTGTTGCATAGTCCACCGCAGAGGCCGAGCACGTTGTCGCCGCTGGGCTGTCGCAGCCAGTGCTTTGATGGCCTCGACCGCGGGACTTTGGGTTAGTTATAGAGTGTTCCACTCTTCTGTGATAATACTTCTATGATCAACATTGCCAAGAACCCAGTGCAACATTCTTGGACCAAGCACATTGATTTCAGGTATCACTTCCTTCGAGATCATGTGGAGAAGGGTGACATAGTGCTCCATTTTGTGGAAAGTGACCACCAGTTGGCTGATATCTTTACCAAGCCTTTGGATAGTTCTAGGTTTTCAGCCTTGCGGGGAGAGCTTGGGGTGGTCTGTCCTTATGGACTGTTGTAAGTGGGAGTTTTGTGCTTCATGTTTTATTTTGCATATTATGCTCTTACTCCTTTCTGTTGCATTGCATATGGGTGCATCTGGGTTAGTCCTTCTAACATAGATTAGAGTGATTCTCTCGTCTAGTTGTTTAGACTTTTTTCTCTCATCTTGTGATTCTAGGATGCTGCTTATTAGCTGTTTTTCTTCTCACTAGGTTGAGCTCACTCGCTTCTTATAGGTTCTAGCAAGGGTTGGGCCACCCTTGGGTAGACGGGGTACGTGTTTGCTCCTTAGTGTATTAGACGAATAGCTAATAGTCCTAGAGTCATATGGGGTAGATGAGAGTTAGTCTGAGCCATCGTATCCTCTATATATTGTCTATGCTTTAAGGACTGCCTTTTGATTTCTTTGTCAGCTTCTCGATTTATCGCTTTGGTTCAAGGGGAGTTCATTTGGCAGCTTCTAGATCTTAATATTGTCATAATTCAACTTGAACTAAAAGTTGCATCACATGTTGACTGGGAGTTGGATTTTCTGCATTTCATTTTGCATTATAATATAACTACATGGAGGCTTGATTATTATCCTATTATGACATGTTTACAATGAATTACATCTTGCCATGATTTGTGCTTACTTGCTAGATTTATCATGACTTTATATGTGTAGTTTAGTCTTTTCCATGATAAGTTAATTAAAATGCTCAACTTAAACTAATTCATGTCATGTTAGCTCTTGAGTCTAGTCTTCCTTTAGTTATTCTTTTATGATTCATGCCATGTCAAATAGGCTGAGTTGAGTCTTGAATCTTTGTTGAGCTTTAGATTGAGCTATGTTAGTTTCTTGATGAAGTATGAGTTGGTACAATTTTTAAGTAAGCAAAAAGATCTCTTTTGTGCGAAAAAAACTGATCTCACCAATTCTTTCTCGTGAGACTGCTTGCCATTGCACTCGGCATGAACTCAGGGGGAGTTTTGGATGACCAAGACTATCTTCTTAAGCTTCTAGCTTGGAGTTGTCGCATAAGGCTTGAGATCTAGCACATGACTAAACAAATATCTAGTTGGAAACAATCATGAGATTTATAAAGGAAGATTATGTCAATTGTGCTAAATTTGCTTAATTACACAGAACGACCAAGTACTTGAACAAATATTCATTCATGAACTTGTAGCACTCTAAATTGACTCAATACTAGCTTCTTGGTTCCACTTAGATTATTGACATGGCCTGCATCATCTTTGGATACTTTTAGCTAGACTATAATCATGGTTGACTTGACATGCTAAGAAATTCGACTAATTTGCCATTTGGGAACTTTCTGGAGCTTTGGAGAACAATTTGCTCTTTCTGTTTTTGCTTAGCATTTTCTTTATCAACATGGTCTTGTTTACTCTTCGTATTTTCTTTATCAACATGGTCTTGTTTATTCTTCACTTCTTTCTTAGGCCATGTTTGACTCTCCTTCATTTTCAAACAAACTCAACTTTTTGCTTTTTTTGGGTTTGTCTATATACTCATCAAGGGGGAGATTGATAGACCATGTGGGGGTGCCCCCGTGTGTGTGATGAATAATTGACATCTGTTTTAGGAAAGTCGAGTTTGGTTTGTGTGGTTTGGGCCATGTCGTTGCGCGGTGCAATCGGTTTCGGTCGGACTTGATCAAACTTGGTCGAAGCGCTTAGGATGCTTATTCTTGTGATTCGACAGGTTTTGGCCTTTTCATGCTTAAGATTTCTCTTAATGCTATTGTTGACCACATTATGTCGAGCGGTGCTATGTGATGTGTTTCTTGTCTGTGATGGTTGCAGGACGTCGAGGTGAAGTCGTGGCGAGGCACGGGATGACCGGACTAAGCGCAGGCGGTGTCGAGGTCAAGGCGGTCGAGGTGTGCCGAAGACGGCAAGGACTCGAGGTGGCTGCGAGGCTTGGAAGGCAAGGAATGAGGAAGCTTCCCGGAAGGTGCAAGAGGGGCGTTTTGGTGAATACGCAAAGCTGCACTAAAGAAAGTGGATTTGGTTGGAGTTAGTGGGTAAAGTGTAAAACTTAATGGGCAAAGCATTTTTGAACCCTCTAGTGCAAAGGCTATAAATAGGAGGTGTGTCTCCTGGTTGTGGCATGGCTTGGGAGAGGGGTTAGAAGTGTTGGGAGTTGGTTTGCTTTGTGCTTTTCTCCTTTTTCTGTTGAGAGTTGTTGAGAGGGAGCAGGGTTCTGTTGGTTTTTGTCCCCCTGCGTGAGTCTGAGAGAGGAAATGAGTTCTTGAGTCTTGTGCTCTCAATTTGTGAGGAGATGGTTGTAATTCATGTGTAATCATTCATCTCTCTTCCTCTAAATCAATATGAGAATGTTTGTGTTGGAATATTTTCATTTCCTTGCTCTCTCTGTTGATTTTCAGTCTCAGTCGCTTCACTGCCTATTTTCTTCTTTTTGATGATGGAGTTGAATCTTTGGGCAAGGAGTAGCAAAATGGATTCCTCTAGGATGGGATGATGTTTCTAGACCATTTGGTCAGCTAGTTCCCTAGAGCCTAATGTCTGAATCAAAGAATCCTTCCCGAGCTGCACTTCCTCTGTTCCTTAATTTCTAGGGTTTCGTGTCAGGGAAACTCTTGTTCTCTTGTATTCCCTTTAGGAGGTGGCTAAAGAATTGTGTTTTCATGTCTTCTTGGTGTTGCTAAACTGATTTCAAAGGTTCTTGAGCAAAGGATCCAAGAATCATGAGTATTTTGGATTTTAGCTCATACTTTGCAAAAGTTTCAGGTTCTGTGCTCAATTCTTGATTTCTTGTCCTCTTGGTGAAATCTTTGGTTTCCTGAGGTCCCAATGCTATTTGGAACATATTCTTGAGCTTGTGGTCTGAGGAGATCATCTTCTTTTTACCAATTACATCAAAATCTGCAGTTTCAGGTCTGCACTGTGTTTTGGGTTGCTTGCTGCCTGTTCTGAATTTCAAGGAGCAATCAGACCGGAATTTCCTTGGCGGTCTGACCAGAGATCGCATGGCGGTCGACCGTGTACCGTAGTAGTCGATCGACCCCAGCGGTCGACCGAGTTACGGACCGGTCGATCGGGCGGTGTGCATGCGGTCTGACCGGCCGGGTCACTGCGGTCAGACCGGCCTGACTGAATTTTGTGCTGATTTTCTGATTCTCTCTTGTGTGTTTATCTCGATTCTCTTTTATGCTTACTTTGAGGTTCCAGAGAGCTTAAGTCCTCCTCTTCATAGTTTTTTGTAGCCATAGGAGAGGAGACTCGCATGTGAATACTTTTCGGGGGCGTAATTTTTAAGAGGCACCATTCACTCCCCTCTATTGTCGATTTCGATCCAACATCTTCTCCAATAACTATAGAGCTATGAAGTTAGGAATTGAATGCTCACTGGAAATCAAGAGAACGGACCGAAAAAGAGAGTAAACAGACGCTGGCCGAAGACATTCAAGAGCGGTCGAAGCCTCTCTGCCGTGGTCAAAAAGAAGTGTGTGGTCGTAAATGAAACAGAGGAAGTGGGAAAGCGCACGACCGCAAGATCCAATTTCCGAATAACTTTTGATTCACGGATCAATTGGTCATGAGGCTTCAAACACAGCAAGACCACATCCTCAAAAGATTTCTCTGATCTTTAATTGAAAACTTACCAAGCCTACAGAGATCTTTCGGGAAAATCACGAAGACCGCTCAAAACCACGACTATGAAAGAAGGAAGATAATCAGATCATGCAAATGGAATTAAATGTGCCAAGAAGGCTTCGAGTATGTTCTTCTATTACCAAGCAAGTCAGATCATCCAAAGAATGACCGAGAGCAAAGACTTAAGTCAAGAAGCAGAAGAGCAAAGAGATGAACAGAGAAAGAACACTCAAGACATACAAGCATCAATCAGATAAAACAACTCAAATAGAAGCACAGAGATGGATGATTGCACTCATGGAGGTTTCTACAGCCACTCCATCCTGGAGAACCAGGAGCACAACTGCTCCAGCACCGAGAACAACTCACACAAAAACAGAAATAAAACCCTAGAACACACCCCACGCCCTGGTGCTCTATCCTCCTATTTATAGCCTTCAGTAGCGGGGGGTAACCCGTTAACCCCAACTAACACCGGGTTTTACCACGCACACACCCTCGACAACCCGCTAATCACAGTCAAACAACAGTTGCTTTAACAAAATCCGCTTTCTTTTGCAGGTCTTGAGCATTTTACCAAAATGCCCCTTCAATACCTTCACTGAAGCTTCCTGTTCACTTGCCGACCACGCTTGCAACCACCTGGCAGCCAGGTCATCTTCGGCTTCTTCCGATCGCTCTGGACCTCAAAACCACCTGTGTCTGGTCCCGATCCTTCCAGCCTCACCATGACCTACTTCCAAAGTCCTGCAAGCACCACTGATAAGCAAAGCATTACATAGCACCGCACAAAACACTGTGAACATAAATCTGCATTAGAAGAATGTACTCGGAAAACACCCCAGCTGGTCGTAAACGACTTATGACTGATCGAAAGCATAAGACATGAAAAGCTCATAGCCTACGACCACATTGCAGGTCGTTGCGACCACCCCAGAAGTCCGTACGACAGCTTACAAGAGGCTACGACCGTCTCCCGCTACGTTACAACCACTTTGTTGGTCTTACGACCACACAGACAGTCGTTTCGACCATGTTAGCTCCTCTGATCGCTTTGATTTCATGGTTGTAAACCTTTTGCTGAAGTTTCGAGCACGTTCACTTCTTCACACTGTAGTCGAAGCCCCTTCTGACCTCGTTCAACTTGGTCGGAACACCTTCTGACCACATCCACGTGGCCGGAGCTCCTTCCGACCACATCCAACGTGGTCGATGCGCCTTCCGACCACGTACAGCGTGGTCGAACGCCAATGTGGTCGAAACACGCTCAAACCACAAAAAGCAAACTCAATCTTTCTAAACTAAGAGTCAATTACTCATCACAAATATGGAGTCACCTCCACATGGTCTCTCATTGTTTTTCTTTTTCTCTTATTCCTTAGTATTGTCTGTGTTTATATAAAGTTTTTTTTCATTTTTTAGATTTAATTACGTAGAATAATTTAACAGCAGTTACAGTACAAAATAAGCTATAGATCTGACTTATAAGCCACTTGGAGATACGTGGGTAGTATAAAATGAATCATCACCATGACGTGTTTTCTAAAGACAAAAACGAAAAGAGAGGTACTGCTCACTCTTAAATCATATATCCCTGGAGATCATCTCAATTTTCTACTACTACTACCAATGATAATAATGAGCACACAAGAACCGAGGCGCAGGCCGATGCTACCGACGGGGCATGCGAGCGTGCGGCTGCTCAACAGACGTGTCGTCGGGTCATTGCATTATATTAGGAAATAGTTCTTCATATTCTCTTTTATAAATAGCTCAGAAACTATAAACTACCATCAAAAGGCATAAACCCAAAAAAAAAAACAGACCTAGTAATGCCTTCTTTCTCAACATCTCTCCTCCCGGTTCTATTCAACATTCGCCTTCTCTTCGAAATGGTTGGTCACCGAACCACGTACTACAATAGAATCACGCCAGGGCGTGGCCTCCAAATCGTAACCTCTTTTTATTTTCTCACAATCGTTTGCAAGATGGCAATGGATATTATTCTCTTTGGGAAGATGGTAAAGAGATCCAGAGCTTCACCCATTCTTCTCTAATCCCAACTCCGTCATTCACGATTTGTAAGGCGGTACCATGGGCCAATGGAGGGTGGCGAATAGCCTCTAAGCTAGGACTAGTCATGGTGTAAGCTAGTCATGGTAAGGCCACTACAAAATTTAACGTTTGTCTAACCCACTACTGATTTGACCTCAGAACTTACTAGCTTTCTGTGACTAGCCCACTACAAAATTTAACGGTTGTCTAACCCACTACAGAACTTACTAGGCTAGACTTGGTGTAAGCTAGTCATGGTAAGCCCACTACAAAATTTAACGTTTATCTAACCCACTGCTGATTTGACTTTAGGACTTACTAGCGTACCATGACTAGCCCACTACAAAATTTAACGTTTGTGTTTTCTCTCTCTTGTTCAAATACAACACCAAGTCAGAAAAAGACGAATAATTAAATTTCTCTTGATTGGTTGGGCTGTGGCTTATGGCTTATTTCACTGTAGCTGGCTGAAATTATACTGTACCTGAAGGTTGCTTATTTGGTATAATTAAATTTAAAAATAGAAAAAATAGGTTAGCCCATCACGTGTAATGCAAACGAATACAGGAAAAAAAGAACCGGTAAAAAAACTCAAAAAATCCAAAAAAAATCAGAAAAAGACGAAATTTAGGAATAGTCAAAAATAAGCCAGAAGCCGAAGCCGAAACGATTGGGGCTTAATCAGCTGGAACTTGTGGTCTCAATTGGTAGCTCATGCCGGAGAGAAAACCAGACTGTCTGTTCAGCGTTTATATAACCAGCCTAATAACCCATGCAAGAACTCTAATATCTATCAATATATAATTAATCTGTACCGTTATAATTTTGCTCCACAAAAATAAATGTTTTAGATCCTTTTATTTTCTTCTCCACTAATGGGAGAATTTGTAAGCCTTTTTTAGGATTAATGTGAGATTTTCTTGCCCTCAAAACCAAACTGTTTTTCTCTTGGGCTTTATTTTGCAATTTCTTTTAGAATCATGACCCTGAGAACCCCATCTTACTATGATTCAAATTTCATTAATTTTTAATAAGTAGATTTTGAGTTCTTAAGATTTCCTAGCAACCAAGTTTTCAAAATTCCAGATTTTAGTGCAATGTGAACTTGAAGCAAGAAAGACAATCCTAAGAATCTTATTTTACTGTGATTTAAGTTTCACCAATTTTGGTTAAGTTTACCTTAAGTTTCTGAGCTTTCTTGGCAGCTAAGTTTATGAAATTATTATTCGGTTCATTCTGTTTTTAGTGTATTCTTGTTATTCTGGAACCTAGTGTCTTTTAATAGTGCTAGAGTTTAAGACAAGAAATACTTAAAGTAAGAAAATTTTAATTAGTGCATATTTACCACTCTATCATTCAACGTATATATATTTTCCAATTATAATTGTATTACCGATGAGCGCCTGGCCTGCCGTCAGAGTAGGGTATCATTTGCAGCAGAGCTTGCAGCAGAGTAGTACTACAGAGAAATGAGAAGCCGAAAGACGGCAAAAAGATGACGCATGATGTGTAGTGTTAACTAGTGGATGTGTGAGAGTGCACTGGAAGTGCAAGCATGGATGGATTGATGCAGCTGTGTACTGCTCTAACTAATGGAGACGAAGAACTGCAAATATATTGGGCCGTTCATTCCGGTTTCGGATTTTGGCTTTTAGAAGTTAGAATAAATATGTTAGCCTTTTAATTTTGGTTGTTTTTGCATTTTGTATTTTTTCATTTTTCCTTGTATTATTCGTAGAAATATAACGATGTTTTTTTATTTTTCTTTAATTAAATGACTCAGAAAAACCAACAATTGCTATTTGTCGGGACCCCGGATTTCCGAACCCGGACCCTCTGTGTATTACTGCACTAGTCCCAGATCAAAGCTAGTGCACACAGTTAAACAGAAATGAATACATAACTAGCAACGCTTTATTACAATATTAAAGAGTACAGATCGAAAGGTCTCATTATTACAATTGAGGTTTCAAGACCTCGCACACACGAAACACAGCGGAAGCAAAAGATAAACTCGGGGTAGACCCATCAATATGCCACAGCGATTGATCTGGGAAACGCGACCTAGTCCTCCGAAGAATCGTCACACCATGCATTTAAGCAAAGAGTTGTAATCACCTTCTTGAGCTTCATGTTCCTCCGAGGTTTATTTTTAAGTGTATCATGTGAGTACATAAAGTACTCCGCAAGTCTTGGGAAAATGCATAGATGCAAGGCTTAACAAAGGAAGGCTATATGGTTCTTTTGCACAAAGCAACATTTTAAAATTCAATTACTACTAATTATTTTCAAGGCATCAATATAATAAAGTAATCTGCTTTTAGCGAAACTATCAATAATTCTCTAGTGAAGGTTCCAACTACCAACACTAGCTTAAACAACTTGAACAAGTTTAATATTGCGGTTAAATCCACCCTCTCTGCTCCAACCGCCAGATACCCTTCCGAGAGTTCCTCCACTCCCGGAATACAAAACTTTAATTTTAAAACAAAACCAGAAATCTACCATGTGCATGCATTCCTTGCCCGCCCTTGACCGTGGGCACGGCTATTCGAATAGTTTTACACTGCAGAGGTTGTACAACTTTACCCACAAGAGATAAATTATCCTAAAAGTCAACACGCTTCCTTTGGCATGAGACCCGGATAAAATATCACAAAGCCTTTACCTTACTCTAATCTAGCTAGATACCACCCGCGAGGTTTCACCGCAGTAGGCTAACCGCCCGAACCGAAGCCCCCTCTTGCGCCATATGAGTACAGTAAATCCCTGTCCCTCACTGTGGATAACCAGTCCATCCCTGGCACCCACTTTCCACTGGTGGCACCTAAACTAGACTATCGTAAGTTAGTCAGCTAGGTCGTACCCATATAGACTTGTGGTTGTACGGTTAATGCTCAGTTTGGACAAACACAAGCGTCGGTCCTTAATTGACTAGGGTGGAACATACACATTACATGATCTCGTGCTTCCTGCACCAATCCAAACTAACCATCCACCCTAATCTAAACCAATTTTCACATTTTAGTTTATTTAAAAGAACAGTGGCAACTCCAATTACCACTAATTTTCATAAACACAGGAGTATTACAATAATTCATAATTTCCCATTTGCAAGATTTCAAAGGTATTAAATAGCGAGACTAAGCATTATACTACCATTCCACTATTCACAAAGATTTAGTAATAATCTCATTATTGAGACAAATGAAATTCTAGGGTGACAAAGATACATGGCATTCAATTTCATTGGAGGGTATAACAAGGTTGGTTTAACTAACCCTTAAGATTTGAACTAATATTTTATATAAATAGCAATGCACATAATTTAAAATAATTAAAACATTTCAAAATCATAGGTTCAAGATGATCAAAGGAGACTTGCCTTCTTGCAGGGCTCTAGGTCTTCTTGTTGAGGAGTGGGAAGGTCTTCTTCAACGTTGGATTCTACGTACGAGAGAAAAGCCACAAAACAAATAAATTTAAATGAAAACTCAAACAAACTCAAAAATTCAAATAGAGGCCATGGTTGGATAGATCTTGATTTTAGATGAATTTAGAAATTTGAATGGCTGAATTTGGAGTTAAAATGAGAAAGTTATGCCCATTTGAAAATCTCAGATTTGAATAAATCTAAAAATTCCCAAACTTCGGTGTGGGACCCATCTGGAATATTAAATTTTAATTTCTTTATTTTAATCTGAGAGATTGACAGGTGGGGCCCACTGAACAGTAACCATCGGCGGTCATCGACTTGTGGGACCCATCGACAGTTGAGCCCAATGAGTCAATCTCGACACGTGGGACCCATCGTTCTGCCCACTTGTCATAGACCAGCTCGTAGGGTGGGGCCCAGCGGCAGTGTGGCAGAGATCGGCGGCCCGACGGGTGGGACCCACTTGTCAGCCCGAAAATAAACGAAACTCAACCTCGCAAGGCTGAGCCGGAGGCTCGAACGCGCCGAGGAGTTACGAGTGAGCGCGCTAGCTGGGAGCGGGAGGCGTTGTTTACCCAATAAGGGTAGGTAACCCTCTTGAGGGGTACCTTCGGTGGCCCGGCCAGAGATGATCGGAGGCGACGGCGCCGGCGGCAGGGGAGGCCGAGGTGCTCGGTGGTTCGTGAATGCAAACCCGAGCGAGGGGATCCGGTTGGAGGGGTCGGCGAGGCTTGGGGCGAACGAGGACGGCCGGCGACGAGGACGGCGGAGTCGGCTCTGGGTCCTCCGCGCGATGGCGGCCGGCCGGCGGGAGAGGTGGCCGAGGGTCGGGAGGTTCGCCGCTGCACGAGGAAGCTTCGGGAGGCGACGACGGCTCTGGGATGACCGAGGCGGCGAGGAAAGCTCGCCGGAGTTGGGCGGAGCTCTGAGGGACGGAGGCACGGTGTCGGGCTCTAGAGGGCTCGGGAGCTGCGGTGGAGGCGCTGGGATGCGTGCGGGAGAAGGCGGCCGATGGGGGCATTATAGGGGCCGAGGGGAGCAGGGCGCGGCAATAGCTCGCCGATCCGGCGGCCGAGAAGGAAGGTTTGGGGAGGAAAGGAAAGAGGGGGCGAGAAGGAAAGGAGCGCGAAGATCGGGGACTTGGTCGCAGCGGCGTCCGGGGTTTCAAACCGCAGAGGGGAGAGGAAGGAAGGCCGGATCGACCGGATCTTGATCGGCCGGCGAGAAAGGAAAGGGGAAGAAAGAAGGAAAGGGAGCCCGCGGGAAGACGGATCCGGCAGGTGGGTCCCGCGCAATGAGAGAGAGGAGACAGCTGGCGGTGGCGCGGATGGCTGCCACGCGCTCGGGAAAGATCGGCGGTGGCGCGTTAAGTGGAAGGGGACGGCTGGATGGGCGAGTGCGGTGGCGTGGCGCGCATCCGGCCGACACGCGTCGGGCGAAGAGAAGCGGGAAGGCGGGCTGGGCCGGGCGGGCGGGCGGCGAGGAGAGGGAGGTGCGGCTCGGATCAGCCGAGCGCGACGTGGCGGTCCCGGGCCGCCCACGCGTCTACCGGAGGGAGAGGGAGATTTTTATTTTTCAGAATTTGATTTCTAATTTGAAAAGGCTAGAAAATTGTTTAAGCCTCGTAAAAATGAAAATACCTCCAAAAATTCCAGAAAATTCACGTAAGCTCCCGGAGATATTTTGGACTTAATAAAGTTATTTCCAACTACTGTTGATAATTAATTTTCATACTTTGATTTACTTTTAATTCCTTAAATAGGTTTTTAAATTCCAGAAAATTCAGAAAATCCAAATAAAATCCAATTACTTTAAAATAATTAATTTGAATTTAATTTCATTCCAAAAGGCAAATTTTGGGATGTGACAAACCTACCCCTTAGAAAGAATCTCGACCCGAGATTCGACGGATCGGGAAAAGGTCGGGAACTCTTCTTTCAAATCCTCCTCACGCTCCCAAGTCGCCCGATTCTGAATGGTTGCTCCATCGCACTTTACGTAACTTGATAACCTTGTCGCGCAGACGCGCTCGCTTCCTCCAATATCTTGATCGATATTTCGATAGGTGAGGTCCTCCTTCACATTGATTTCATCTAGAGGCATCTCGCTCTTCTGGAACTCTAAGACATTTTCTTAGCTGAGACACATGGAAGACGTCATGCACCTTTGACAGTTGAGGGGGAAGCTCCAACTGGTAAGCCACTTCTCCTCGTTTTGCTACAACAGGGAAGGGTCCGATGAATCTAGGAGCAAGTTTTCCACTGACCCCAAAACGCCTCATTCCCTTGAGAGGTGACACCTTCAAATAAACATGATCCCCAGGTACAAACTCTAATGCCCTTCGACGATTGTCCGCATAACTTTTCTCGTCTTGTTTGTGCTGTTTTTAACTGTCCCGAATTAGCGAACTTGTTCCTCGGCTTGCTTTAACACGCCTGGTCCAAATACTTGTCCTTCTCCTGCCTCCTTCCAATACAAGGGAGTCCTGCACTTTCTACCATACAAGGCTTCAAATGGAGACATTTGTAAACTGGATTGGTAACTATTATTGTAGGAGAACTCTGCATAGGGTAGACTCTGATCCCAATTTGTCTTGTTTGCTAAGACACAAGCCCTCAACATATCTTCCAAGATTTGATTTACTCTTTCTGCTTGTCCATCCATGTCTGGGATGATAGGTCAGTATGAAGTTTAAGTTTGTGCCCAAAAGTTCGTGTAGCTTTGCCAAAACCTTGAGGTGAATTGGGTTCCTCGATCCGACACAATCTTCTTTGGGACTCCATGTAAACTCACAATCCTTGACATATACAATTCATGAGTTTATCCCCGAGTATGTGGTCTTTATGGGATGAAATGGGCGACTTTTGTCGACGATCCACGATAACCCTGATTGAATCATGTCCGATTTGGTTCTGTAACCCAGCTTATAAAATCCATACCAATTTCTTCCCATTTCCACTCGTGGATCGGCAATGGTTGCAAAAGTCCAGCAGTCTCTAGTGTTCAGCTTTAACTCCGTTGGCATACATCACATAAAGCTACATACTCAAGAATCTCTCTTTTCATGCCCGCCCACCAATATCTTTCTTTAAGATCTTGGTACATCTTGGTACTTCAGATGAATTGAGTACTGGTTTCATGAGCTTCCTTCATGATCAACTCTTTTATCTCCTTCTTCTCAGTGCACCACAATTCTTTTCCATACCAAATGGTACCTTGTTCATCATCGGAAAATTCTAATGCTTTCCCTTTCTTCATATTATCCTTGATCTCCGGGCATACTTGTCCTCCTTTTGAGCCGCTCCGATTTGATCCTCTAAGGTTGGTTGAATCTCCAGAGTAGCGAGAAATCCTTTCCCACTACTTCTAGATTAAGTCAGAAATTCTTCTTGAAGTGCAGCATACCGCCCTTAATCCACAACTTGGTGCAATAACTCTTTCGGCTCAAGGCATCGCCTACCACATTAGCCTTTCCGGGATGATAATGTATTCCAATATCATAATCCTTTATTAACTCAAGCCATCTCCTTTGCCTCATATTGAGATCGGGTTGAGTAAATATGTACTTCAAACTTTTGTGATCCGTATAGATCTCACAACGTTGCCGATCGATAATGCCTCCATATTTTTAGAGCATGCACTACACCGCGAGCTCTAAATCATGGGTTGATAGTTCTCTTCATGGGGCCGCAATTGCCTTGAAGCATAGGCTACTACCTTTCTTTCTTGCATCGAACACGCCTAATCCTTGCCCGACGCATCACGTAAGACTTCAAAATCTTTTCGATATCCGGGCGCCAACACAAAAGTGCGGAAGTTAATCTCTTCTTTAGCTCTTGGAAACTATCCTCACACGGTTTACTCCACTCAAACTTCTTCTCTTTCTTTAGTAATCGGGTGAGAGGTCTTGCAAGTTTGGAGAAGCCTTCAATAAAGCGACGATAGTAGCCACCAATCCAAGAAAACTTCGATCTCACATCGACTTGGGTTGCGCCGATTAAGAACATCATTTACCTTTTAGTGGTCTCTGACACTCCTCCTCTGCGGAAATCACATGACCCAAGAAGGCTACTTTCTTCAACCAAAATTCACACTTGCTAAATTTGGCATACAACTAGTGCTCTCGAGCTTTTCCAAAACTATCCTCAAATGTTCTCGCATGCTCCTCCTCATTTTTGGAATATATCAAAATGTCATCAATGAATACCACCACAAATTTATCCAAATATTCCATGAACACCTTATTCATCAGGTTCATGAAATATGCGGGGCATTGGTTAAGCCAAAAGACATCATCAGATACTCATACAATCCATACCGAGTGGCAAAGGTCGTCTTGGTATATCTTCCGGTCTTATCTTCACCGGTGATAACCCGACCAAGGTCAATCTTGGAGAAGACACATGAACCTTTCAATTGATCAAACAGATCATCTATCCGGGTAGAGGATATTTGTTCTTGATCGTCACATCGCTCGAGATCGATAGTCCACACACATGCGGAGACTACCATCTTTCTTCTTCACCAGCAATACTGGTGCTCCCCAGGGTGACGAGCTCGGTCTTACAAATCCCTTGTCCTGCAACTCTTCAATTTGTTTCTTGACTTCAGCCAAATCATTTGCAGACATTCTATAGGGTCTCTTTGAAATCGGAGCCGCACTGTACCAAGTTGATAACAAACTCAATCTCTCTGTCCGGTGGCATTCCCGGTAAATCCTCAGGGAACACGTCTGGGTATTCATTTACTATGGATACCTTTTCAAGAGTCACTCCCTTTACACTATTCAATCCACACCTATTCTGAGAGGAGGGGTTTGACTTATACCTTACTTGGATTCCATCCGAGTTGGTAACAGTAACCGCACGATCGGCACAGTCTATGTGTCCTTTATATTTGGTTAACCAATCCATTCCAAGTATCACATCTAAACTCTTGGAGTCTATTATAATAAGATTCGCTAGGAACCTAACTCCATTTATATCCACAGTTGCATTAGGGCAAACTGTGTTAGTCCTCATTTCCTTCCCAGGGGATTGGACTAGCATAGGGTTCTTTAGCTTATGCACATCCCAGCTATATCTTTCAACAAAATCTTTGGATACAAAGGAATGCGAAGCTCCAGAATCAAATAATGCTGATGCAGATACTGAGTTGACAAGGAACTTACCCAGAACTACGTCCGGTGCATCCTGGGCTGCTTCCGCGGTCACATGGTTGAGATGTCCTCTGCTCACCACTTGTGGAGCCCTTGGGGTTTGAGGGGTCCCACGACCTTGTCCTGCATTTGGAGCTCGTGCTGGTGTCGTTCCCAGGTTGAAGCGAACTGGAGTCACTGAACGCTTCTGGGGACAGTTACTGGCATAGTGCCCCATATTCTTGCAGTTGAAACACTGCACTCCTGCTGCCAAGTCCGGTTCTGCTGTGGTTGGCCACCATTGCCTGTCCGGGGAACTTGGTTACTTGGGCGAGGTCCAGTGAATGGAGTCCTTGGCGCACTGGGTTCTGGGGTTCTGTGGAACTGAAGTGGGCTGGGGCGAAATCGAGAACTGCTCGCGCCCTGCTGTGCCTGAAACTTCCTCTTCCGGCTCTCATACAGCTGACGTTGAGCATCTTCCTGTACAAAAGCCTTATTCACCATGTGCTGGAAGGTCGGAAAATCATTCGACACCAGCTGTACTTTGAGATTGGGGTCAAGTCCCTGCATGAACCTCCAGGTCTTGGTTGACTCCGAAGTGATCTCTTCAGCTACATACACATGCATTTGGGTAAACTTGTTCAGGTATTCGGAAACGCTGAGGTTTCCTTGCTGCAATTGGTAGAACTCTCTCTTCTTCATGTCCATGATTCCTGTAGGAATATGCGCAGTGCGAAAAGCCTCCACGAATTCATCCTGTGATAGCTTGCGGCGTTTGGATGGGCGGCGTGGAAATTTTCCCACCGATTAGCGGCGATTCCCTTGAGTTGGTGAGCCGCATACAGCACCTTCTCATTGTCATTGCACTGGGCTAGGACCAACTTCCTTTCTACGCCTTGATCCAAATCGTCGCTTCCATTGGGTCCACCGAACCAGAAAGTAGGAGGCCTTGTTCTCATAAATTCTCCCATCCTAGATTGAGGGACTTGATTGGGTGCTTGTGGGGCTTGCTGTACTTGGTTCCAGGCAGAGCTTGAAGAAGCTGCAGCTGCATGGCCATCATTTGTTCCAAGTGGGGCTTGAGGAGGAGGTGGTGGAATGTTGCTGTCTCGGTTGGTTGTTAGCGTCACGACTCTGCCGGGATTGCTCCTCGTGTTCACCATCCAAGGGATTTAGGTTAGCATAAGATAAGAGGGAAATAGCAGAGGTAAGAGAATTAGGAGACTAAGCCACATCCCAAACCAACACACAAGGAAGAGACAAGCAAATCAACTTAGCAAAAGAACTTATATTGAAATCAAAATAGGTTTAAGAATGGTTGTACCACAAGTGCACGAATGCTTGGTACAGTCCATCTAGCACACCAAAACATAACAATAAGCGTTCTACTAACGAGGACATTTTATTTGGGGTACTATCGACTCAAAGACTACTAATCCTCCCAAAGACGCGCTCCTCGGGGTCCTCCTCGAGTTCTTCTTCTTCCGCTCCTCCTCTGGTTCTTCTTCTGGATCCTCCTCCGGGTCTTCCTGGCGCTCTCTCACGTGGTGCCTCGAACAATCACACTCAGCCGAGGCACGGGGATGGTTACGACTGGAGGCAGTCGACCGCGATCGAGAAGGAGAAGGTCTGCGCTTCTTGAGGGTGATGACTGGTGGCGGACTGGGGCGTCGCACCTTCTTGCGAGCTGTCATCCTGATGCGGAGTCCCGAGAGTCGAGCTGGCGCTGGGTTGTTGGGGGCGGTAGCTAGTATTGGGGAAGACGGTGTGTAGTCAGCGACGGGTGAAGACGGCGTGTAGTCAGCTGCGGCCCTGAGTCGTCCCAGCTCAAACTCAGCTGCCTGGCTCTGGAGAAGCTGTGCGCGAAGTGTGTCCGAATGCTGGTAGCTGGAGGTGAGAAGCATCCGGAGTTGTCCAATCTCCTCCTGCGCTCTAGCGTAAGTGATGTCCATCGCCTGGGTGAGCTGCACCTGATGTGATAGTCGAGGATCGTCAGCGGGTATGTCAAAAGGATCTGGATACCTCTGTCCTGGGCGAGGGTTGATGAAGAAGCAAAAAGGGGACTGATGTACAGCATCCTTGTGCAGATGGCACAGCTCGTCAATGGCGAGGCGTGCTGCGTCCTGGACAGCGTCGAAACAGCGGGATCGAGGATGTGTGATGGGGTATGTTTGGGAGTTGAATTCCCCTTCCCGTGCATACAGGAATACTTCCATCGTCCAGGAGTCTCGATCCAGAATCCTCGTCTTCCGTCCCCTGAAAATGGGCGGCTGACGGTATTCAGACATCGCATCAATCGTCGGAGAAGGCTAGCGAATGCTCCAAAGATCCTCTCCATGTGAGTAGTAGTCCCACGGGCGGCGGAGGATGAACCACCATCTACAAAGTTGAGTAAAAGAGAAGATTAGTAAAAGTTTTGATCAAATAGAGTTGGAGACAAGAACGAGATCCTAAGTAAGAAGAGAGTAGAAGCAAAGAGACTTATATATTTTTAATATACTCTTTTATAAATATAAGTCCTTATGGTTTTCCATTCCTAAACTAAGTCACGTCCCCTGATCAAATAGGCTCGATACCATCTCTGCCGGGACCCGGATTTCGAACCCGGACCCTCGTGTACATCGCACTAGTCCCGCATCAAAGCTAGTGCACACAGCTAAATGTAAATGAATACATAACCAGCAACGCTTTATTACAATATTAAAAATGCAGCACGAAAGGTCTCATTATTACAATTGAGGTTTCAAGACCTCGCTTTACACGAAACACAGCGGAAGCAAAAGATAAACTCGGGTAGACCCATCAATATGCCACAGAGCGATTGGTGGGAACGCGACCTAGTCCTCCGGGAAGAATCCGTCACACCACGCAGGCAAGCGAGTTGTAATCACCTTCTTGAGCTTCATGTTCCTCTCGAGGTTTATTTTTAAGTGTAGCATGTGAGTACATAAAGTACTCCATAAGTCTTGGGAAAAATGCATAGATGCAAGGCTTAACAAAGGAAGGCTATATGGTTCTTTTGCACAAAGCAACATTTTAAAATTCAATTACTACTAATTATTTTCGAAGGCATCAATTTAATAAAGTAACTGTTTTAGCAGAAACTATCAATAATTCTCTAGTGAAGGTTCCAACTACCAACACTAGCTTAAACAACTTGAACAAGTTTAATATTGCGGGTTAAATCCACCCTCTCTGGCTCCAACCGCCAGGATACCCTTCCGAGAGTTCCCTCCACTCCCGGAATACAAAACTTTTAATTTTAAAACAAAACCAGAAATCTACCATGTGCATGCATTCCTTGCCCGCCCTTGACCGTGGGCACGGCTATTCGAATAGTTTTACACTCTGCAGAGGTTGTACAACTTTACCCACAAGAGATAAATTATCCTAAAAGTCAACACGCTTCCTTTGGCATGAGACCCAGATAAAATATCACAAAGCCTTTACCTTACTCTAATCTAGCTAGATACCACCCGCTGAGGTTTCACCGCAGGTAGGCTAACCGCCCGAACCGAAGCCCCCTCTTGCGCCATATGAGTACAGTAAATCCCTGTCCCTCACTGTGGATAACCAGTCCATCCCTGGCACCCACTTTCCACTGGTGGCACCTAAACTAGACTATCGTAAGTTAGTCAGCTAGGTCGTACCCATATAGACTTGTGGTTGTACGGTTAATGCTCAGTTTGGACAAACACAAGCGTCGGTCCTTAATTGACTAGGGTGGAACATACACATTACATGATCTCGTGCTTCCTGCACCAATCCAAACTAACCATCCACCCTAATCTAAACCAATTTTCACATTTTAGTTTATTTAAAAGAACAGTGGCAACTCCAATTACCACTAATTTTCATAAACACAGGAGTATTACAATAATTCATAATTTCCCATTTGCAAGATTTCAAAGGTATTAAATAGCGAGACTAAGCATTATACTACCATTCCACTATTCACAAAGATTCAGTAATAATCTCATTATTGAGACAAATGAAATTCTAGGGTGACAAAGATACATGGCATTCAATTTCAATGGAGGGTATAACAAGGTTGGTTTAACTAACCCTTAAGATTTGAACTAATATTTTATATAAATAGCAATGCACATAATTTAAAATAATTAAAACATTTCAAAATCATAGGTTCAAGATGATCAAAGGAGACTTGCCTTCTTGCAGGGCTCTAGGTCTTCTTGTTGAGGAGTGGGAAGGTCTTCTTCAACGTTGGATTCTCGTAAGAGAAAAGCCACAAAACAAATAAATTTAAATGAAAACTCAAACAAACTCAAAAATTCAAATAGAGGCCATGGTTGGATAGATCTTGATTTTAGATGAATTTAGAAATTTGAATGGCTGAATTTGGAGTTAAAATGAGAAAGTTATGCCCATTTGAAAATCTCAGATTTGAATAAATCTAAAAATTCCCAAACTTCGCGGGTGGGACCCTTTGGAATATTAAATTTTAATTTCTTTATTTTAATCTGAGAGATTGACAGGTGGGGCCCACTGAACAGTAACCACGGCGGTCAACGACATGTGGGACCCATCGACAGATGAGCCCAATGAGTCAATCTCGACACGTGGGACCCATCGGTCTTGGGCCCACTTGTCATAGACCACTCGAGAGGGTGGGGCCCAGCGGCGGTGGCCGCAGACCGGCGGCCGCCGACGGGTGGGACCCACTTGTCGGCCGGAAAATAAACGAAAACTCAACCTCGCGCGCGAGAGCGGAGGCTCGAACGCGCGCGAGGAGTTACGAGTGAGCGCCGCTAGCTGTGGGAGCGGGAGGCGTTGCCTACCCAATAAGGGTAGGTAACCCTCTTGAGGGTACCTGCCAGTGGCCCGGCGAGAGATGATCGGAGGCGGCAGCGGCGGCGCGGGGGAGGCCGGAGGTGCTCGGGTGGTTCGTGAAATGCAAACCCGAGCGGAGGATCCGGTTGGAGGGGTCGGCGAGGCTTGGGGCGGCGAGGACGGCCGGCGACGAGGGCGGCGGAGCGGCTCGGGTCCTCCGGCGCGATAAGCGTTCGGCGGCGGGAGAGGTGGCCGAGGGGTCGGGAGGTTCGCCGCTGCACGAGGAAGCTTCGGGAGGCGACGACGGGCTCGGGATGACCGAGGCGGCGAGGAAAGCTTCGCTGGAGTTGGGCGGAGCTCGGAGGGACGGGAGGCACGATCTTTGGGGCTCTAGAGGGCTCTGGAGGCTGCGGTGGAGTGCGCCGGGATGCGGTGCGGGAGAAGGCGGCCGATGGGGGCATTTATAGGGGCCGAGGGGAGCGAGGCGCGGCAATAGCTCGCCGATGTTGCGGCCTGAGAAGGAAGGTTTGGGGAGGAAAGGAAAGAGGGGCGTAGAAGGAAAGGGAGCGTGGAAGATCGGGGACTTGGTCGCGCGGCGTCCGGGTTTCAAATCCGCGAGAGGAGAGGAAGGAAGGCGGGATCGACCGGATTGATCGGCCGGCGAAAGGAAAGGGGGAAGAAAGAAGGAAAGAGGAGCTCGCGGAAGACGGATCCGCAGGTGGGTCCCGCGGCGAAGAGAGAGAGAGCGGGCGGGTGGCGCGGATGGCGCCACGCGGCTCGGGAAAAGATCGGGTGGTGGCGCGGTTAAGTGGAAGGGACGGCCGGATGGGCGAGTGCGGTGGCGTGGCGCGCATCCGGGCGCCGACACGCGTCCGCGAAGAGAAGGGGAAGGCGGGTGGTGGGCGGGCCTACCGCGCGCGATGGAGAGAGGAGGTGCGGCTGGATCAGCCGAGCGGCGGCGTGGCGGTCTGGGCCGCCCACGCGTCGGAGGGAGAGGGGAGATTTTTATTTTTCAGAATTTGATTTCTAATTTGAAAAGGCTAGAAAATTATTTAAGCCTCGAAAAAATGAAAATACCTCCAAAAATTCCAGAAAAATTCACGAAGCTCTGGACATATTTTGGACTTAATAAAGTTATTTCCAACTACTGTTGATAATTAATTTTCATACTTTGATTTACTTTTAATTCCTTAAATAGGTTTTTAAATTCCAGAAAATTCAGAAAATCCAAATAAAATCCAATTACTTTAAAATAATTAATTTGAATTTAATTTCATTCCAAAAGGCAAATTTTGGGATGTGACACTATTGTGCAATTTCAACAAAAAAACAAACAGCCGAAAGCAAAAAAAACTAAAAAATCGGATTTAGCAAGCCTATAGATAGGGGTGCAATCGTAACGGATACAGATAGATATTGCTCGTTCTTTTATCATATTCCATATTTTTCTGAGAATCAGAGTCGGATACGGATAATACCGGATACCTATTTTTCATTTCGTATTCGTTCCATAAACCTTCGGACGGTTGGTTGGATAGAAATTATTCGTTTCTTTTAGACAAGACATTGAACAGTGTGATATAATCAGAACGAACACGGAGAGAATAATCGCCGAGATGTCTAAAGAAGAGTACTCAGTATTTCCTACTTGTTTAGTTGTGATAATCCGTATATATGTTATCTTGTTTATAAGTAAATTCACAACAGACTTTCTCATATCACTTGACATACGAATGTAAAACAGATCGGATACGATCGAATAGTCTCAAATACGAATATGAATCCATATTTTTAAAATGAATACGAATACAAATTCGAATATTCTCAAATACGGATATGAATATTCTCGAATATGAATACGGATATTGTCGAATACGGATTTTCTCGGATACGAATATCGGATAAAACGGATTCCTAACGGTTTTGCCGATTTTTCATTGGTTTTTGACCGTTGCCGGTTTAGACCGCCTAATTCAAATTTTGAATCACAAATTCATACGGATGTTTCATGGGTTCTAGAAACGGATCGAATACGAATCGAATAGTCATGAATACGAATACGGATATGAATAGTCTCGAATACGAATGCGAATGTGAATATTCTCAAATACGGATATGAATATTCTCGAATACGAATATGAACATTTTCGAATACAGATTTTGCTTACCACATTCGCGTTTTCTCAGATACGAATATCGGATAAAACAAATTATCTATTACCGTTTTCCACCCCTGGTGTGAAGTGTTAACTAGTGGATGTGAGAGAGTGCACCGGAAGTGCAAGCATGGACGGATTGATGCAGCTGTGTACTGCTCTAACTAACGGAGATGAAGAACTGCAAATATATTGGGCCGTTCGTTCCGGTTTCGGATTTTGGCTTTTAGAAGTTAGAATAAATACGTTGGCCTTTTTATTTTGGTTGTTTTTGTATTTTATGTTTTTTTTTCATTTTTACTTGTATTGTTCATAGAAATATAACGGTGTTTTTATTTTTATTTAATTGAATGACTCGGAAAAAACCAACCGTTACTATTATGCACTTTCAACAAAAAAAAAACAAACAGCCGAAAGCAAAATAAATCTAAAAAATCGAATTTAGCAGGCCTATAGATAGGGATGCAATCGTAGCGGATACAGATAGATATTGCTTGTGCTTTTTATCATATTCCATATTTTTCTGAGAATCAGAATCGGATACGGATAATACCGATACCTATTTTTCATTCCATATTCGTTCCATAAGCCTTCGGACGGTCGGTTGGATAGAAATTATTCGTTTCTTTACACAAGATATTGAACAGTATGATATAATCAGAATGAACATGGAGAGATTAATCGCCGAGATGTCGAAAGAATAGTACTCAGTATTTCCTACTTGTTTAGTTGTGATAATCCGTATATATGGTATCTTGTTTATAAGTAAAGTCACAACAGACTTTCTCATATCACTTGACATACGAATGTAAAACAGATCGGATACGATCGAATAGTCTCACAAACGAATACGAATCCATATTTTTAAAATGAATACGAATACAAATTCGAATATTCTCAAATACGGATACAAATATTCTCGAATATGAATACGGATATTGTCGAATACGGATTTTCTCGGATATGAATATCGGATAAAACAGACTCCTAGTAGTTTTGCCGAATTTTCATTGCTTTTTGACCGGGTACCGGTTTTAAACAGCCTAAATTCAAATTTTGAATCACAAATTCATACGGATTTTTCATGGGTTCTAGAAACGGATCGAATACGAATCGAATAGTCTCGAAAACAAATACGGATATGAATATTCTCGAATACGAATGCGAATACAAATATTCTCAAATACGTATACGAATATTCTCGAATACGAATACGAACATTTTCAAATACAAATTTTGCTTACCATATTCGTGTTTTCTCGGATACGAATATCGGATAAAACGAATTATCCATTACTGTTTTCCACCCCTAATGGTGTGTAGTGTTAACTAGTGGATGTGGGAGAGTGCACGGGAGGTGCAAGCATGGATGGATTGATGCAGCTGTGTACTGCTCTAACTAATGGAGACGAAGAACTGCAAATATATTGGGCCGTTCATTCCGGTTTCGGATTTTGGCTTTTAGAAGTTAGAATAAATATGTTGGCCTTTTACTTTTGGTTGTTTCTGTATTTTGTTTTTTTTCATTTTTCCTTGTATTGTTCGTGGAAATATAATGGTGTTTTTTTATTTTTCTTTAATTGAATGACTCAGAAAAACCAACAGTTGCTATTGTGCAATTTCAACAAAAAAAACTGAGAGACTATGTGGAGGTCATCCCGTGTGAATGATGACTAATTGACATCGGTTTAGGAAAGTCGAGTTTGATTTGGGTGGTTCGGACCTTGACGTTGCGAGGTGCAATCGGGCTTGGTCGGACTTGATCAAACCTGGTCAAAGTGATTAGGATGCATATTATGTTGATTTGACAGGTTTGGGCTTAATGAGGTATCATTAATGCTATTTATGCTTTCATGTGTCGAGCGGTGCTATTTGATGTGTTTCTTGTCTGTCTTGGCTGCAGGACGTCAAGGCGGAGTCGTGGCGAGACACGAGGGGACCGGACTAGACACGGGCGGTGTCGAGGTCAGAACGGTTGAGATGTGTTGACGACGGCGGAGACTCGAGGTGGTTGCGAGGCTTGGACGACAAGGAGCGCGGAAGCTTCCCGGAAGGTGCAGGAGGGGCGAAATGGTAATTTCGTGAGGCTGCACAAGCGGGAGCGGGCTCCGTTCGGGTTTAGCAGGCGTAACGGGTTGGAGACCCGTTAGCCAAGGGCTATAAATAGGAGGGAGTGGCTGCATGCCCCCTCATGGCTTTAGGAGAGAGTTAGGGTTTTGTGAGTTAAAAGAGGCTTTGAGAGGTGGTTTTACCTTTGAGTCTTTAGTGGTTGAAGGTGACAGAGGTTCTGTTGTGTTGTCCCCTTCGTTCATCCCCTCTTCCAAGAAACATGTAGGGAGTGTTCTTGTGTTTGGAGAGGAAGAGGATGAGTTGAGAATCCATGTAATCATTCCTCTTGTTCTAATGTCCATGCGTATGGGGACTCGTCTGTAATCGTTTGATTTGGAATGAATTCTCTGAGTTTTCTTCAGTGCTCTCTGTTTTCCTTCGATGCCTTCTAGGTGTGATTCTTGAGATTTTCATTTGCTGGTTGTTTCTTGTTGCGAAGGGCCAAAATGGGTTGCTCTATGTTGGGATGATGCCCCAAGATCATTTGATCGACTTTTCCCAAGAGCAAATCAAGTTTAATTTCAGTTCTTACAGTTTGGCCTTCTCTGTTCTTACTTATCTTGTTTAGGGTTTTTGTGATTTTCTTGTTTCCCTTCTCAAGTTGGCCTGATTTTTGGTCTGAGAAGTCCTTTGGTTATTGCTATCTTGACTGCAAAATCTCATAAGCAAAGGACTTAAGACCATTGAGTTATTTGGATTATGTGTTGTCCCTGTTCAGTTCATGTTCATTTCTAGGGTTTTGATGCTTTTATAGTTTCCCTTCATGAGATGGCATGAAATTTGGACTCTCTAGTCCTGAGGCTATTGCTAATCTATCTGCAAAGTTTCATGACCAAAGATTCAAAGATTGAGTGTGAATTTGGATTTTTGTCCACCCCTTTGTCTTTTCAGTGATTTGGAGCATTTTTGAAATTCTTGGTTGAGAGTTGGCTTTATTTAGTTCTTTGTGCTCCCCTTGGTATTTGAGAGGTTCTCCTCCAGTTCTGGACTAAAATTTTCAGAGAGAATCCTCAGATTTAATTGCAGTTCGAAGGTTTGAGTCTTTAGGCTGAAAATCCTACTGTTAGCCCTGAAAAATCCGACGGGTGGTCTGACCGCCGTTAGACCTACGGTCTGACCGGCCGGGCGCCGACGGTCTGACCGGCCCGGGGTAGCCGATCTGACCAGCCCAGAGACAGCGGTCTGACCGGCCCTAGGGTTTTTGCAGGTGCTCGCTCTGGTTGCCTCTTCTCTGCTCTGTCTCTTTCTCTGTGCCTTGGTTTCTATCCAGAGAATTTGAATCACTCACTTCATAGCTGTTTATAGCTATTGGAGCAAAGATTCTTGGTGGTTTCTTTGGGGAAATTTTTTAAGACGAAATTCACCCCCCCTCTGTCGCCATTCTGGTCCAACAAAAACAAACAGCCGAAAGCAAAATAAATCTAAAAAAATCGGATTTAGCAGGCCTATAGATAGGGGTGCAATCATAGCGGATACAGATAGATATTGCTCGTGCTTTTATCATATTCCATATTTTTCTGAGAATCAGAGTCGGATACGGATAATACCGGATACCTATTTTTCATTTTGTATTCGTTCCATAAACCTTCGGACGGGTGGTTGGATAGAAATTATTCGTTTCTTTTATACAAGACATTGAACAATATGATATAATCAGAACGAACACGGAGAGATTAATCGCCGAGATGTCTAAAGAAGAGTACTCAGTATTTCCTACTTGTTTAGTTGTGATAATCCGTATATATGTTATCTTGTTTATAAGTAAAGTCACAGTAGACATTCTCATATTACTTGACATACGAATGTATATGGACAGATATTACTTATCCCGTATCTTATTTCATATTTTTTCTTGAATTCGAAGTCGAACACGGATTATACTAGATACCAATTTATCTTTTTCATATTTTCTCCACAAATCTTCCATCGGTTATTTAGATATAAATTATTCGCTCTATTTGCACCCAACGTATAGGGTGCTATCAGGTCTCTGTAGTAGAATCCACGGCAGTATGACCACGGCAGCAGAGTGGAAAACCATGCATCTCTTATATAGTTTGACTGACGGGACGGGTAACCGGTAACACACGGCCAGGTACGGTTCGACGGCCGGTCAAGTTCGCATCGATCGTTGTAAGTACGTTAAAATAATTTTGCGATGCAAGGTTGGATCCGATGCCTCCCTGTCCGTCTAGAACCTGATTTGAAGTTATTATTAGATGGGGAAATGGCTAATCATTTCAGAGATAATCATCTTAGCATTTGATAATGTTTTATGAAACTTGTGATAGCTTATGTTCCACGGCAGGCGAACCATGCAGTGCACTTCTATGCTCAACAAGCTTCACCTGATCGTACTCGGTGCAAACGGCTGAATGAGCCGCCTGACTTTTTGCTATCATCTACCCATCATGATTGGTATTCCGGTCGATGAATAATATATAAAGCTCCTGGAAACACTACTGCAGAAAAAGTTATCCTAAACAGTTCACCAGCCGTCTGAGTTTATGGGTCAATAATAACATGAGGTCATAACAGACGGCTTTAAAACCGTCTGTGATGCCCACAATCACAGACAGTTTTACTAAAAATCGTTTGTGATTATTAACTATCACAGACGGTTTTTAGTAAAAAAACCATTTGTGATATATGGTTTATTATAGACGGTTTGTAATTAAACCATCTGTGATAGTCTGCATCACAGACAATTTCAACTACAAACCATCTGTGATAGTCTGCATCACAGACAATTTCAACTACAAACCATCTGTGTGATATTCTTTTGTTTTCTAAATCTATTTCTGTTTGTTGGCTAGCCTTAGAAAATGTTAGCCATGCCTTCTGAAAGAAGCAGAAACACACATCCATTTCACATTCATTTCAGAAACAAGAACATCTATTTCACAAATCAATTAACTAAAATGAAATAAATTAACCATCCATGAACAACTACACACATGTACAATTAAGCTCGGCCTTTTGTAATTGGAGACAATGGACAAGTGAATCACAATGAATAAGATCAAACAATCTAGTAAACCATAAGAGAGGGGAGGGAACCGTAAGATGTACACGAATCCGAAACTCTAGCTAGCCATCTAGCAATTTCGTAATTTCAGATCCAAGCATCAAAGAAGAGAGGAGAGGGGATCGGATGGCGGCCATATATCACTGGCAATGAAGGAGAGGCGGCAGTAGCATCACCTTTGTGTCACGACGGTGATACTGCCCAAGATACTCTTACGACACTTATGACAAGAGTGTCTTGTGCAGTGAATCGTTGTGGCACAACTGAAGGCAAAGGAGCTAGCTCACAGTGGTAGTCAGCATTGTCAAGGGGAGGATCGATGCAAAAATAAGCTAGCCACGAGTGGATGAACTAGGAGCCAGTGGAACTCACGCGTGCCTACCGGTGGAAAGGGAGAGCGGGAGTAATAAGGGGTGAGAGGTGGGAGGAACTGGTGCCTGCCATTCGATGTGGAGAGAATGGATAGGTGAAATCGAAATCCCAAGGGGAGAAGCCACAGATCGGTGATGTGGAATTATCACAGATGGTTTGTTATACGAACTGTCTATGATAATGTATATATTAGAGATTGTTTGGTATAAGAACCGTATATGATAATGCATATATCAGAGACAGTTTAGTATACGAACCATCTATCATAATGCAATATCAAAGAAAGTTTGGTATACCAACCGTCTGTCATAACACTCGATTGCTAATATTCTGATGCAAGCGACCCTTAAATTTCCACACGGTTCTGGCTTTATGTGCAGCGCGGTGTACAATTCATTGATACCAAAATTCAATCTCTTCTAAATTGTCCTCTCTCATCTTCTTCACCAGATTTCTCAATAATGGCATCAAATATTCTTTTGATCTCCTTCCTCTCATCTATCCATCATGAATTATTCGGTCGCAACCTTACACAGGCAGCCAACAACGTACGTCTGGAGCAGCTCCTCTGCTCACGCCCTACCCTCCATCCTCGAGTCGCTTCCATTGGTCAGCTGGACCTCAATATCTGCTGTCGACGGAGGTGTCTTGTTGCTGCTCAGGAAAGGAAAACCACCCTCAGCTTCGTTCTTCTCTTCAATGTGCACAAAGCGAAAGAACCTCTTGCGGCAGTGGAGAGACACATGGATAACCTTGCCGATCAAGCAGAATGCCGATTCTGAGGAATCTTATCATGACATCATCTTTCAGATTATGGGCCATGCTAACGATTTACCTAGGCTAGAGAAGTGGAGAGGGCAAGGACAATCTTCACAACATTCGAGAATGCAGCCACTGATCCTTCAACTCCAAAAGTAGAAGAGGAAATACATGAAGACCAAAAGATTAATATGAGAATCTCATTTTTTTGGACTTTGGTAATAAATTTGACTTGAATTTGTCTTTTGTAAAAGTGACTGGTCACACTTATCTGTTCTAGCTTAGTAGCTTCTGTATTTCATATGACAAATGACAAAACACAGACGGTTGTAATTAAAAACTATCTATGATATTTTATAGACGGTTCTAACAAAAAGTTGTTTGCGATAATGGACAAAATACAGACAGTTGTAAATAAAAACCGTCTGTGATATTTCATAGACGGTTCTAACTAAAAGCCGTCTGTGATAATGAGAGATATCACATATGGCTTTTATTAGAACTGTCTGTGATAGTTTCAGATATGGTTTTCACCATGAACCATCTGTGATAATTAAAGCATAGATAATAGATATTAGATATCAAATCACTACTGCAGACATATGTTGGAGAACATAATGTTGGATTGACCCTCCTCGAAACACTATGGGAATTGTTACATTCTTAAATATCATCAGTTCATCTTATACATAAAATATGTGGGATTATTAGACCTGAAATCTTCATGGTTTCCTACATGTGTAATAGTTTACTTAGTTCTTGCCAAACGCTACTTCATAACTAGATAATCATAAAGGTAGCTTTTTGGTTTACTATCAAACACATGAAGGAATGTGAGTGATCAAGATAAGATTTGCCCGCCATCTTTAACGGAAGAGATATCTCTAGTCCTCTTGATGTGGTTGGGTTAATGAATTGTATGGCCATACCGAATGTGGTTGAAGAGTCAACCGTAAGTGTATAATTCACTACAAGATCAAGTGAAAGATCGAGCTATCATAGGATGGTGCACATCTCGCCTTATGTTTGATCTAATATCGTGAGGCAAAGGGATCACCACATGAGGACTATATATGTCTGTCCAATATGATATTGTGTGTATTTAGGGGTCACAATGTCCTGTTAGGGACCACTACTGACATGTAATGGGAAAGGAATTTCATGTCACGGTAGAGTGCATATGAACCTATAGGGTCATATACTTAATAAGCTAGAATGAAATAGTTCAGATAGGATCAATTCATATGGCACTCGCACCTTAATAGGCCTCTAGCATAGAGCTCCACTAGGGAGGCTCTTTAGAAGGAGAGGCATTGGGCTTTTGGGAGGATATCGCACCACCCATCGAAAACCCTATCCTCCCCCCCCCTTTAAGGCCCTACCATACACAATTGTGCTAGCATATCAACACACGGCGTTCCATCCTTGCACATATGGATACCATAGAGGTGTTGCTACAGTTGCTCTTGCACTGATTAAGGATGATTCGCAATGTACATGAGGAACACAAGGAGCTACTGGTGGAGACGATCGGTAATCAAGGATGTTGAATGATCGACTACTTTCTCTTCATTGACTAACGCGATGTTTGACCAGGTTACTCCAACTCTTCCTTCACTGCGCTGCGCATTTAGTGGTAACAATTTATGATCTCTTACCCACATATCTTTCTGTTATACACGGTAAACAAATTAGTTTGTGCTAGTGTAGCCTACCCATGTTGCAACAATGCTTTCACACCTCTAGATAAAGTCCTTGCTTCCCAAAATACCACTGAGTGTGTCCATGGTATTTAGGACCATGCACCTAGGGTTATTTGTATGTTCAAAAAATACAACTGATTGATCTTTCAAAGAAAATACAGTTGATTGTATTTTGGCGAAGTGTAATTTTTTCAATATATTGGAAGCAATTTTCCCTGTTGGAAAAGACCAACACCCCTTGTTTAATGTATTTTATTATTTTCCTATGAATAAAAATATATGGTAATTCTTTTCTATGTTTGTGAGATTTTACTTCTTGGAGCTTATTTGAATGGATAAGAATAAGATCCAATCCCTTCGGATGGAGAGGGAAATTGAACTAAAATCCTTGCCCATTTGAAGGGGTTGTCTATCCAAACAAGCCTTAGATGGGTTTATGTAGGTTATTTTAATAAAAAAAATTACACTCGGCAAAAACTTTGATTGAAGATCAATGACCCTTGCATTCCTTTAATACCAGTTATGTGAGGCATGACACTGTTTTGGAACATACAACTAACAAATTTTTTGTAAACAATCCATATTTTATTCAAAATAACAAAAATATACCCGCGCAAATATTTTTTTTATATAAATAGCTTGTAGTCATCAAACCATTAGACGATTGGAACCTATTGCCCAATAGCCACACGATGTGCAAGTTGTCCATGGGCCGCTGGGCGACAGGTTCCAGTCGCTGAGCCGTTGGGTGACTGGAGCATATCGCCTAACAGCTCAACAACTACATTTGTAGTCACTCGGCTATTCAGCGCCTGCAAATGGGAGGCAATGTTGGTTGATCCATTTGTGATTTTCATAGTTTATGAATGGTAGATAATCTATTAGATTCACAATAACAGTTTGCGATCATCGTATGTTGTTGTAGTGCAAGAAATTTTGTGAAATTTTATTTGAGAATGATTGAAATAAAAACGATTGGTAAGTACGAATATAAGTGATATCGTGATTTAACTGATAATTCATACACAGAGGATAACTTGTTTGTTAATGTTGTTGCAATTATTGCTACGCGAATAATTGAATGTGAAAAGATGAGGAGATACGCTTGTCTGAATTAAAATAGACTTCATAGAAAAGTTGGGAGTAACATGACTCATAGGGTTTGGTTACATGTATAAGACAGAGCATCATGCATGATGCAACAAACCGAACTACTCCTACAATGCACAAGTGCCTTTTTGGAATGGAACTAAATTCGACCTTCAAGGGACTAGTTAGTGGGGATGACCCGACCTACTGTGTGGACTAGGGCCATTTCTCTTCCTTGCGAGCTCGGCGTTGAACTTCTCGGTGGCCTCTTTTGCCTTGGCCGCCATTTCCCTCTTTTTCTTGTGCTCCCTCTTGCAAGCATTGTGCTCCCTGCGCATGCATGCCTGGAGATGAGCTTTCATCTCTTGACATATATGCTCAGTTTGCTCATCCTTGCGGTGCTCCTCCTCCTTGATCTCGCAAACCCTTTTGACATCCCACTCATTGAAGTCGAGAGCCCACTAGTCATGTTGGTGGATCTCTGGGTCAATCCACTTGCGGTAGCCACAAAGCAGTTTCGGGGACTGCAGTTAGACAGGAGAGATTGTTAATGCATACTTTAAAAGAGAAAATAGTAGGGGAACACACTGTATCTAGGCCTTACCGGATGTCGATAGCTGTTCATGTCCCAACAGTAGTTGGGATAGTCCTAGGAGTAGTTTGCTCAACCCCAATAACGCATGCCTAGATTGGGTTGTTGCTTAGACTTAAAAACTTGCATGGGTCCATGCACCAACATAGGGGCGGCGTCTCTCCCCCAAGTGGGTGTTGCGGCGAACACTCGGTTGGAACGTTCGGGATGGGGTTATTGCTACGGGGGACGTCATTGTGGGGAGCTGACCTCCTAGCACACTCCGCTTGTTTGGCCCGGGCCACAGCAGCCCTTGCTTGTTCGTCACGGGCAGCAGCGGACCTTGCTAGTTTGCAAGTCTCCTCTCATTCCTTCATCATCTTGTCATATTGCTTCTTCTGCCTCTTGTTCATCCCGACGTGGTGAAGCAAGCTCTAGTGTAGTGTTGGATTTTCTTCTGCAGTGTTCTCTTCCAAATCACTTCCACCTTCTTTTATAAGCCAAATCGTTGGCATGGTGTAGTTTATTTCATGTGAGTAGCATGCAAAGCAGAGTGTTGCCTTGTCTTTCAAAAAAGTTGCTATGCAAAGCTAGCCTGTGTGGTCTTATCGGTGCGCACAACTACCCCATATGCTCTTGTCACTATATAAAGCTGCCCCATCTGTCGTAGTCACTGTGCAAAGCTGCCCCGTCTAGTATTGTGACTATGCAAAGCTGGCCCCTGGGGTCTTTGTCGCTGCGCAAAGCTACCCCGTGTGTTTTTATTGCTATGCAAAGCTGCTCCGTGTGGTCTTGTTACTGCACAAAGCTACCCCGTCTAGTGTTCTCACTGTGCAAAGCTACTCTGTCTTGTCTTCTCACTGCGTGAAATTGTCCCGTGTCGTTTTGTCGCTACACAAAGCTATTCCGTGTGGTCTTGTTGCTGCATAAAGTTATCCCGTCTAGTGTAGCACAGCACAAAGGTTGCACATGGTGCGGTTTTTCATAAAGTACGTTGCGACACCCCACGGGATATAAAATGCATGCCGCACCCCTTGCTAGTAGGAAGAACTACCTTCTCTGTCCTAGACTAACATACCATGTCAGACGCCAAGGGCAGTTGTAACAGCCCAGCTGTTTATTTCAAAATTTCAGTAAAAAAGTTATTAAATTAATTTAGTTTAAAATAAAATAAGTGTTCTTTGGTTGCCTAAATCTTGAAGATTTTATTTTGCCTATTTTTAGTTTTTTTTAAAAAAGCTTTTGTTAAAAATAACTTAACTAAAAACAAAAAGATATTATTAAATAAAGGTAGTTGTAAATTTTTCTAAAAATACTATTTCAAATTAAAGTATTTTAAAGCATTTGACTTTTATTAGGATTTTCTGGGATTTATCTAGATTTTATTTCAAAGCCTAGAGACAGAAAATGTATTTTAAATATTTTATTAAACCCAAAAAGTGTTCATTTTATTTCTCCCAAGCTTCCCAAAATTTTATAGAATTTTTTGAGCTTAAAAATCAATTTTAAAAGTCAAAAAGGTATTTTATAAAATTTTTAAAGGCCATATTTAAATTAAAAATATTTTTCCTATGTCCAAAATAGCTCTAGGAATTTTTTATGAATTTTCTGGAATTTGTAGACATTATTTACTATTTTCTAAATATTTATAAAATTTCCTAGTATTTTCTGATAAATTAATCCGAATTTAAATCCAAATTAATCCTGGGCTGACACGTGTCACGCTCAGATTAAATCTATCTCTCTCCCCGATCTAATCTCAGCCATCCATTACAATTTACCTCTTCACTCAAATCCAACGGCCGAGATCTGATTTCCTTTGCCACATGTTGTCCATCCAACCTCACAACCCTTCACCTCCCTGTTTCTTTAACTGACGAGCGGGCCCCACCTGTCATATTCATCTTCTTCCTCACTTCATCTTCTACCTCCCGCCGCCACCATTAATGTCGATCCCATGCTCCGAAACGGCCACCTCACCTCCCGAAAACCACCTGTTCGGGCTCCTCCCTCGCCGCCGCGCCCCGCCGCCCATTAATGACGCCGCCCCGCCTGCGTTTCCACCACAAAACCAGTTCTTCCCCCGTGGTTTCCGGTGAGCCGTGTGCCGCCCACCAAATTTCTAAATTCTTCTAAACTCCTAAACTATCCATTTCTAAACTCTTTTTAATTTTTTGAATTTTATTTGAATTTTCCCCGGGGGAGCTCATTCTGCACCCCTCCCACCGTCGCCCCTCTTCCCCTCTTTGGCCAATGGCCCCGACCGCCGGAGAGACGCCGCACCGTAGCCACCCGCCACCGCCCTCTCTTTCCTCCGCCGTCGCCTCCCTCCGGCCATCTCCCGAGCCGGCGCCGGTAAGGCCGAGGTCCCCACTGCCTCCTCTATCCCCGCCGCCCCTCGACGGCCGCCGCCGAGCGCTCACACTCCAGTGAGCCCGTCGCCCCCATGCGCTGCCCGTCTCGGTCGGGCCACGTCAGCTAGCCCGTGCCGACGTGGCAGCCGAGTGGCAGTCGTGTGGCCGGCCACGTCAGTGCCTCCGCCACGTTAGCTTTTTTATTTTAAAAAATTTCACACCAAAAGTTCAAAATTGCTGACGTCATATTTACCCCCTTTTTTAGTACAAAAATAAATCAGAAAATCTATCTTTTTCTTTCTTTTAAACTTCCGGAAGCCCGTATTTCTTCATTTTAACTTCGATCTGACCCGTTCAAATTTCTAAATTCTTCTAAACTCCTAAACTATCCATTTCTAAACTCTTTTTAATTTTTTGAATTTTGTTTGTTTGGTTCTTCGCGCGTAGATTTCGACGATCTCGGAGAGAACGACCTCGATGATTCGCACCAGGTCTTCGAGTAAGGCAAGTTACACCTTTGACCATGTTGATCGTATTATTTTAAAATTATTTATGTTGTTTTAAATTGATATGCATGCGTAATTTCTATCCAAGTCTAGTTTAAGTTTAGTTTAAAGTGTAGTTAAGCCTAAATCCTTTGTATAGCCAAATTTGTCATTGAATGCCCTTATACCTTGTCAACCCTAGATAAAACCTAGTTAGTACATTAGTATTAACTAGAAATTTTGTAGAAATGCTTAGCCATGCTTAGAATAATTATAAGATGGGATGATCTTTCACATAAAATGATAGACTTTAAAACTGAATTCTTGACTTTGGTGAGTCAAGAATGTTTATGAAATTATTTACAAACAAAATATAAAACTTGGTTTAGACTTAGGCACTGGTATGGTGGTGGGTGCTTGCTGGCATGCATTGATGTTTGGTGACTCAATGTCGATTGCCAGAAACAAAGGGTAAGTGGTTAGGCTAAGTCAAGTTAAGGACCGGTTTGTGAGCTACAATTGCAAAGCCCTATCGTACTACCACAAGTCTAGTATGGGACAGACCTGGCCGAATAATTTGTGAAGTTCCAAATTAATCTCGCTATAGGCTGAATGTGAGCGCGGCGTAGGTCGTGAAAAGTCTCACATGGCACAAGAGGGGCTCCAACATGTGGATTCATGTTGTGGTGAAACCTTAGTGGCGGTGTGCTTATGTTGACAATTGTAAAGGCCTTGTCATGATCTCTTGGCCGTGCACCTAAGGAAGTGTGTTAATCCGGTGGCAATATGGGATGATCATGTTTTGTGGGTAAAGCTGTACAACCTCTGCAGAGTGTATAATCTATCCTGGATAGCCATGCCCACGGTCATGGGTAAGCTGAGTAAAGTTTTTCATGAATTAGCTTTGTTTTTGAAAAACGGTTTAAGAAAACCTTATGGATGGATGGAATCCATAAGAGATTGGAAAACCGTATGGATGGATGGAATCCATATAAGATGTTTTTGAGAAAAGATGGTCCGGGTGGGATGCCCGTGGTTAGGTTAGTGTGGGGGATGGACCTGCACTAACGATAACTATTTTTCTTACAACATCGTTTTACTTACTATATCAATTCAGCTTTTTGCACTTACTTTACGATATTTACTCCAATGTTGCCTTTTATGCAAATTAACCTTATTATGCCTTTCTTTGATATTCCTTATGCATGCATCAATTCTGTTAAACTCCTGGTGTAACTTGTGGAGTACTTTTTGTACTCACGTTGCTCAATTTAACTTCTTTCCAAAGGAAACCTTCGACGACTTCGGTGAGGATTGCGAGTAGGCCATGTCTTACAGTAATTCGCCTTGTGGGAAGGCTGGATGGGCTGCTGCTTTATGTTATCTTCCGTTGTCTTCTTTTTGCTGTTATTGTAAACTTTGGCCATCAGGCTCATATTAGTTAAATAAAATTTGTCATTACGCATGATATCTGTCTTTGTAATCACTGTGTGCACTAGCTTTTTTTTGGGATAGTGCGATTAACACAGACGGTTCTGAAGTTGCTGCTCCGGGTCCCAACACCAGTCGAACATGGGTCACCAAAGGGAGACCTTCCGCTCGAAAGGAGGGAGGACTTCAGCGTTAACTACCGCTTGTTGCCAAACAGGCGTGCTCAGCCAGTGTGGTCGAAATGAAAACACATGGAGGACGTGGTTATGCAGGTGGCGGATTACCATTTGGATAGTGGGCGATGTTTCTTCTGATGCCCACACTCTGGGGTACAATTAGACAATCGTCTATTTTGTATTACTGCTAATAGAGTTTCGATGTTAACCTTCCTTTCCAGTAGATGGCCAAATACGACTTCGTGTGATGGATTGATCCTCTCGATGAACGGTACATTGTGCGGTATGTGGATATGTTGTAGGAGTGAACCCTTGACTTGGAGGCACAGATTGAAAGTCTCGTAGAGCAGAACGATGACCTCCATCAGCAGATGTAGTGCAAGAGGGGCAAGAGGAGGTCATCAACATAAGAAGTTTGTATGATCCGACATGCTGCTGCGTGAACCCTTCCTGCATATGTGCTTACCACTACAATGATGGCCAGCCACGTCCAAGGTGGCTCCCTCTGCAACACTCCATGTAGGTAGCGCGAGGCTCATTCTACCAGTAGGCACGCAAGGATAAGGTTGTACCATAATACTCTCCCTGTTGTTCACGGTATTATTCAATGTCATCAAGCATGTAATCGATTGGTTTACGTGTCGGTGCGGTTGCAATTAATTGAGTACACTTTTCAAGTGGTGCGGGTGTCGATGTGGTTGCCGTTAATTGAGTGGTACAGCGTCAACACGGATCGAACAAACAAACATCATAAATAGAAGTACAACTAAGATCACAACAGTATTGCAAACATCACTTAGTAAATAAGAAATGTAAGTAGTACAGGAACAACAAATGTACAACCAGCACTACACCCCTCCACAGCATCCCCATCCTCCTCTGTTGCCACCCTGGCCCCCTCCGTCTCCGCATCCATGTCCTCCCGTACAGCCCCGCTTGGCCATCTTCCTCAACGCTGGGTGTCGGCACCCCGACAGGGTAAGACGCTTAAGAGACCTGCGCACACAAGGTCCCATTGGTAGAGTAGTGGACTGTAGTGCCACCTGTGTGGCCACCGGTGCACCGCTGAGCTGTGCTCGGAGAGAACCTCTGGGGTTGTAGCCTGAGGTGCTGAGCCCATTGCTTGGTCGATCTAGTCCGAAAAGTACTGGTCTATGTCGTCCTGGCCCAGGGAGACCCCACATCCCTCAGCGGGTGTAAAACCTATAGTGCAAATATCGTTAGTTCGTTAGGTAAAGGGATGGAAGTACCCTTGGCTAGCGCCATGGTGTAGTCAAAGCTGTCCGGAGGGACGTATGGCAAGCCATACGCGCCCAGCGTAGGGAAGCTGGAGAAGCACGGAGGACGCCCAAACTGCTGCACTGGCGGTGTAGGGGCAGTGCCTAGGCTGAACCCCCGGCCTCATCAGGCTAAGGTGGTATCAGATGTGGCCATGCAAAACCACCCACACGGTGCCATGCTAGACGGGACGGCCCCAATGGATGCACCGTGTGTGCATCGGGTGTGGGTGTGCGGACCTCTAAGAGCCTAGTGCATGACAACAGTGCGATGACACGTGCACCCAAGGCCTAGACATGATGGAAAGCCTGCAGCACCTCTTGTGTCACCTCCACAACACTGGCGATTCTGTCCCACATGGTAAGAGAGTCCATCCAAATCACAGCACCGACATCCGCCTACAAGGAAAACATGAAAGGTGAAACCTATCAGTGGGATTGCCAGAAGCGAACATTTACAAGTTTGATATAACATACCACGACGTGAACGTCCTGTGCGAGGTACATGGGGTTCATGTCTATCAGTGCTGCAATGTGTGCTGAGGCTGGTCGACGACATGTACCAGCTTGGTACATGTTTGAGGCTAATACCAGTGAAGGTACTCATCGTACATGCTGCTGTCATAGGGATGGCCTCCTCCATGCAGTCCTACGGTGCGCCCTGCCACTGGGCTGTCCACACCTCTATCTTCACCATCCAGTCTATGCTATGTTTTACTCCCTTCCTAGAGTGCCTGCAGGAGTTAGCATTTGGTTAGAAGTTGTCCAACGAATTAACAGCAAAAGGAGAATCATGTGAAGTGGTAACTGACACGTGGACGTTCATCGGCACAGGTTGCCCGACTGGTACCGGAATGACCTAATGTAGGCCAAACTAGCGTATGACACGATGGGCTGCGTAGTCTTCCACAAAGACATCAAACATGAGCTTCCGTCGTGTCAACTAGAAAGCCCAGTCGTGCCAACATAGCAAGGTCAGCCAGTCAGGAGCATGGCTGTCCAGTGTCTCAGATGAGTACTGCTCCCAGCGCACATCATCAGCCCTGATCCGGTCGACGTGCTCCATGAAGGGCATATATGCCGGTTTAACTTGTACGTGCGTGAACTGTACCTGCAAGGAATACCAATTGTTACATACGATGATCCATAATACAATGGAATTAATTGCAAGTCAGACTACTTACCCGTCTACGGCACCAGAGGGAACCTATCATAGGCCGGTCCACGTTGCCCCAAATACATCTTCGTACCCATACGGAGTGATGTCCTTGAGCATGGGCCTTCTGAGGCTAAAGCACTCGAATGCCCACAACTGTAGTAGCAGTGGACACCCTGCGAGGACCAAGTTCGCCTTGGTCCTGCCGCACGTGTTGCACAAGTTGCGATAGGTCGCAGCAAGTACGGCTGAACCCCAGCTAATGTGGGGGCTTCCTGCTCGGCGATGGCCCTAGCGTGAGTGATGAGGTGCGTGTCGACGGTGTTGCCGTGGCTGGTGGTGAAGAGCACCCAACCAAACATCCACAACAAATATGCCTCCTTTTGCTGCGAGACCTATTACTCATCTGCGGGTAGGTCCATCTACTCCACTTGGGTACAAGCAAAAAGTTATTAAGACTATATAGTGGAAAGGGGAGTGTAGATGATCGAACGGAAAGGGTGTTAGACACGTACCCGGAACTACAAGAGCCACCACAACGACGGGCCGTGCATTTGACCCAGCAGGAAGACGTAGTACTCTTCTACAGCCCCAGGCAGAAGGACTCCCTGGAACCTGTCCAGCAGGTCCGCGCGCCAGCTGGCCGGGGCCTCCGGTAGGAAGGCAGCAGCTCCTGCGATAGGAAGGCCGAGCAGCAGGGGACGTCCTGTAGAGAAGGGGCCATCTCCCCAATAGGAATTGGAAAGTGTGCATCTCTGGCCACCATCGGTCCACCAAAGCTGTTAGAAGGGAGCGATCGAATGGGAAGCGTCGCGACCGCTCCACGTTGTCATCCTTGCCTATAGGCAAGGCTAGCCTGTCCTCGTGTATGGCCTACACCATCCGGGTGAGAGGGAGTAACCCGGCATCGCCCAACCTGTGAAGCAAAAAAGGTCATTACGCAACCCATGTATGGCAAGAATACAACGCTGTCGGAGTGCAAACCTAGTTGTCTAGTGTGAGTCTAGCCTCCAGGCCACTCGAGGTTTGCATGTGCGGACAACCCCTAAGTTAGTCGCCTCCTCTGCGCTCCCTAGAGGTGGGACACAACGCGAAGCGCGATGCAGCCGGTCGACGTGCTCGTCCAACAGGCCATAAGGCCAGTCCGATCTACGTAGTTCATGAGCCATACCTGCAAAATGAATTCAAGTTAGCATTTCTACGAAACAAAAAACATCGAATCTAAAGCAATAGTAAATAGAACTTATAAATAAACAAATGAAACAATACTAGGCTATTAGCTCAATACTTACAACAGTACTGAAAAGGAGGAATACCACAATAGTTGTACAAATGGTACATGGAATGTACGATACAGTTTGTACGAAAGTACGTACGTCAAAAGTGCCAACAAACAAAGTACAGATTACAATGCACAATGATTTGTAGTATTCAAGCCACTTTACATACTCCAATAACTAGTTGCAAAAACCATGCTAGTCTGCCTACTCATCAGCAGATACCTTGCATCGTCTAGCTGTGTGTCCCTCCTGACCACATCGTTCGCAGCGTTCACCCGGCGCTCCAGCTTGCGCTTCGTCCATATCATTTGTAATACAACAGCTCTATTGTCAACCCTTCTTACCCTTCAGTATGTCAACATCCAGATTCCAGGTCATCCCTATAATATCCAAGGTGGCAAAGTTCCCCACAACCTAGAACCCCCTAAGCTGGCCACACCACGTATGCATCACCCTCTCCTTGAAGAAGTATATGGACATGAAGTTCGAAGGATCCATGGACACAGTCCCACATGTAGTGAGGACATGAGAGCATGGCTTGTGTAATAGCTTCGGCTTATTGCATGAGCCATCCCAAATCTGGCTCTATCCCCGAGGATCACATCAAAATGATGCTCCCTATTTCCCATGACATGCACCGTGTACAATTAGCCCTTCTCCATCTTTACCTCTATGCATGCTGTAATTTTCGTTGACTACGATGTTTGTGGGTTGGCTGCATAAAGTGCGGCATTTGCATGCCTATCCCTAAAATAGCCAATTGTATTGTACAGAACACCTTCCATGATGGCGACGAGGGGCTAAGAATGAAGGCCCCTGAGAACCCAGTTGTACGCCTCGGCAAGGTTAGTCATCATTATGATGTACCTCATGCTGTCCGTGTTGTGCAGTAGGGACCACTTCTCCAATGGCTCTCACTCGATCCACTACGAGAAGCACTTGATGTTCTGTAAGCTCCTCCTTCTCGGACCAGTTGCGTTTGGCTCAGCCAGTGCTATGAGGCATTCGGGTTGTGCCGCCTCAGCCATGGATAGTCCCTTGTTCCTCTCGTCAATGTGCTTCCTACTGTGCTCATCTAACAATGCCCAAAAAGCATCAAATTTTCCTCTTCTTATTCTGCATAGCCAGCCTCTTGAACATCTTCATCAATAATTGCTTCGGGAACTACTTGAAGAAGCTCACCCCTAGGTCACAAATGCACTATTTGTTCCTCATCTAGCAAAGGGAAGGGATCCTCGGGGTCATCCTGAAGTTTTCATATGGACTTCACTATCCCAGCGTGGCAATCATGGATTACGCACACACCAGGACGAGCACCGACAACTCCAACCCACACATGTCCAAGGAACCACAACTAGCTATCGTAATTCTCACTTTCCACGAATGCGATGGCCAAGGGCATAATGTGATTATTGCCGTCAACGACAATGGTCGTAAGGATCCAGCCCTTCTATTTGCGGGTCAAAAAGGACCCGTCAACTGAGATCAAGGGAAGCATATGCCTGAATGCCTCAATGCATGCACTGAAAGCTAAGAAGGCCCTCTGCAACAACGCAAAACCTGACGACATTGTAGATGGCTCGTCCTTCACAACAATGTAAGTTCCCGGGTTCCTTTCCTACAGCACCTAAAGCATACGAGGATGGTTGTTGTATGATGCCTCGAAAGACCCAAACCGTTTTTCCAAGGCCTTCTGCTCTGCATGTCACGCCTTCGCGTAGCTAGTCTTGTACTTGAATTTTTTTCTCGATAGCCACCATGATGTACGTGGCCTCCATGTCCTTCTCCACTCTCTCCATACATTAGATTAGCTATAAAGGTGGACATTAGGTTACAATGCCTCAGCAAAATACTACTGAGAATGCAGGAGTGCAGCTCCACCTTTGATACAATGTAGTGAGTCTCATACTTCGGTCTACATATGTGCACCCTCCAAGGACAACCGGTCTGCTCGCACTTCATGCTGCACTACTCCTAGCTAGATTTCACGATCCAAAAGGTTTGCTACATGGACAGGGCCTACAGCTTGATATAATCCTACAACATGTCTTGTCAGCAAACATTGAATGCAACCGAACCTCTGTGCCATGATACTCTCACGGTGATTTGTGCTTGTCATGTGCGGCAATACCATCACCATCAAACTGGTTCCATTCCTGCGGGATGAGAGCTTCATCCACATCCGAACTATCCTCGTCGTCCTCCTGTACAGATTCCTCTTTAGCCCAAGCCATCTGGTCATCACACTTCATTTGATGCACTATGTACTCCATATGGTCCCCTTCATCAGCTCATCTTGTAGCCTCACCATGCCATGACCGTTCTTCCTCTCCTCCATGTACCGCATCGGCCTCGTCATGAGCAACTTCATTCTCTTAACCAACATGTTGGGCGCCCAAGCTGCTCGCACCTCCCGGATGATAGCCGTTGGCATGACCTTGTACAACTTCTATTGAGTATGGTTGCACAAGCATCACACACTTGTATCCACGGTGCCGACACCCTTGCACAAACTCCTTCCATGTAACAGTGCGCATCAATGTTCTCAACTCCCATGTAATGTCAGTGGGAGACCGGCTCCAAAGCCCTTGTATGACAACGCTGCACACCTCAAGGTCCAAGAAGAAAATGCGGGTGAGCCAGTACATCACATCTGCGATTTGAGCATTCTCACTGTCCAGGTGTACTAGAGTGGCTTGCATCAAACAACTCAAGTCAATACCATTCGGACCTTCACAAATGGTGCCGACACTATAATGCACTTTCAATGTAGTGAGTATCGGCATTACTGATGTCTGCCTGCACATATTTACAATGTTGCAACTAGTCAAATCGCATCACATATTATAGAAGTACTGATGTACTGTAATTTATATTTTAATGACCGTTCGCCCATCATAACCAACTACACTACCCTCATAGAATTAACTCCCTATCGGTAGAACGCGCACCGATGCTGCCCTTGTCTCGCTGCTCGAGATCTCTCCTACTATAAATAATTCCTAATAGATTTTGACAATTTATACAACATATTAATTTAAATGCTAATATACTAGTTATAACGGTACATATGATTTTTCAATGTACTAACAACATTACATTCATTCGTAATTAATCATAAATGTTACATATTATTATTTTGTACAAAGCAAACTATTTAATTCGTACAAAGTATTGACTGAGTTTTGAAAAACTATAAATTTCTACGGATGCTTAATTTGTACATAACATTAACTAAATTTTCTACAACTACAATTTTGTACGGATGCTAATTTGCTACAGATGCTAATTTTCTACAACTACGTTTACTAAATTTTCTATATCTACAGGTTTCTACGGCTGCTAAATTTCTATAACTACATTCACTAAATTTTCTATACCAAAGTTGCATTATTCTTTTCTACACCTATAATTTTCTACGGATACTAATTATATATTAAATAAACTATTTACTTTATACAAAAAATATTGACTACAACATACAAAAAATTTTACCTAACGGAAGTAGCGGAACCTCTCTTTCTTCCTCTCCCTCTCCCTCTCCTCTCCTCCGCCCTCTCCCTCTCCTCTCCTCTCCTCTCCTCTGCTCTCTTCTCTTTTTCTTCCCTCTCCTCTTCGCTTCTTTCTTTCCCTTCTACCTTCTCTTCACCGTGCGGCGTGGGCAGAAGAAATGCCGGGGGCTTGGCAGCGCGGCCAATTTATATGCGCCTTCGATCGCCGAAGGGGATTTGCAGTCGCCTAACCATTGGGTGACTGGATTTGCAATCGCCTAACCATTGGGTGACTGGAAGTAGTCACTTGACGGTTCGGTAACTGCAATTATGTCGCCCAATGGCCCATGCATTGCTTGCGCGTTGCGTGGCCATTGGGCGATAGGAGGCCATTTCTATAAAAAAAAATGTTTGTGCGGGTATATTTCAGTTATTTCAAATAAAATATGGATTATTTACAAAAAAAATTCTACAACTAACGTGGGTGGTTGCACACTTATAGGGTGTTTGGGCAGCTTCAGCTCCAGATTTTTGGACAAAATATAGCAGAGCCAGGCCAAACATGGTAGCCCCAAAAAATGGGCTCCCAAAAGTCAGTAATAAGCCCTCCCGAGCCTTCCAAAGTAAAAAACAGGAGTTGGTCTATGGTCGCTTCTTGTGGGGAGCCACCGACCAAGTCACGACCCTTCAAGTTTAGGGTAAATTAACCCTAAGATGCCTCTGGATAAAATGGGCAATTTCCTCCAACTCTAGCGTCATTTCCCATTCCATTCGGCAACTGCCTCCATCCTGTGGCATGGTGGCCGACTCGAGCGCAGCCACCACCTTCCTTCTCACCCTAGCAACGATGACAAAAGATGATGCAATATATATAACTATTTACAAATGAATTTTTTTTATAATGGAAGTGCTTCATGCAGATTAAAGAAATTAAATTTGTTTCATTTAAAATAATAGAAGTATTGGTTCTTTCGGATATATCTATTTCATAGGTCATATCACTCGTCGCTGGCAAGAAAAAGCCTCAATCAAGAAAAAAAAGCTTGACGAAAAAGTCAACCCTAGAAAATTTTGACACAACTTGTTTTTTTTTTCCAAATTTCTCAACTTGTTCAGTAAATGCAAAAAAAAGTGCAAAAGTCCAAAAACAAATGACCAAAAAAGGGTTCATAAAAAATTTGAATAAAAAATTTGATTAAAAAACAAGCCAGGAAAAAATAAATAATTGATGTATAGCAAATCCCTAAATGAAAGGTCACCATAGTGGAAAAAAAAGCCTAAAGAAAACCTGGAATAAACCGCTTTGTGCTGAAGGTGACATGTGGGCTAGCATGTCATGGCCAACTTCTTCCCCTCTCTTCAACATGCACCAAACAGCCCGACGGTGTCAATCCCTATGCCAGCAGATTCCCCTAGGGTGTGTTTGGTTGCCTGAATCTCTTTCGTCCTGGCTGGGTGGATCCGTATAATCTGAGAAAGAGCTTGTTTGGTTGCCTGTATGAGTGGATGCAGCCTACATGAGCGAATGCAAAAATACGCCCTCATCCTGGATGGGTGGATACGCTCAAAATGAGCTTCACTGGCCATCCTGGATGGGTTGATGCAGTGTATCTTATGCGGTCCCACGTGTCAGCCTCTCAGGTTTGGTAGACTGCATCCGCTCATACAGGCAACCAAACAGCATCTCAGTTTTTTTGCATCCGCTCATGCAACGTCACCAAACATGTTCTTTTTCTGAAATACGATTTCACTGATCAGCCTGTATCCACTCAATCAGGATATACGATACAACCTCCATCCATGAACCAAACACACCCCTAGCTATCGCACCCTCTTCCTTCTCCATCGCTATGCCCTAAACACGATTTTGTGCTCATTGCTGCCCCGCCTTCCACACCCGTTCTGCCACATAGATCAAAGTCATGAATCCCCTATCCACGGTCGAAGAGAGAGGAAGCACTCACAAGAAGTCCTACGCCATGGGGGCCTACAGGAACAAAGGTGCGGCTTTCGGTGTCCCTCCCGCAGCCGGAAAAGGAGAGCCCAAACAGAGGGTTTCAGGCTCCGCTCCCACAGCATTGATCGGAGGGTGTTAGTGATGTGCGCAATCATAAACAATTCGGTTCTTGTAACATCCTGATTTTCAGAGTATTTTTGAAGCTTTTAAAATAAAATTCACCATTTGAATTTTTTTTCTGAAATTAATTAAAGCTTAAATGAAATTTTATGAATTAAAAGGATTTAATATGAATAATCTGAACATGAACATTTGCCAAAGTTATTTTATTTGAGTTCCTTGTGTCTCAAGGAATTTATTGGATTTTTCTGGATTTTCTGGATTTATTTGCTATTTTCTAGAGCTCAAAAGGATTTAAATGAATTTATGAAAAGAAAAATACCAAAATCCCCAACCGGCGGTGGGCGAAACCCACCAGCCGCCCAACCGCCTCGGCTCCGCGACCAGCGCGCCGCGCGTGCACGCGTCGAGCATCCGCGCCGCGCCGCCCGCCTTGGCCTCCCCGATGATCGCCACGTGGCCGTCATCCGCTGCGCAGCGCCGCGCCGCATCCGGCCGCTGCTCACCGCGCCACCGGCGGTGGGGCCCACTGTCAGTCGTCCCCGGCCGGACTCGTCTTCCCGTCTCGAGCCGGACTCGCGCGCGCTGCCGTCCCGTCGCGGACACCTCGGTCCGTGTATAAAGCCGGCCGCCCCTCGGCTTCGCATCCCGAGCCGCGCTCTCGCCGCCGCCGCCGGAGCCCGCGCGCCTGCGTCGCCCTCGTCATCTTTTGCGCGGCCGTCGCCGCCAGAAACGCGCCGCCGTCTGCCGTTCGCCACGCCGGTGAGCCGCCGCCGTCGTCGTCCCGCCACCTCGGTCGCCGCCGTCACCGTCGCCCGGCCGCCGCGCCCGCCGAACCCGCCGCCGCGCGCCGCCGGTGAGCGCCGCGCGCCGCCGCCTCGCGCGCCGTGCGCACGCCGCGACGGCAACGACGCCGCGCCGCGTCCTTCGCCTTCCGTGCGCCCGGTCCATGTGAGCGTGCGCGCGCCTTGTGGGTCCCGCCCGTCGGCCGAGCCGTGGACCCGTGAGCGATCTGGGCGGCGGCCGGATCGTCCACGCGCCGCACTACGGCCGTCCGTCGCCCGCCCGTTGTGCTCCCGAGCGCCACGCAAGCCGGGCCACGTCGACCCTAACGCTGCGTGTCGCCCACGCCGGTGCCACCTCACCCTAGTCGCCGCGTCGGCCGCCGCCGCCCCATCTGTTTCGTGCGCGGGTTCACCGTGAACTCAGCCTCCGTGCGCCGGTCCACAAAGCGATGCACTTTTCCAATTTTCCGATTTTCAGAAAATCCAATTTTCCAAGAGCCCGTTCTCCCTCATCCTAGCTCCGATTGACCCGTTCTTTTTCTAAATTCATCTAAAATTGAGCTCTACCTTTTGGTTCAGGTTTGAAAGTTTTGGAGTTCATTTGAATTTTATTTGAATTTATTTTCTCTTTTCGTCTCGTTTTCTCTCTCGTTAGATCGCGTGTTCGAGGGAGCGGAAGTTGGATTTGAAGACCAAGAGCCCTCATCTGAGCAAGGCCAAGGCAAGTCGTATTCTTTGATCATGTTGAACCCAGATTTCAATCTATTATGTATTATTTTGTTTCAAATTATCATGCATTGCTATTTATTAATAAAACCTTGTATTGGTAGTTATACTCCTAATTGATTAAATCCCTCCATGATAATTTGACTACCATGAATCCATTGACACCTTAGGATTGGGAATTATTTAGTGATAAAATAATAATTGTCACATGGGGTTACGTTCGATCGCTTAGCTGCTTCCTATTAGTTATTTGGGATCTGTCATCACATGTGGTTAATTAATCGACTTAATGATTTACTTGAACGTGGTGGTTAGCCACGATTATAAAATTGGTATGTCATGACATGGGTAGTGTCATGGGCATTGGTTATACAAACTTGGCTTTCACTTGGGCGAATGATCGTGCGAAGGGGGTCTTGGATGCACATTGGGATGTGGATGCTTCGCTGGGTAATTGTTAAGGACTTAACTTTGTGCGCCATTGATCGAGCTTAATCGTGCAAACCACATGTCTAGTATGGGATAGACTGGCATAATAATTTGAGAAGTCTCTACTTTGGTTTTACTACGATGTTGTGTGGCGCAAGAGGGGCAATTATCGACTAGGGGTTACCCTACTCGACGCGAATCCTTAGCGAGTGGGATCGGGTGGAGATGGATCATTGTAAAAGCCTTGTTGTGATTTCCTTGCTGAGGCTAATCACATCGTGTGGGTACAGTTGTGCAACCTCTGCGAGTGTAAAACTATTCGAATAGCCGTGTCCCGGTCATGGACAATGCTCGGTGATTTCACACGAGGGTAGAGTCTTTATGAAAATTTGATTGGTTTGAGATGGGAAGTGAATGGTTAGTTCACTTGTGGTTATATTCAATTCCTTTGATATATTTACTTAGTGTCTGTTGTTAAATATGCTTTTCAATCTATATATTGTATTTACTTCAAATTGTCGCTTCATGCAAAACTAACCTTTCAGCCATCCATTGTTAAGCTTTGCATATTATATTGCATTCATTTGTTACAAGCGACTTCTTGAGTACCAATGTACTCACGGCTTTATGCCCATGTTGCTCGATTGAGGAGGAGGGACCGGATCGGAGTTGCTAGAAGGAGGCTACTACGAGGACTTCACGGATTAGGACTTCGCTCCCGGTCGATTGCTGTGGGCATGTCAGTGGCTACTACGCTTAATTTTGGATTTCATTGCTAGTTTCTTTAAAGCCCTACTGAGCTAATAATTGTAAGCTTGGCCATAAGGTCGTACTCTGTTGGTTATTAATATAATTTGGATTTCCTTTAGAATATCGTGATGTGGATGATATTTATCTTTGTTTCTGTTGTGTGCACTAGCGTGATCTGGACTAGTCAGAGTACAGTAGAGTCCGAATTTGTATATTCGGGTCTCGACAGAGATAGTATCGAGCCATATCGATTGTAGGACGAAAACCTAAGTTAGTCGTTGTCTCAAAAATTCAAAACCTATTTTCTCAAGACAAAACAACCAAACCTGATATTTAGCAAATTCTTTACTCTCTTACCTTATTCTTAGGGACTCTTGCCTCTCACCTTAAAATTTCTGCGAAAATGAAAATTTTTAAAGCGACTCTTATCTTGTGCGTCTTTGTAGATGTCGCAAAGCAACTATAGCAGTCGGGAGGATGGAGGAGAGTGCTTGATCTTGCTAAGAAGTCTTGGTTTCAAAGAACACCAATGTGCAGTTCCATGGATGATGAAGTAAGAGGTACCATTTCACACGGTTGTACTTCACTATCAAGCTTGGAGGTCACGTCGTACACCACAGACTTCAAAGGTTCAAATCCATAGCAGTGCACGCAAGGCCGTTGCTCAACTCTGTCGACGGTATAAGATCGGTATGACCAAGTTCATCCAGAATACAAGAAAGTATGAACACGAGGAGTACACTCGCGGACGCCAACACCTCCACCTTCGCCTCGCCACCCGGCCGGAGGAAAGGCAGCGCATGGCGGATGATCGCCGAGAGTACCTTCAACTCGTCATTCCAGCAGCGGCGCCTACAATGCGATTCCGCAACCGATGGGCGTTCTCAGCGATGCAGAGGAAGAAGAGGAAGATCGCACACGTACCTCACCGGACACTGAGTGGGGGCGGAAGAGTAGACCGTAGCATAGGATAGCATCGGTTAGGAAGTGGTTTTTGTTTGCATTGAGTGTGATGTGAGCTGCGGTTTTGCCCTCAAAAGCAATATGTTGCGATCATATCAAATCTTTTATTGAAGTGATTTATTTGTTCTTTTGTTAGCTTTTGGCTAAGTGATTGTTTAGTTTAGGATTTACCATTAGAATATCCCCTTAGACGAACTTACCACTTATCTTTGCTTTTCCTCTTACAGTAAGCCCTGTGAAGCAGTCCTCAAGCAAGTGATCTTTCTTTTCAGATGGTTGATACCGGAGCTCCGGGACGTGGTCGAATGAGTCGAGATCACGAGGCGATCAGCAACTCCGGAGCAGCATGCAAACCCAGCTGGACTGGATCCAACCTTGAGTCAGTTCATGGCAGCCCAGACTCAGTTGATGAACACCATGATGCAGAACATGAACGCCATGATGAATCGACAGAATCAAGACATGGCCATGCCTCCACCGATTCGCCGCGGTCAAGTTTGCAGAATTTATGAGGACAAGGCCTCCTACCTATTCACGGTCTTACGAGCCACTAGAAGCCGATGGTGGATGCGTTGGTGGAAAAGAAGCTTAACCTTGCCCGAAGGTACGGATCGCGAGAAGGTGTTGTATGCAGCCCATCAGCTTGAGGGTGCTGCAGCCGAGTGGTGGGAAAATTATTGTGCCGCTCACGAGGATCCAGAGAGCATCACTTGGGCTGAGTTCGCAGGAGCTTTTCGTCATGCCCATATCCTGGATGGGGTGATCGAAATGAAGAAGGAAGAATTTCGGAGTTGCGTGAGAAGAACATGTCCGTGAGTGAATATCTCAACAAGTTCACTCGGTTGGCCCGTTATGCTCGAGAAGATGTCGCCACGGATGATGCTCGCGGAAGAGGTTCAAGAAAGGATTGAACCGGGATTGAAAGTTCAGGTAGTGGGACATGATTATGCGGTTTCAAAACATGGTGGACAAAGCAATGCTCATTGAGGAAAGTCATCGCGAGTTGGAAGAATCTCGCAAGAGAAGAATGATGCAGCAAGGATCACGGATGCACCAAGCTCGAGAGCCCGCTGTAATTTTCAGCCAGCTCGAGTTCCTCGATCGGGATTCAAAACTCCGCACCGGCTCCCGTCGATTTTCTTGGCGCCAAAACCAAATCGGTGGGAAGCCAACAGCAGAGGATTACCAAGCCCATGTCGGCGATCACTTGTTTCAAATGCAATGAGGCGGGACATTATGCCAACAAATGCCCGCAAAATACCGCGTGACACGATTCGCTTCAGCTTGGGAGCCACACTGCACCGTACCCTGCGGCGAGGATCGGGGCGCGAGCACCTCAAGGATCAAATCAACCCAACAAAGGATCGCAGACCGTGATGCGTGGCCAGGTGAACCACGTCACCATGGAGGAGGCTCAAGCAGCGCCAGATGTGGTGATTGGTAAGTTCCCGATAAATTCGTGACGCCACGATTTTGTTTGATTCTGGAGCTTCACATTCGTTTGTTTCTCGGAGTTTTGCTCTAAAGCATAAGTTGGAAGTCGTTGCACTTGGTTCCATTTTATTGGTTCAATCCCCAGGCTCTGAGATGAGTACAAACCTAGGATGCCCCAAAGTTAGGATAGCCATCCAAGGAGTAGAGTTCTCCATGATTTGGTTGTCTTTGAATATCCGATCTTTGGGCGTAATTTTGGGTATGGATTGGCTCAAGAAGCATCAAGCAGTATTGGAATGTGGAAGCCGAGCAGTCACTTTGGACGGTCCCGATGGAAGCAAGGTTAGATTTGAAGCCGACATGAAGCAGCCAGAAAAAGTGATGGTGTGCCAAAGTAAAGGGATTGCCTAAATGAAGTACCGGTTGCGGAGAATATCCCGATGTTTTCCGGTGATCTCCCGGGATGCCACCAAAAAGAAGTAGAGTTTGCAATTGAGTTAGCACCAGGCACCTCACCAATTTCAAGAGACCTTACGAATGCCCGCCAATGAGTTAGCAGAATTAAAGAAGCGAGATACAAGAGTTATTGGATAAAGGGTATGTCGGACCAGTACCTCTCCGTGGGGAGCACCGGTATTGTTCGTCAAGAAGAAGGATGGTAGCCAGCGTATGTGTGTGGATTACGAGCTCTCAATGAAGTTACCATCAAGAACAAGTACCGTTGCCCGAATTGATGATCTGTTCGATCAATTAAAAGGAGAGTGGAGTGTTTTCCAAGATTGATTTGAGATCGGGTATCACCAAATGAGGATTCGACAGGAGGACATACCCAAGACAGCCTTCTCAACTCGTTATGGATTATCTGAGTTCACCGTGATGTCCTTTGGCCTAACCAATGCTGACCTACTTTATGTACACGATGAACAAGGTGTTCATGGACTACTTGGACAAGTTTGTCGTTGTGTTCATTGATGACATTCGATCTACTCCAAGAATGAGGAGGAGCATGAGGAGCATTTGAGATTGGTATTGCAAAGATTGCGGGAGCACAAGTTGTATGCTAAGTTCAGCAAGTGTGAATTTTGGATGAAGGAAGTTGCCTTTTTGGGTCATGTGTTGACAGCAGAGGAGTGTCAGTTGACTCGAGGAAAGTACAAGATGTGCTCACTGGAAGGCACCCACGTCGCTGACCAGTCCAAGCTTCCTAGGAATGGCGAGTTACTATCGGAGATTCATTGAAGGGTTCTCGGTGTAGCCCAACCCTTACCCAGCTACTAAAGAAGGAAAAGAAGTTTGAATGGGCGCAGAGTGCGAGAAGAGTTTTGGAAGTTAAAGGAAAGTCGACAACACACGATCTTAATTTTGCGACATCAAGAAAGATTTTGAGATTTATTGTAGCGCCTCCGCAAAGGTTTAGGTGCGTATTGATGCAAGACAAAAGAGTGGTAGCTTATGCATCGCGTCGATTGAGGCCACATGAGGAGAACTACCCTACGCACGATTTGGAGTTAGCGGCGATTGTGCATGCCACGAAAATATGGCGACACTACGATGGGTAACGGATGTGAGATCTACGGATCATAAGAGCTTGAAGTATATCTTCACCCAATCAGACCTTAACCTAAGACAAAGAAGATGGTTGGAGTTGATAAAGGACTATGACATTGGAATCCACTATCACCCGGGAAAAGCCAGCGTAGTGGCGGATCGTTGAGCGGAAGGTATATTGCAACACAATTATGGTCAAGGAGAGTCAACCAGCATTGCACGAGGAATTCCAAAAGCTCGGTTTGGAGTTGGTTGAAGAAGGGATGTTGGCGCTTTGGACTTGCAAAGGACCTTGGATAGTCGATTCGTCAAGCGCAGCGGAGGATGAAAATATCCAGCGGATCAAGGTTGGATTGAAGGAAGGAAAAGCGGCGAGTTTTGTGGAGGATGATCGGGTATCATATGGTACAAGAAGCGATTGTGCGTACCCAATAAGGAAGAGTTAAAGCAATTGTTGCTTAAAGAGGCACACAGTCATTATATTCAATTCATCCAGCAGTACCAAGATGTATCAGGACATCAAGGATAAATCTTGGTGGCGGTATGAAGCGAGAAATAGCGAGTATGTAGCACTATGTGATGTTTGCCGGTGAGTGAAAGCGAGCATCAAAGACCCGCGGATTGTTGCAACCGTTGAAAATTCCAGTGGAAGTGGGAAGATGTGGGCATGGATTTCATCACAGGTCTACCCAAGACCAAGGAAGGTTACGACTCGATATGGGTAATTGTGGATCGATTGACAAAGGTAGCCCATTTCCTTCCAGTCAAAACCACATATTACGGAGATAAGTTGGCGAATTGTATATGTCGAATTGTGAGTCTCCATGGAGTTCCTAAGAGGATTGTGTCGGATCGTGGATCGCGATTCACTTCACGATTTTGGAGTAGTTTCCACGAGCGATGGGTACTCATCTGAATTTCAGCACACCTATCACCCACAGACCGATGGTCGACACAGGCGTGTAAATCAAATCCTAGAGGATATCTTTGAGAGCATGTGTTTTGGATCACGAGCTAAGTGGGACAATTGCCTACCTTTGCAGAATTTTCCTACAACAACAGATTACAGGCCGGTTTGCGAGATGTCACCGTTTGAGGCTTTGTATGGTGGAAGTGTAGGACCCCTCTCAATTGGAAAGAAACAGGAGAAAGGCAAATTTTTGGGCGAGTGTTTGCAAGAAGCGAAGAAAAAGTGCGCTTGATTCAAGAAAGGTGAAAGCGGCTCAAGCCGAGCAAAAGAGTTATGCCGATACTCGTGAAGAGATTTAAGCTTTGAGCCCAATGATTATGTGTATCTCGAGGATCACACCTTTCAAAGGTGTTAAGCGTTTTCAAATGAAGGAAAGCTAGCACCAAGGTATGTGGGGCCATTCAAGATTTTGAAGCGCAAGGAGAAGTTGCCTATCAGTGGAGCTACGAGAACACTGAGCGGGATACACGATGTTTTCATGTGTCTCAATTGAAGAAGTGCTTGAGTGCAGAGGAGGCGGTGCCAATTGAGGTGTGGATCTCGGGAGGATCTGTCCTATAAAGAGCATCCCATCAAAATCTTGGAAGTGTCGAGCGAGTCACTAGAAGAAGAGTCGTTCATTTTTGCAAAGTTCGGTGGAGCAATCATTCAGAGGAGGAAGCAACACAGGAAAGCGAGGAGGATCTCAAGCGGAGTTTCCAAACCTATTCTTTAGAGAGCCGAATCTCGGGTGAGATTCCGTTTAAGGGGAGGTTTGTAACATCTGATTTTGAGTATTTTGAAGCTTTTAAAATAAAATTCACCATTTGAATTTTTTTCTGAAATTAATTAAAGCTTAAATGAAATTTTATGAATTAAAAGGATTTAATATGAATAATCTGAACATGAACATTTGCCAAAGTTATTTTATTTGAGTTCCTTGTGTCTCAAGGAATTTATTGGATTTTTCTGGATTTTTCTGGATTTATTTGCTATTTTCTAGAGCTCAAAGGATTTAAATGAATTTATGAAAAGAAAAATACCAAAAATCCCCCAACCGGCGATGGGCGAAACCCACCACCGCCCAACCCGCCTCGGCTCGCGACCCAGTGCGCGCGCGTGCCACGCGTCGAGCATCCGCGCGCGCGCGCCCGCTCATATGGCCTCCCGATGATCGCCACGTGGCCGTCATCCGCGCGCGGCGCGCGCGCGCCGCATCCGGCCGCTGCTCACCGCGCCACCGGCGGTGGGCCCACTGTCGGTCGTCCCGACCGGACTCGTCTTCCGTCTCGAGCCGGACTCGCCGCCGCTGCCGTCCGTCGCGGACACCTCGGTCCGTGTATAAAGCGGCCGCCCCTCGCTTCGCATCCCGAGCCGCTCGCTCGCCGCGCTTCGCCGGAGCCGCCGCCGGCGCTGCCGCCCTCGTCATCTTTGCGCGGCCGTCGTCGCGAGCGCCGCCGCGCCGTCTGCCGTTCGCCACACGCGGTGAGCCCGCCGCCGTCGTCGTCCCGCCACCTCGGTCGCCGCCGTCACCGTCGCCGGCCGGCCGCGCCGCGCGAACCCGCCGCGCCGCGCCGCCCGTGAGCGCGCGCGCGCCGCGCGCTCGGCCGCGCCGCCTCGCGCCCGTGTGCCGCGCCGCGTCGGCAACGCCGCGCCGCGTCCCCGCCTTCCGTGCGCCCGGTCCATGTGAGCCGTGCGCCGCCTTGTGGGTCCCGCCCGTCGGCCCGAGCCGTGACCCGTGAGCGATCTGGGCGGCGGCCGGATCGTCCGCGCGCCGCACCACGCCGTCCGTCGCCCGCCAGCTGTGCTCCCGAAGCTGCCACGCAAGCGGGCCACGTCGACCCTGCGCTTGCGTGTGCGCCACGCCGGTGCCACCTCAGCCCTAGTCGCCCGCGTCAGCAGCCGCCGCCCCGCACTGTTTCGTGCGCCGGGTTCACCGTAGACTCAGCCTCCCGTGCGCCCGGTCCACAGCACCGTGCACTTTTCCAATTTTCCCGATTTTCAGAAAATCCAATTTTCCAAGAGCCCGTTCTCCCTCATCCTAGCTCCGATTGACCCCGTTCTTTTTTCTAAATTCATCTAAAATTGAGCTCTACCTTTTGGTTCAGGTTTGAAAGTTTTTGGAGTTCATTTGAATTTTATTTGAATTTATTTTCTCTTTTCGTCTCGTTTTCTCTCTCGTTAGATCGCGTGTTCGAGGAGCGGAAGTTGGATTTGAAGACCAAGAGCCCTCATCTGAGCAAGGCCAAGGCAAGTCGTATTCTTTGATCATGTTGAACCTAGATTTCAATCTATTATGTATTATTTTGTTTCAAATTATCATGCATTGCTATTTATTAATAAAACCTTGTATTGGTAGTTATACTCCTAATTGATTAAATCCCTCCATGATAATTTGACTACCATGAATCCATTGACACCTTAGGATTGGGAATTATTTAGTGATAAAATAATAATTGTCACATGGGGTTACGTTCATTGCTTAGCTTTGCTTCCTATTAGTTATTTGGGATCTGTCATCACATGTGGTTAATTAATCGACTTAATGATTTACTTGAGCGTGGTGGTTAGCCACGTTATAAAATTGGTATGTCATGACATGGGTAGTGTCATGGGCATTGGTTATACAAACTTGGCTTTCACTTGGGCGAATGATCGTGCAGTAAAGGGGGTGCTGGATGCACATTGGGATGTGGATGCTTCGCCTGGGTAATTGTTAAGGACTTAACTTTGTGCGCCATTGATCTGAGCTTAATCGTGCAAACCACATGTCTAGTATGGGATAGACCTGGCATAATAATTTGAGAAGTCTCTACTTTGGTTTTACTACTGATGTTGTGTGGCGCAAGAGGGGGCAATTATCGACTAGGGGGTTACCCTACTCGACGGCGAATCCTTAGCGAGTGGGATCGGGTGGAGATGGATCATTGTAAAAGCCTTGTTGTGATTTCCTTAAGCTGAGGCTAATCACATCGTGTGGGTACAGATTGTGCAACCTCTGCGAGTGTAAAACTATTCGAATAGCCGTGTCCCGGTCATGGACAATGCTCGGTGATTTCACGAGGGGTAGAGTCTTTATGAAAATTTGATTGGTTTGAGATGGGAAGTGAATGGTTAGTTCACTTGTGGTTATATTCAATTCCTTTGATATATTTACTTAGTGTCCATTGTTAAATATGCTTTTCAATCTATATATTGTATTTACTTCAAATTGTCGCTTCATGCAAAACTAACCTTTCAGCCATCCATTGTTAAGCTTTGCATATTATATTGCATTCATTTGTTACAAGCGACTTGCTGAGTACCAATGTACTCACGGCTTTATGCCCATGTTGCTCGATTGAGGAGGAGGGACCGGATCAGCAGGAGTTGCTAGAAGGAGGCTACTACGAGGACTTCACGGATTAGGACTTGGCTCCCGATCGATTGCCTGTGGGCATGTCGAGTGGCTACTACGCAATTTTGGATTTCATTGCTAGTTTCTTTAAAGCCCTTGAGCTAATAATTGTAAGCTTGGCCATAAGGTCGTACTCTGTTGGTTATTAATATAATTTGGATTTCCTTTAGAATATCGTGATGTGGATGATATTTATCTTTGTTTACTGTGTGCACTAGCGTGATCTGGACTAGTGCAGAGTACATGAGAGTCGAATTTGTATATTCGGTCTCGGCGATTCTCAGAGGCAATCATAAGCAATTCGGTTTTATAGGCTAAAGGGATATTGATCCATATGGGATTAGGGTTCTAATGGGCCTACAACGTGGAAGCCCATTAGCATGCTCTATAAATATGTGGAGGTGGGGCTGTAGGTAGAAGAGACTCGTGTTGAAAACCCTAGCCGCCACCTCCCTCGGCCGTATCCGAAACCCTAGCGGGCGCGGTGCTAGCACACCGGCGCACGGCGTTCCATCGAACGTGTGGATTCCGTGGGCGCGCTGCTGTTCTTCTTTGTGCTGATCGGTGAAGCGCAAGGCTATTGCTAGGAGGCGAGGAGGAGACATTCAGTTCGTGAAACGATTGACTGCTTCTTCATCAACGCACATCTACGTTGGACCAGGCTGCTCCAACTCTTCTTCCGCTGCGTAGCGCATCTAGTGGTAACTATCCATGACTCCCTTACACGCATGTTTTCTGGTTGAACGCGGTAGAAATTCAAATGTTGTAGCTAGCATAGCCTACCCATTCTCCTTCAGTGGTATCAGAGCAAAGCTGCGTAGTATGTGGTCTGGATCATGCGCTTATAGATGTGGGTTGATTAGATCAATCGGTCATAAGGGGTTGAAATAGGTATGAGTTGATAGCATTATGTGGCCAAAAAGATTAGTTTGTGCTCCTTCTTTGATGTACGCGCGACTTGCCCCTACCGGCTGGAATCACCATCGGGGCTAACTGCGTGCACGTCAGTAGATCGAGGTCTTATGTTGTGGTCTCCTCAAGTATACCGATCACGATGATCAATGTGATTGATCTAATGAAAATTGAGACATTAAGAATGGCTCGGATTTGGGTTGATTTGATCGGCCCGATCAGATTTTCATAGCGATTTCATAGATGCGATCTATGTAATTCCATGAGGTTTTTGTTATACAAACACATTCATGTCAGGGCGGATGCGTTCTACGCTTAACTTGTTTTTGCAGGGGATGATGTGAATGGTATGGCATAGATGTATGTGTGATGCATGTGTGTTTTGGCGGCTTGTGTGTCGTATTAATCACAGCTGGGTTGAGGCTGTTCTTTAATTGTATAACGACCTACGTGTCGACTTGTGATGCTTGCGCTCCTCATGTAATTCATTTGCTAGCTATTAGTTGTAATAGTTTAGTTCTTTACCATGGAGGCTTCAAGCATGATGACAAGAGGACAGGAAGTGTGGCGAAGGACATCACCGTGGAACCATGGCGATGGCGACCACTACGATTTAAAAGGCCATACCATTCACAGTATAATGTGATTATATACATGTGATGTTTATTTCCTGTCATACTATTCTTTCATGCCATACCTGTAGAGGATGTATTTTTCATGACAGAATAGCTTCCCTCAGAAAAATTAAGAATTTATTTGATGCCCTTCCAATTGCTGCGCTTATAAGAATTACTATCATTGTTTGGTAGGCCTACCAAAGCAGAGTACCATCAACTATCTTGATCTAATAGGGTGGATGTCGGACATCCACATGCATAGTGTTGGTTTACTTGACAAGGCTATCAAATTGGATTTGGGCCTTGGGGCATGGTGTTGGGAGCCGGGGCATTGGATGCCACCCAACAAACAAGAGTCACATAAGATGTGATTAGCAAGCGTTGCTTACCTACGTCACTAGGTTTCTAGCGGTGATGCCAAAGCTCACTAGAACTTAGATGAACATGGATCTTGACCACTATATGTCGTTAGAGGGAAGACGATTACAAAACATATAGTGGGAGTGTCTTTTGTTAAATTGTTTAATGGAAGATCAAACATGAACATAGTGCTGAATTTTTCTTGTTTATTTTCTGTTGTAGATCATGGCTGCTTCTAGTAACAATTTCGGTTTTAACTTGCGATCTGTTCTTGAGAAAGAAAAACTTAATGGAACAAATTTTATTGATTGGTACCGCAACCTGAGAATTGTTCTCAGACAAGAAAAAAAGGAATACGTTCTTGAGCAACCCTACCCTGATGAACTCCCTGAGGGTGCAAACGTTGCCACCAGCGAAGCTTATGAGAAGCACTGTAATGATTCACTCGACGTTAGCTGTCTCATGCTTGCTACCATGTCCTCTGAGCTTCAGAAGCATTATGAGAATGCAGATGCTCACACTATGATTGAAGGACTGCGTGATATGTTTGAGAACCAAGCTAGGACCGAGAGGTTTAACATTTCAATGTCCTTGTTTGCGTGCAAGCTGGCGGAAGGTAGTCAAGTCAGTCCTCATGTGATCAAGATGATTGGTTACATTGAGAGCTTGGAGAAGCTTGGTTCTCCTCTTAATTCTGATCTGGCTACGGATGTTGTTCTCCAATCTCTCCCTCCGAGCTATGAGCAGTCCATTATGAACTTTCATATGAATAGCATGGAGAAATCATTGGTGAGATTGCATGGGATGCTTAAGACAAGAGAGGAAAGCATTAAGAAAAACACCAATCATGTGATGATGGTTCGAAGGAGAATAAAAGAGGAAGCGTTGGGCGCCCAAAGGCAAAGGCAAAGGAAAGGTTCCTAATGAGCACCTAGCTCTAAGCCAAAGCCAAATGGGAAGGTCAAATCGGCCCTTCTCCCGATGATGAATGCTACCACTTTGCCATGTCAAGGGCATTGGTCTAGGAATTGTAAGAAATACTTGGAGGATCTGAAAAAGAAGAAGGAAGCGAGACTTACGCTTCAGGTATAAATGTTATAGAAATTAATCTTGCAATTTCTTACGGTGAATCTTGGGTATTTGATATCGGATCGATGATTCATACTTGCAAATCGTTGCAGGGTCTAAGAAGGACTAGAAGTTTTGCGAGAGGCGAGTTGGACGTGCATGTCGGCAATGGAGCAAAGGTTGTTGTACTGGCAGTCGGCACTTATCACTTGTCATTACCTTCAGGATTAGTTTTGGAATTAAATAATTGTTATTACATTCCAGCATTGAGTAAGAACATCATCTCTTCTTCATGTTTGGAGGAAGATGGTGGTTATGAGTTCGTAATAAAGAACAAACGTTGTTCTATTTATTTGAATGATATACTCTATGCACATTGTCCATTGATGAATGGGTTATATATTCTTGATCTTGAGGATAAGCCTGTCTATAATATTAATGCAAAGAGGCTGCGGCCTAATGATTTGAATCCCACTTTTATTTGGCATTGTCGCTTAGGTCATATAAATGAGAAACGCATAGAGAAGCTCCATAAAGATGGTCTACTCAACTCATTTGATTTTGAATCATTTGAGATATGCGAGTTTTGTTTACTTGGCAAGATGACAAAGGCGCCTTTCACCGGTCATAGTGAGAGGGCAAGTGACTTGTTGGGACTTGTACATACCGATGTATGTGGACCAATGAGCTCAGTAGCCAGAGGTGGTTTTCAGTATTTCATTACTTTTACCGATGACTTTAGTAGATATGGATACATCTACTTAATGAGGCACAAGTCTGAATCGTTTGAAAAGTTCAAAGAATTTCAGAATGAAGTACAAAATCAGCTAGGTAAGACAATTAAAATTCTGCGATTTGATTGTGGAGGTGAATATTTGAGCCATGAATTTGGTGAACATCTAAAACAATGTGGAATTGTTCCACAGCTGACTCCGCCGGCCTGGCACGCCTCAGTGGAACGGGGTATCTGAACGGAGGAACCGGACCTTGTTAGACATGGTTCGGTCTATGATGAGCCAATCTAATCTTCCATTGTCCTTCTGGGGATATGCTCTAGAAACTGCTGCGTTTACACTAAACAGAGTTCCATCTAAATTAGTAGAAAAGACACCATACGAGAAATGGATCGGGAAACATCCTGGATTGTCTTTCCTTAAGATATGGTGTTGTGAGACTTATGTGAAACGTTTGACGTCTGATAAGCTCCATCCTAAATCTTATAAATTCTTCTTTGTTGGGTATCCTAGGGAAATCAAAGGACATTATTTTTACAATCGGGAAGAAGGCAAAGTGTTTGTCGCTCGAGGCAGTGCCTTTTGGAAAAGAGTTTCTTTCAAAGGGTGTTAGTGGGAGCAAGGTGCAGCTTGAAGAAATTCGGGAAACACCTGAAAATATTTTAGCTCCTATTGAACCTCAACAGGATGTACAAGATGTTGTACAACCGGTTATGGAGGCACCGCCCCACGTGAGGTCTACAAGGGACGCGTCGCGCAGCTGAAAGTTCACGCTCTAACCACGGGACAACGTGACATATTATTGTTGGACAATGATGAGCCCAAGAGCTACACGAAACAATGATGGGACGGACTCGAAAAATGGCTTGGAGCCATGAGGTCGAAATAGAATCCATGCATGATAATCTAGTTTGGAACTTGGTGGATCCACCTGATGGTGTAAAAACTATTGAGTGTAAATGGGTTTTTAAGAAAAAGATAGACATGGATGGAAATGTTCACATCTATAAGGCATGATTGGTGGCGAAAGGTTTCAAGCAAATTCAAGGTGTTGATTATGATGAAACGTTTTCGCCCGTTGCTATGCTAAAGTCTATTCGGATCCTCCTAGCGATTGCTGCCTATTTCGACTACGAGATTTGGTAGATGGATGTCAAAACGGCTTTCCTAAATGGAAACCTAAGCGAGGATGTGTACATGACATAGCCTGAGGGATTTGTTGATCCGAAAAATGCTGGGAGAATATGCAAGCTTCAGAAGTCCATTTATGGATTGAAGCAAGCATCTCGGAGTTGGAATCTTCGTTTTGATGAAGTAGTCAAAGGGTTTGGCTTCATCAAGAATGAAGAAGAGCCTTGTGTTTACAAGAAGGCTAGTGCGAGCGCACTTGTTTTTCTAATCTTGTATGTAGATGACATATTATTGATCGAAAATGATATTCCAATGCTAGAAGCTGTGAAGTCTTCTTTAAGAAAAAGTTTCTCAATGAAAGATCTCGGAGAGGCAGCTTACATTTTGGGCATAAAGATCTATAGAAATAGATCGAAGAGGCTAATTGGATTAAGCCAAAGTACATACATTGACAAGGTATTGAAACGGTTCAATATACAAGATTCCAAGAAAGGTTTCTTGCCTATGTCACATGGCATTAGTCTTAGCAAGACTCAGTGTGCTTCAACACTTGATGAGCAAAAGAAGATGAGTGCGATTTCGTATGCCTCGACCATCGGATCCATCATGTATGCTATGCTTTATGCGCACCAAGATGTTTCATATGCTCTAAGTGTTCTGGCGGTGTCAATCTAGCCCTGGTCTAGCTCACCGGGTGGTCAGTAAAGAATATTCTTAAGTACTTTAGAAAGACTAAGGGTATTGTCGTAGGGATGGCCCCCACCTAAACCCAAAGCAGGCACTGGTAGGAGATTATAAGGCCCGAGCAGGCCATGCGTAATGACATAAGCGCCTGTAGAGGATAACCAGATGTAAGGGTACAAGCTGTAAAGCACTCCTCATGTATGTATATATACTGAGCAAGCCATAGGGAGGAGGGAGGCCATTACACTTATCTTCATCACTCTCCACTACCATCTCTCTCTGTTTGGTCAGTAGCCACAGCGATTGGCGCCGTCCGTGGGAGGGCGAAGACAAGCTGAAGACCGAAGGAAAAGATGGCAGAAAAAGCTTCACCGTGGCGCGGGAAAGAAGCGGCGGCTCGGGCGTCGTATGAGTACGGGGCCGGCATCAGCAGCGGCGGGCGGGTGGCGATCTGGCGCGATGGCGGAGGCGTCGGCGTTCGCGGCGGCGACCAACCCGTCACCGGCACGCGGCGACCAACCCGTCACCGGCACGCGGCGACCCGCCCGCCACCGGCGTTCGGGGGCGGGCCTTGGTCGAAGACGCGTCGACACGGGCGCAGCGACAACCGATCCCGCCGGCGCAGCGGCGGCCGACCTCGCGCGCCCCCGCAACCCTCGCGGCGGCGCGCACGAGTGGCGCGAGGTAGCCGCGGCGGAGCGACCGGTAGTTCGGGACCTCGCGGCGCGATGCGTCCCCACGCCGACCGCCCGTCGGGTACCGGCGACCGCTGCCGGCGATGGAAAGTGCCTGCGGCGGCTCTCAATGCATTCAGCGGGAGCTAGGGGACGCCGCGAGCCGTCGAGATATGCGGGAGGCTTGGAGTCGGCGAGCGCGCCGATGGTCGCGTCGAGCCCACGCCGGAGAGGGCGGACAGTCGCGAAGCCCCACGCCCGCGCGTGCGGCTGCGGCGTGTGGATCGAGTCCCGCTCTCGGCGGGGCTGCGGCGGCGGCATGGCCCAAAGACTTCAAGTTTCCTAGCGCCATCGACTCGTACAAAGCGACCACGGACCCCGTGAGTTCGTGCGGCGTATCAAACCGCAATCGAAGCGCGGGTGGCAGCGGCACCACGAAGCGAAGGACTCCCCTCGCGCTACAAGGAGTGGCGCTCTCTTGGTTCTTTACCATAGAGCCGAGGCTCCATCTGGCGTGGGAACAACCGTGTCCGCCTTCACAACAACTTCCAGGAAACTCGTTGGCCGAGTTGGCGCGGACCAACTCTTTGCCGTAAAGCAAAAACCGGAGAAGCTCGGGACTACTTCAAGCGCCGCCAAGATTCGATGTCGGTGAAAGGCGTCAACGAGACCACCATCGTCAATGCAGCCATACTGGGGCCTTCGTCGGGCCCGATGACCGAGTACAACGCGCAAAGCCAATCAAGGCGGTGGCGGCTCTTCGACAAGATGGAAGAATATGCTAGGGCGGAGGAAGACGGCGGTGAAGGAAGGTGGCGACTCGACACCGGCCAGGCCGAGCCTCGGCAAAGCCGAAGACCCGCCGGGGCGGTTCTTGAAGGGAAAGCGGCGAGAGTCATCGGGGCGCGCGGCCGTAGGGACAACCCGCGCAGGAGTCGTCCGATCAGCCCAAGCGCCGCCAGCGAGGTCGAGGTGAAATCGATGCGTCCTCGACATCGGCGGGCCCGGCGAGGTGTTCAGCCGGGCCGAGGCGGTCGGGGCGCCGTGCGGCGCGGCGTGGCGAGGGCGCGGCGATAAGGGTCGTGGGGATTACGACGACCGGCATCGTGGGCGTGGTGCGTAGTCACGGCGCGGCAATCATGATACCGCGCTGCACCTCCATCGCGGCGCTCGCGGCAGCGTCGCTAGGGCGAGAACCCGAGGCGCGCCGCTGCGGTGGCCCGTCAATTCCCATACGAGGCCCCATGCGGTGCGGCGCAAGGATGCGGTGCGAGCGCGGGATGCAACCTAGGAAGGCGCCTTACGGATCAAGCTCACGTCTGGCAGCCTCGGGAGGGCCTCTGTCATTGCGAGCCCAGACGCAACCTACCGCAGGTCATTAATGTCATATCGAAGCTCGCGATGGAATTCGCCCGACGCGGCAGCGAAGGCCTACGCGAAAAGACTACATCACGTGGCGGCATACCCAGCGCAAGCACCGCCGGATTAGGCGTAGCACGGTTACATTCACACCGACGACGCCCGGTGTGGACTTCCTCACGAGGACCCCACAGTTATCCGGGTCACCATCGCGTGATGCGGCGTGGGCGCGCCTTGGTGGGCGGCGGTAGCTCGCGAGCGTATTGTTTGCGGCGGCCTTCGACGGATGGGGATCCTCGAAGCCGCTGGGGCCTCGGGAATCCCAGCAGGGCTTGGGGACAGCCCTGCGCGGCGGGCCAGGCCGTCGGCCTTCAAGTCTCCTTCGGCCGAGATGACAATGTGCGGACCGAAGATGCCACCTTCGGCGTGGTCGACCTTCCGTACCCCTACAATGCCATACTAGGGCGCCCAATCCTCAACTCCTTGGCGCGGTACCACATCACGGCTATCGTGCATGAAAATCCGGGTCCGGACCACCATCACCGCCCGAGGCGACGAGGATATGGCGCGCATCGAGCCAGCACAGTGCCGCGTCGCGGCGCCAACGGCGCTCGTGAGCCGGCGTCACAGCACGGAGGTCCGCGGGGTCATCCATGGCGCTGCGCGGGCCTGCAGATGTCTAGTGACTAGAGGCTGCGGCGCACAAGGGCAAGCGGTCGATATATTCACCCTTTGTAGTCGCTCACCCGCGCAAGCGGGGATGTAATGAAGATCGCCGTTTGCGCTAATCTTTCTTCATCACACGCAAGCACGCGGTGAGGCGCGCGCAGCCAGCCAGCGCGCGTGTCCCCGGTATAAACTAAAGCGCGCGTTCGCGTGTGCACTCACCGTCGCCGGCGGGGCGAGTATAAACCAAAGACGACGTTCGCGTGTGCACTCACCTCGCCGGCGGGGACCGAGTATAAACCAAAGACGACGTTCGCGTGTGCACTCGCCGTCGCGGCGGGATCGAGTATAAACCAAAGACGCCGTCGCTTGTGCACTCGCCGCCGCCGCGGCGGGCGAGTATAAACCAAAACGCGACGTTCGCAGTGCACTCGCCGCTCGCCGGCGGACTGAGTATAAACCAAAGACGCACATTCGCGTGTGCACTCGCCGTCGCCAGGGGGGCGGGTCTGAGTATAAACAAAAGGCGCACCGGGGGGACGCCCTCGCGTGCACAAGTGTCCGGACTATAAAGAAGACGTAGCATCTAAGTCCGCTTCCGCACGCACTAGTCCACGGACTTTAAATAAGACGTAGCGTCGAGCCTAGCTCCGCACGCGCGAGTCTCCGGACTATAAAGAAGACGTAGCGTCGAAGTTCGCTTCCGCACGCACTAGTCCACAGACTTTAAATAAGGCGTGGCGTCGAGCCCAGCTCCGCACGCGCGAGTCTCGGACTATAAAGAAGGCGTGGCGTCGAAGTCCGCTTCGCGCGCGCTAGTCCACGGACTTTAAATAAGGCGTGGCGTCGAGCCTAGCTCCGCACGCGCGCGAGTCTCGGACTATCAAGAAGGCGTGGCGTCGAAGTCGCTTCGCACGCACTAGTCTACGGACTTTAAATAAGGCGTAGCATCGAGCCCAGCTCGCGCGTGCGAGTCTCGGACTATAAAGAAGGCGTGGCGTCGAAGTCCGCTTCGCACGCGCTAGTCCACGGACTTTAAATAAGGCGTGGCGTCGAGCCTGGCTCGCACGCGCGAGTCTCGGACTATAAAGAAGGCGTGGCGTCGAAGTCGCTTCGCACGCGCTAGTCCACGGACTTTAAATAAGGCGTGGCGTCGAGCCTAGCTCGCACGCGCGAGTCTCGGACTATAAAGAAGGCGTGGCGGCGAAGTCCGCTTCGCACGCACTAGTCGGGGACTCTAAATAAGGCGTAGCGTCGAGGCTCGCCTCCGCGCGCACGAGTCTCGGACTATACATAAGGCGTGGCGAGGTCGCCTCGCACGCACTAGTCCACGGACTCTAAATAAGGCGTGGCGTCGAGGCCTACCTCGCGCGCGAGTCTCGAACTATAAAGCAAGGCACACGCGGAGTGCGCCTCGCATACGTCAGTCCGCGGACTGTCCGCTTTACGGAACCCTGGCACAGCTACTTCGCCAACAGCGGCATCAACACGCAGCGCATTCTTAAAATGCCAGGAAGTCTGCATACCGGAAGAATCACATGTACAAAGGTCCGGCAACATCCCGGCCGCTCTAAGCCGCTACCCCGCGGGTTCGTCCTTAACACGCGCTAAAGTGGGGGCCTCGCTCGAAGAAGGCCGACTCGCCCAAAAGTCGAGCGACTCTTCGGCCCTTCGCCAGCGTCGAAGGCGTCGCCGGGTTGAAAGGTCGGCCGCACGAAGCCGGTCCCAGCAAGGAAGCTGCCCGGGATGTAGGTGAAAGTCAGAATGCAAGTAGCAAGTGTGTACTTTATTCACAAAGACAAGGAACAGTACAACACACGCCTACACCTAAGCACCACGGCGTCAGACCTGCGGGTTCCCGGCGCCTTCGGAGGGCCCAGCGCCACCATCGTCGCATCGAGGGACCCCGTCCAGAAATTGGCCGAGGCTCCCGTCCGTGGCGACACGGAGCTCGATCCGTGCAGCATCCAGCCCGACGTGACCCCAGATCCGGTCGAAGAAGGGCCCGAGGGCAAGGCGAGCGGAGCGGACGGCGCCGGACATTACTCCGGCCCCGCCAGGCATCTCCGGTGAGGATCATCCGGTAGCGGCGGCGTGCGTACAAGCTGCGGTGCTGCGAGCGCGCACACCAAGCATGCCAACATGTACGCGCAGGGTGCCGGCGACGCCGCCGCGTCGCGCCGCGACGTTGGCGGCATCTCGATCGGCGGAGCGTCGAGACAGACTCCTCGGGCGGCGCGTCCGGCACCTCCGCTACCAGCCCTTGGAGATGGCTCTCAGCGCTTGCATGGCGTCCCAAGCAACCACCGGCGTCGCCCAGCGTTGGTTGCGCTCCGCTAGAGTCAAGGCAAGCTCGCTTTTTCCTTCTCTAGCGGCGACTGCTCCAGAACCCGTCTGCTCCGCGTGAACTTTTGTTCAGCGGTGCCACGGTGACTCTCTGCGACGCAACAAGCCCCTCGGCGTGCGCCCCACCGGCGCATTCCGCTTCGGTGGCGGATGCGGCGTCTGGCGAGCGGGCGCCCGAGGCTTCGCGCAGCTCCTCCTCGGCGGCACGCAGCCTATCCTCGGCGCCTTTGGCTACGAGCATAGGCGTTTGCGTGGCCTGCCCGGCACAAGTGTCTGCGAAGGAAAAGACTTAGCACACTCGGCTAAACTCGGGCGTGGTCGCACGAGTACTTACCCTCACCCGGACACCTCGGCGTCCTCCGGTGCCCGCACCGTAGGCCTACAACACTTGCGGGTCGGCGCTCGTGGCGCGTCATTTACAATCCCGCGCCACGCCCTCGGCGTCTCGAGGCGGCACGAAGTGCAGGGCTCACGTGCTCGGAGGCCCGTGTTCCGTCGGTGCTCCCCCCGGAATGAGCAACGCTGCAAACAAGGATCGGGTGATCACCCCAAGGCATAAAAGCATACACGAGTAAGCTAAGTCACCCTACCTTCGGTAGCGAAGGAATGGTCCCGCCGCGGCGGAGGCCTCGCGTTCGGGAGGGCGGCGGCTGTCCTCGCGGCGGGGTGGCTAGAGGGGAGCGCGATAGGCCATGGGGCCCCGGTGCTTGCGCTGGAATCCCACAAGCCGATGCCGTAGCCACAGCGAACCCCGCGGTGTCGGTGGAGCTCGGCCGCACACATGGCCGTTTGGCGGGCAGCTAGCCGCGCCACCGCCCCCGGCCGTGGTGAGAAGACCGGCGGCTGCGCGCTGGGGCGAAGGTTCCACGGTGGCAATCGTCGAAGGGGGCACCTCGGTCCCCACTGCTGTTGGTAAAGACAGCACGGCTACGTGCGCCCCCGCGGAGGGCGCCTCCGGCACCACAGCGGCCGCGGTCGAGGGCTCCACCTCGGCATCGCCGGTCCGCGGGTCGCCTCGGTGACCGGCGGTGGTGAGCTTCCCCCTCCGCCGCCGCGGCAAACCCGCCGTCGGGGCGCTGCGAAGACACCTCGCCCGGCACTGCGCCACCTAAGCCCGAATCGGCGTACCTCGCGAGTCGACTCGCGTCGTCGCGCCCTCGGAAACACTAGCGGCGGCGCGCGCAGCGCCGCTGCGGCCTCTTCGAGGCGAGGCCTTCTTCTTCTTCACTCCACCATCGGTTGGGCGACACGGTCCGCACGGCAAGGCCCGGACCTCGCACACGCGGTTTATTCACCCCACCCGCCTTGGCGATAGCGACGCGCGCGCTCGTGCTCCTGGCGATGTATGCCCGGGAACACGCTGCGTGCGCTTGCTCCGCCTCCTCAAGAAATCCACGAAGCAAAGGAGAACAGCATCGACATACAACGCATTTCGCGTCAACAAAGGAGGGGCGCAATCGAGGCTTACGGGGACCGGGCGGCGTCCGTAGCGAGCAAACCCACGGCGAAACATTGTCGTCTCGATGCCTATCGGCGGCAAGATGCCAGTCATAGGCAAGCGGTGCCACGCCGTACATCACTTACTCTTCGGTAAGGTCGCGCATGTTGAGGCGGGCAGCCACGCCTACGAGCCACTTGACCCTCCGCTTGTCCTCATCATCGAGCAGTCGACCGGGCGAGGGCTTGAACGTGATTGGTCGGCCTGTGCACTCAAGGCCGCTCTCGCTCTCCACACGATGGTAGAACCACCGCTTCATCTAGAAAGACTCCCACTTCCCGCGAGTTGAGTTCGCAAGGAAGAGCTTCTTGCACGACGGGCGAAGAATAAAAGAGACGCTACCGAACCTCGGCAAGCGTCCCGTCCTTCGCCCGCCGGTTGGCATCGTGCCTCGTGGAGATAGGCGAATAGCGCGGCGCAGGCGATGAGGCCCCGAGCGCAAGGCCCGGTGTACACCGCGGCGGGCCACGGCGTTTGAGTCGATTGTGCGGCTCCGGCCGAAGGTCGCGAGCACGTCGCCCACCACGGTCGCCGCTGGGATCCGGAGCCCCGCGTCGAAAAAGGCAATGAATACGACGCCTCCGACCTCTTGGGATGCGATTACGCTCGCGTCGGCGGGCAATCGACGTCTGGCGCCGGACAACTTCCCGCGCAAGAGCCCTTGGATCGTCTTCTCGGTCACGGCGAGGGCCTAGCTCGCCGAGAACGTGCCTTCCTCCTCCGCCACCGGCCGCTCTGGTTAGCCGCCGCCGGGTCGCGCTCTTGGAGCGTGTATTTCACCTCCAACGGCGACGATTGCCGGCGAATGGCAGGGCCACCAACCGCCTGCCCGCGCTCGCTACTAGAGGCCATCGCTTCCCACGACGAGACTGAAGTGGTGAAGATAGCGCGAAGGTGTGGAAGGCGGAGCAGACAGGAAAGAGGGCATAAAGGTGCGGGGACGCTGTTACGGGGGGCTATTTCAAGCCACCTCGCCCATACCGCCGCTACTGAAGCATCGCAATGATCCGCGTGCCGGATGTAACCGCAGCGGTGTAAAGGCCCGCCCCGCACGATTCCCCATAATCGAAAGCGAAGGGTCGCGAGGTCCATGCACGAGGCGTGACGCGATCGTACAAGCGCCCGTCCAGCGCAACGCCCCACCTAACGCTGGAAGGTCATGATCACAGGCGCCACTCACTGCCCGCCCCGTGTCCCCCTTGCCTAGGGAAGAGACGAGCGGCTGCAAACACGCAACCGTCCACATCTACGCCGCCACGGTCATAGGCGCGCGTGCCGGGCGCGTCGGGTCGCGACGGTGACGAGAACCTAACCTGTCGGACCGGGGCTAGCGTGATTCGAGAACACATGCAGCGCAAGGCCGCATCAAAAGACCCAAGTTACCGCCCACGCGGCGGTGTCCGCGAGCAAAGCGCCCGGCCAGCGCCACCCGTTCGAAGGTAGGGGCGAGCGCGCGTCGCCCGACTAGGCGCCCGGCCGCGCCACCCGTTCGGGGTAGGGACGAGCGCGCGCGTCGCCGACCAGGCGCCCGGCCGCGCCACCCGTTCGAGGGGTAGGGGCGGAGCGCGCGCGTCTACCGACTAGGCACCGGCCGCGGCCACCCGTTCGGCGGGTAGAGGACGGAGCGCGCGTCTCCGCCGACTGGCGCCGGCCGCGCCACCCGCTCGAGGGGTAGGGGACGAGCGCGCGCGTCTCGCCGACTGGCGCGGCCGCGCCACCCGTTCGGCGGGTAGCGGGCGGAGCGCGCGTCTGCCGACAAGCGCCCGGCCGCGCCACCCGTTAGTGTAGGGGCGGAGCGCGCGTCGCCGACTAGGCGCCCGGCCGCGGCCACCGTTCGGCGGGTAGGGGCGGAGCGCGCGCGCTGACTCTGCGCCGGCCGCGCCACCCGTTGAAGGGTAGGGGCGGAGCGCGGCGTCTGCTGACTTGGGCGCCGGCCGATGCCACCCGTTCGGGTAGGGGCGAGCGCGCGCGCCTACGCCGACTAGGCGCGGCCGCTGCCACCCGTTGAAGGGTAGGGGCGAGCGCGCGCGCCTCGCCCGACTGGCGCCGGCAGCGCCACCCGTTCGGCGGGTAGGGGCGGAGCGCGCGTCTACCGACTAGGCGCCCGGCCGCGCCACCCGTTCGGCGGGTAGGGGCGGGAGCGCGCGTCTACGCCGACCAGGCGCCGGCCAGCGCCACCCGTTCGAGGGGTAGGGGACGGAGCGCGCGCGTCTACTTCGACTGGGCGCTAACTTCGCGGCCACCCGTTCGACGGGTAGGGGACGGAGCGCGCGTCTGCCGACAGGCGCCGGCCGCGCCACCCGTTGAAAGGTAGGGGCGGAGCGCGCGCCTACTTGGACTAAGCGCCGGCCGCGCCACCCGTTCGAAGGGTAGGGGCGGAGCGCGCGCGCCTACTTGACTAAGCGCCGGCCGCGCCACCCGTTCGAAGGGTAGGGGCGGAATGCGCGCGTCTGCGCCGACTTGGGCGCCGGCCAGCGCCACCCGTTCGAGGGGTAGGGGACGGAGCGCGCCTGCGCTCGACTGGCGCCGGCCAGCGCCACCCGTTCGGCGGGTAGGGGACGCGGCGCGCGCCCGCCCGACCAGGCGCGGCCAGCGCCACCGTTCAAAGGTAGGGGCGGAGCGCGGCGTCGCACGACTTGGGCGCGGCCAGCGCCACCCGTTCGAGCGGTAGGGGATGGAGCGCGCGCCGCCCGACCAGCGCGGCCGCGCCACCCGTTCAAAGGTAGGGGGGGCGCGCGCGTCTGCCGACTTGGCGCGGCCGCGCCACCCATTCGAGGGGTAGGGGCTGAGCGCGCGCTCGCCCGACTAGGCGCCGCCAGCGCCACCCGTTCGAGGGGTAGGGGCGGAGCGCGTCGTCTGCCGACTAGGCGCCCGCCAGCGCCACCCGCTCGAAGGGTAGGGGATGGAGCGCGTCTACTTTGACAAGGCGCCGGCCGCTCCCACCCGCTCGAGGGGTAGGGGACGGAGCGCGCGTCTACCGACCAGGCGCCGCCGCGGCCACCCGTTCAAGGGTAGGGGACGGCGCGCGTCTGCCCGACTTGGCGCGGCCGCGCCACCCGTTCGGCGGGTAGGGGACGGAGCGCGCGCGCTACTTGGACTAGCGCCGGCCAGCGCCACCCGTTCGAAGGGTAGGGGCGGAGCGCGCGCGTCTGCCGACTTGGCGCCGGCCGCAGCCACCCGTTCGAGGGGTAGGGGCGGAGCGCGGCGCCTCGCCGACCAGGCGCCCGGCCGCTACCACCCGTTCGGCGGGTAGGGGCGGAGCGCGCGCCTACCGACTGGCGCCGGCCGCTGCAACCCGTTCGAAGGGTAGGGGACGGAGCGCGCGTCTGCCGACTTGGGCGCGGCCCGCGCCACCCTTCGAGGGGTAGGGGCGGAGCGCGCGCGCCTCGACCGAGGGCGCGGCCAGCGCCACCCGTTCGAGGGGTGCAGGCGAGCGCGCGTCTGCCGACTTGGCGCCGGCCGCGGCCACCCGTTCGAAGGGTAGGGGCGGGCGCGCGTCTGCCGACTTGGCGCGCGGCCGGCGCCACTGTTCGAAGGGTAGGGGACGGAGCGCGCGCCTCGCTTGACTAAGCGCCGGCCGCTGCCACCCGTTCAAGGGTAGGGGCGGAGCGCGCGTCTACGCCGACTTGGGCACCGGCCGCGGCCACCGTTCGAGGGTAGGGGCGGAGCGTGCGCACCTGCGCCGACCAGGCGCCGGCCGCTACCACCGCTTGAAGGTAGGGGCGGGCGCGCGCCCTCGCCGACCAGGCGCCCGCCAGCGCCACCCGTTCGAAGGTAGGGGCGGAGCGCGCGCGTCGCCCGACTTGGCGCCCGGCCAGCGCCACCCGTTCAAGGGTAGGGGACGGAGCGCGCGCGTCGCCGACTTGGGCGCCGCCGCGGCCACCGTTCGAGGGTAGGGGACGGAGCGCGCGCGCCTTTCCGACCAGGCGCCGGCCGCTACCACCGTTCGAAGGTAGGGGCGGAGCGCGCGCCCGCCGACTAGGCGCGGCCGGCGCCACCCGTTCGAAGGGTAGGGGCGGAGCGCGCGTCTGCCCGACTTGGGCGCGGCCGCGCCACCCGTTCGAGGGGTAGGGGACGGAGCGCGCGTCTCGCCGACTAGTGCCGCCGCCGCGCCACATTCCAAGGGTGGGGACGGGCGCGCGAGTCGCTCGGCCGCGCAAAGCAAAGACGGGGGTTTTGTCCTGCGAAATCTACCTCGTTTTCCTTAACATGCCACCTACAGTATCAACACACAAGGTAATGCCGGCGGGTTCCCTCAGGAATACCGACTGTAGGTAGGCCTGTTAAGAAAAACAGGGCAGACCTCGCTGTCGCCTACGGAAGCACGGTGCGAGGTCAGGAAGCGCGGCTGGCTGTCGATAACCGGCGCTGATAAAGCTCCCAGGAAAAATAGACCTCCTTCTGTGCATCAACATTCCCCAAGCCGCTCAGTATCACCCAGGAATGTTGATGCACGGCAGGGGCCCATTTTAGGGAACAGCTTCTATCGCAATATACGCAGAACAACGCCTCACGGCGCCATATATACCCCAATCAGCGGGGAACCAACCGGCGGAAGGCCAATCGGCGAAATCCAACCGCCGGAAGTCCGCCGCCGTATTAATGGTCACAACGCCTCAACGCCCGCACCACGTGGACGCCTGGAAATCCGAGCGTCGCAGCAGCGCGCACGTCTGCTTTGGCCACATCGCAGCTCTAGCAGCTTGGAAAAGTTCACGGGCGCGCGGGACGGAGGGCCAAAGGACTCGGCAACATGGCCGGCCTTGTGAAGCCCTTTACCATGAGAGGCTCTGTCGTAGGGATGGCCCCACCTAAACCAAAGAGCACTGGTAGGAGATTATAAGGCCCGAGCAGGCCATGCGTAATGACATAACTGCCCTGCAGAGGATAACCAGATGTAAGGGTATAACTGTAAAAGCACTCCTCATGTATGTATATATACGAGCAAGCCATAGGGAGGAGGGTAGGCCATTACACTTATCTTCATCACTCTCCACTACCATCTCTCTCTCTGTTTGGTCAGTAGCCACAACAGGTATGTTCCTTAATTTTTGAGGTGAAGAAGAGCTCGTTATAAAAGGTTACACCGATGCTAGTTTCCAAACTGATAAAGATGATAGCATATCGCGATCTGGTTTTGTGTTCGCCTCAATGGAGGGGCGGTGGTGGAAAAGTTCCAAGCAAGACACGGTAGCTGATTAGACAAGCGAGGCCAAGTATATTGTATCTTCTGAACCTGCAAAGGAAGCTGTTTGGATCAGAAAATTTGTTTTTGAGTTGGGTGTGATCCCTAGTGTGTCCAGTCCAGTGGATCTCTATTGTGATAATAGTGGAGCCTTTGCGCAAGCAAAGGAGCCTAGGTCACACCAAAAATCCAAACATATACTTCGGCGCTATCACCTTATCCATGAGATCATTGATAGAGGTGAAGTGAAAATTTGCAAGGTGCACACGGATTTGAATGTTGCTGATCCGTTGACGAAGCCTCTCCCACAACCAAAGCATGAGGCACACACGAGTGCAATGGGTATTAGATACTTACATGATTGACTCTAGTGTGAGTGGGAGATAATTGTATCAAGTCTATGTTTATGAAATTTTGAATAAGGTGTTATTTGGTTCCTTGAATAATGATTGTATGCATTGATTGGCAAGTATGTGACTTGTTCGTGAAACTCTTTGTTTTATTTAATGTTATTCTAAAGATCCCTAGTCTTATATCATTACGTGGGACAATAATGATTTATGGACTAGCACATGTATTGATTGATGATCATGTTTCACAGATCATGGATATAGGAATATCAAATCAATAATGTGGACATATGTTAGAGAACATGGTGTTGGATTGACCCACTCAAACGTTCTGGGATTGTTATGTTAATATGTGCCATCAAGCGATCTCGAGTGGTATACCTCTGGATCCTTCGACCTGAAATCGCCATTGTTTCTCACTATGTGTCTTGGTGCGCTTTGGGGCTACCAAACACTACTCCAATGGCGGGTAGCTATAAAAGTGGTCTTCGGTGTATCATGAAACATGGAATGGGATGTGGCGGATTAAGATGGAAGTTGCCCTCCTACATAACAGGAGAGATATCTCTGGGCCTCGATGTGGTTGAATTAGGGAAGTGCATGGCCATGCGTGGTGATTAAAGAGTTAATCACAATGTGACTAAAGGGTTAGTCATGAGTTGTAATCCACCACAAGATCGAGTGAATAGTTGAGCTATCACAAGGTGGCACGAATCTCGCCTTAAGTTCGACCGTATCGTGTGGCAAAGGGATCCAAGTGTGTGTGTATCAAGGTTTAGCCGATATGATCTTTATGTGTATTCGGGAGTCAATATGCCTGCTAGGTGCCACTATTGACTTATGGCTTGAAAAGGGTTTTGGGTCATGGTGTCTACACATGAACCTAACGGTCACACACTTAAGGGGTTGGAATTGGAAAGCTTGCCTATATGATTGTCTCTAGTAAGTGGGAGATTGTTAGTGATGTGCCCAAGAGGCAATCATAAACAATTCGGTTTTATAGGCTAAAAGGGATATTGATCCATATGGGATTAGGGTTCTAATGGGCCTAAAACATGGAAGCCCATTAGCATGCTCTATAAATATGTGGAGGTGGGGCTGCAGGTAGAAGAGACTACTGTGCTGAAAACCCTAGCCGCCACCTCCCCTCGGCCGTATCCCGAAACCCTAGCCGGGCGCGCGGTGCTAGCACACCAGTGCACAGTGTTCCATCCCGAACGTGTGGACTCCGTGGAGGCGCCGCTGCTGTTGCTGCTGTGCTGATCGGCGAGAAGCGCAAGGCTATTGCTAGGACGCGAGGAGGAGACATTCAGTTCGTGAAACGATCGACTGCTTCTTCTTCATCAACGTGCATCTACGTTGGACCGGGCTGCTCCAACTCTTCTTCCGCTGCGTAGCGCATCTAGTGGTAACTATCCATGACTCCCTTACACGCATGTTTTCTGGTTGAACGCGGTAGAAATTCAAATGTTGTAGCTAGTGTAGCCTACCCGTTCTCCTTCAGAGGGTTCCAGCTAGTGTGCAGATGAGCCCGTGCTGCTCAGCTCAGATGTGGTCATCGCTAAGGACCAAGGTACCCCTGTGTTGTGCCACCTAAAAGGCTGGGGATGCGCCCTCGTTAGCGTTCATGGGGTGAACCAAACACAGGTTGCAGGAGTATCTGCTTACCAACTACCGAGCTCAAACGAACGTGGCTACGAACTTAGCAGTTGCAAGCAAGGACGTGTAGTTTGAGCAGCAATTGAACTAAGGTTTGCCTATTGTAAGTACAAAAATGTACTGTGCAAGACTATATGCAAGGCTATGTTAAGAGAGATGGCTATCCTACCAAGCTTTTATTTGCAATAATGAGTATAGATTGTAATTGAAAGTTGTAAAAGCAATTGACATTTGATATAAAGTATCAAGTAGGTAATGTAAGCATAAATCACAAATGGTTCCCATAGCCGTGAGCAATGACATTCACATACTCGTGACCAAGTTTTAAATAAATGGATATCTTCCATTCTCAACCAAGTTTTGAAAACATAATACTAGCCTTAGCGACATTGTTAAGCCTTGCCCATAACCAAAGGCATGGCTATTCAAATAGATTTTACACTCTACAGAGTTTGTATACTTTACACACAAGACACATTCAACTCCCAATGTCAACGATGCCTCGTGATACATGAAGTACTTGATAAGATTGATTAGGACAAGGCCTTTACATTGCTCAACCCGAACCTTGGCTCGCCCGATGGTTTTTTGCCCTCAGGAGTTTGCACACATTAATCCCGAGGAATCCATGGCTGTGTTGGTGGTTTTGGCAGGAACCACCTGGAGCCATCGTCCTGGAGCCATCATACACGACTATGATAGGAACCACCTGGAGCCATCGTCCTAGTACGCGTACAACTCTAATCTATCACAGTGCAAGATCAGACCCAAACAACTTATTATGCTAGGGCCTTCCCACAAAGGCACTTGTGGTTCTAAAAAAGGCTTAGATCACCGCATGTGGTTGTACTAAAGGCTTAGATTACTTCCGTAACTGACTCAGGCGAAAGTCTCCAACAACCTACCACTACTTGTGAGTTCCCTCTCACACCACAAACTATACAAATATCTTGCCCAAGTCAAAACCATAGTTTTCTTAATTTTGTTTTCTAAGTGAAGTATCAAGGGTGACCCCACTGGTCCAACAATATAACCAAACCCATATTTTGAAAGTGTAATGGACCTATCATGTATTATGTTGACAAACTACGCATGGCTAAGCAACTATATCTTATACCTATTCTAAAATTCCACCAGTAAACATCTGCATCAATGAGATGGCTTATCAGGCTGGTAACATATGAGAACATCACGTTGCAGTGCCTATGAAGTGGCTCAGCAAGCTCACATGCGTGATCCTTTAGCACCGTTATCCAGAAATCCATGGCTGCACCCATTAACCGCTATGCATGCACCTTGCTAGGGCAAGATTCGTCCACAAACTTGATGATATAGGTGTTAGGGTTAGACCTGCACACCCAATACATTCAGTTGATGTTAACGGTGTATTTGGCAATGGCCTGCTGGGCAGCACTCTTGTTAGGGAAGCACTACCCTAAGAGTAAAGTGTCTTCATTGAACCGCCACTATGCCCCTTTGGCTGTGGGAGAACCAGAGATGTCCTTGCAATGTCATCCAATCTTGAGGAGACATAAGCAATATCGGTGATCACGACACCACCTAGTACACCTCCCGTAGCATCTCCTTTGTCTTCCTCATCTTCAGAGCTAGCTGTTTCCACGTCCTCCTCCTCGTTTTCCACTTCTCCCACCTGGTCGGTAAGGTACTTGTTGCAATCAATGTGGGTTGCCCACTATCTCTCTGCACCTTTGCTTGGCTCAAAATCCTCCACACACCTCCTCAGGTCTATGTCACTGACTTCCTCGCCTGCACCTACACCAATACCAATGCCTGCATCACCACTAGAGACCAACCCAGCCACTCCATCACCGGTAGCTCCACCGGACCTATCCATACCGGATGATTCCATCCTCTCCTCAAACTCAATATACCCCATCAGTCTCGCATATATCGTAGTAGTAGGGTTGCACACAACCTCCATGTAGTTCACCTATGATGCGTCACTTGTCACCTTCAAAAGTTGCCAAAAGATCTCCCTTGCACCACCCACCACTGAGGCATACAACACCTCGATGCATAGCTTCTTCCTTGCAGTGACCTGATCGAATACGGAATACACACATCTCCTTAGTTCCAAGAGGCTCATGTCATTTAGACCTAGCGTGTGGATCATGGTCTAGTTATAATTTGATAGGTCCACCCCATACGGTTCGTCGCGTATGAGACGGTTCCCATAGAACATGAACAAATCTTGAATGTCTGATGTTGTAGTTACACACCAAATAGTAAGACATGGGGGCTAAAGGGAGACCACAGAGAGGTTACCTGTAGCCTTGAACACCCTGGGATGACAATAGAAGTCTGTGCTAGTACCTTGGGAGTTGATACTGCCTGACCTTTTGCTAAAAATAAGTGTTGTGCCTTTTCCAATGGCGCACTCAAACGAATATTTATAGCCATGGGGGTTCAGTTACATAGATATCCCTATCAATCCCTGTCTTTGTAGGGGTACACATGTACTTTCTCCTATTTGGAATTACCTAAACACCCCCTATCTAAGCCTATTCTCCTAGGGGTATATGTGCCATTTTCTTAGTCTTGTGGGCTTCCATGAAGCTATCGCCCTGTCCTGCTAGCACTATGGGCCATGGTGGGGGAAACTCCCCCAACATCCGACATGACGTACCTGACACAACTGCATACAAAACCCACTTAGTACATGATATCCAATGATCATACCATTTAGCACCCGCTATTATACATCAAGCGGATTTATCTTGTTACTTGATCATCTTTTCACATTATTAAATACAAATTCAATATTTTGTCAAATGCAAGCAATTCATTTTGAGCACATAAATTATTTTACCCTAAATTACCTTACCATAGTTTACGCACTTCAAAGTATCACATACAAAAATTAATTTTAATTTGTTCCATCAAAAAGTATGTGCACTTGTAGCTAACAAATATCAAAACAGTCTATGTACTTAAAAATTAATTTTAACACCCTACATACTGCGTAATAATTTTTTTCTACACACTACATGCAAAAATTTTGTTTGCATGCAAAATAATTTAGCTATACATTACACTTCTTATGCGACCATCTCAGGCTCTTAGGCCCAACTTCTTTTTTTTCCAAAGTCAACTTCATCCAAAACAAACATTGGGCTGCCTTTTGTTGCCAACTATTATAAAGTTATTGGAACATTAACTATATCCGTTCAGTTGAAATATTATGCATTCACCATGCAAACTTAGTTGTGTTTTTCAGTCACTAATATTTTTCCTGCCATCTTGATGAGATTCTTACATATTGGTATTCTAAAGTACATACACATAAGCAATGCCATGCATGTAATTACCATGACTAATCAAGAATTAACCACACTAACAACAATATCTCTTTTAAGTCAACTACATGCACAGACCAAATACACAAGGCTAACTACTACTTTTCGTACTAACAACCTACCATTTAGCTAATTACATGCTAACGACATTGCTAAAATTATACTAGCATGTAGATGAAAATTACCTTTTTCTTTATGCCCACAAGCCTATCCACAACTTTTGTAACTACAAAAACAATAAATTCCAAACCAAAACAATGTAAACTTGATGGGGTCCCTTCTCTCCTTCTCTGGTCTCTCTGTGCTTCTTGTAGGATGAAAGAAATGGAGTTGGAGAATCAGCCGCCCCGGGGCCATTTTATTGCGTGAGCGTGAGCGAGAGCCACGGATGAGTGAGCGTGAGGCCATGCATGGCCAGCTAGGGGCAGCCGTGGTTGGGGAAGTGTGTTGTGGTGGTTTGGGGGGGTGGCCGACAGCGGGCACGTGGGCCAAGGCAGTCCAGGGTCGCGGGAGGTCGGTGGGCCCCGCCACCCACCGCGCCCAGGCACACCGTGCCATGCTGGCTGGTTCCACCGTGCTCGTGACAACGTGCCGCGCTATGGGGGTGGGTCTCGCCTGACGTTAACGTCAGTGATGTTGGGTCACTAACGTTAACGTCAGAGGATCCGTATCCTATGGGGGCATGATACGCCACACATGCCAACTGCCCATTCTTCCGCGCTTGGGAAGAGGCTTGGTTAGCAAAAAAAGTTAGCAACGGAGCAATATTTGCAAAACAAAGGCACAAGGGGGCCAAAATAATAAAGAATTCTAGATAGATCAACCACCACATAAAGATAAGGGAGTGTCTATTTGTCATTTAATTTGACTGTTTTTTCCTTGTAAATTAGTCAGATTTTGAACATGTGATATTATAAGAAACAGTTTAGAAAACCAAATAAAATATCTTGGGAAATTTAATCAAACATAGCATTCAAACCAAACAAAACATTTTGGAACTGAAAATCGTACAGAACACTAAATAAAAAAAAGTTAAAAGTGTTTTACAATGAGAAAAATGCATTATTTTTGAATCTGAGGGGTGTTTACCTCTTTTACATGAGTGCCCCCTGTGACACCATGAAAAGAATGTGATATACTGGTCAACTTTGATTCCCTTGCTCCTTCACGTACAAATATTGTATCTGGTTGACTCCGTATAATAGGCGCATCATCATCATCAATGCCGAGATCAAATGAGGGCGCCAGATTAATCAAATCCATCAGCTTTGGACTGTCACGGGAACTTAGAGTATTTGGTTATCCTATCACTTGCTCTTATATTATCTTGGTTACGCTTCTGAATATATTATATCGGATTAAAGATAAAATAAGGGTGAAAAAGGGTTTAGTAATTGGTTTACTAATTGCAATGAGACGTTAATGTATGTTGCCTCCTTAATTAACAAATAAACATTGGTGGTGATAGTACTCTATGTTAAAAATATCATTCAAACAAAACATCTTGCAGTTGTGAAAGTACTACGTATTAAGATATGCTTCATATGGACAATGTTACGAAAAGTACTATGTATGAAGATATACTTCACAGGACAAACATAGAAAAGAGAGGTTTGGGTTTACCATGACAATCGCCGACATGGTGTGGTTAGCAAGCCCTTTACTAATGTTGAAACTCTGACAAAAAAAAATTCAAAACAGAATATATCATATGAACATGTCCAGTCAACCTCCTTAGCAAAAAAACCATACAATTAAGACAACATACAATGAGAGGATATAAAAATAAAAAGTAGTCGTCCTTCAAACCATTATTATATCGCTTCATATTGTGTGATTTGTTCATAGCCTTTATAATTACAGCCATCTAGAGTGCACAAAAAAAATACATGATTAAACTAACCATCCCCCCCCCCCCACCACACACACCATCTCCCTAAACATGACAAATTAATATAAAAGAGTGAACAAACAATAAGCAAATCATTGTGCTACCTTTAAATGGAGGGAATGATTCTATCACTTGAAAAATGCAACCATATACAAAATCCCAAAAGTCCTCATCTAGTGCATCAAGCGTGCTTCCTTTGCATACAAAAACCAATCAAAATAACAAAAATAAAATCCGAGCATGTATATACCTTGCCATGTGGAATAGGAACTTGATCGGCAGGACAAATTCCTTCAAAAAAAATCAGTCCCACCATCGCCAACAAGTTAGTGAGCTTCAACAAAAATATGGCTTCCATTCGAACTTCAAGTTTGGGTATAAAAACAAACACAACGAAGATGAAAACAAACCTGCATTCCTGTTGCTAATATAATCTTCGCTCGTAGATGTCCTCTTTCTCTTATTACAACATGAAAGATCTATAAATGGAAAAAAATAGAAAAAAATAGTATGAACAAAATAAAAACAGATATAAAAGGGCTGGTATGCAAAGCAAACAATACTTAAAAGATGAATAAAAAAGACATTTCTAACCAATTGAGCTGGATAACTTCTATGTCGGTTGGTCATCACATTGTCCTTGAGAAGTTTCTGACCCAGAGCTGTGAAGCTTTTGAGTTTCCTGTTGATCGCAATCACCCTCCTGGATTGACTCTGTATTATTACATGAAAGACATAAAAACAAAATTAAAAATGAGTATGAACAAAAAAATCTTATGAAGAACAAAAAAGACGACATTGCTGACCTGTTGAACTAGATAATTTTTGAGTCGGTTGATCATCAAATTGTGCTGGGGGTGTTTCTGATCCAGAATTGAGCATCTTCTGAGTCTCATCTTGATTGCAACTACACGCTTGGATTGACTCTGTGTTATGCCATGACAGATATACAGACAGAAAAAAAATATTAACAACAACATAAAACAGATAAAAATAGGTTGTTACAGTACAACACAAAATGTTTAGAGGGAAAAACAAAATATTGCTGACCTGTTGAGCTAGATAACTTCTGTGTCGGTTGATCATCACATTGTCCTGGAGTTGTTTCTGATCCAGAATTGTGAATCTTCTGAGTTTCCTCTTCATCACAATCACCCTCATCACACACACGCATTGGATAAGGTCCTGGTGGCCCAGCAGTACAGTTCTCTCTTGAACAATGCTCAGCACAGAACACTTTCAGATTGAGTGCTTTTGAATCTAAACCGTCCATATGAATATCCATGTGTACCATATCAGGTGTAGACCTGTTACCCTCAATCTTTGTATCATTTACTCCTACACGATAGTTCCTAGTGTCGCTACACAAAACAGTGGCTATAGCCAAACATTCTAACCCATGTTGTAACCTTGTTGTTTGTTCATGCTCAAAACGATCAAGCATATATGTAAATAGCGACGATGGTATTTTAGTATAACAATGTTTTGACTTGTATGGCTTAGATCCTCTGACACGGGTGTTTATGATTCGAAAATAATGTTCATTTGTTTAGCGTTTTGTACGATTTCTGATTTTGTTGTTATTATCTGTTTTTTTACCATAGGTAAGAGTGATTGTTATTGATAATACTAAGTCTCAAGTTCATTTTAGAGACCACCCCCAGTTGCAAAAAGGCATATCTTCCATGAATATCATCAACCCTTGTATATCATGGGTTTTGTCTTTTTATGTATATCTTTCAACCTTTTTTTTGTATAAAGATAATCGTGATATGTTTTTTTTGTGTACAGGTTCCCCCAGACGCTGTGTTATCTTCAACCACTCCCCAGAAAGCTGTTGATAACATTCTTCAACCACTCGATGCCAATGTTGTGAACAGCAGGGGCAGTGGAGGTGCTGGGTCTTCCACTTGCAAGATGCCTGCTTATGGGAAGAGAAGGCAGGTGAGGGGTAGTAGATTCACTGGTCACCCATACACTAGTCCAATTAATAGATTCATTGTGTCTTCAGAAGACATGGCATACTATCAAGCAGTAATTAGTTTATCAAAAGGGAAAAATGGCAGGTTAGTGTTTTATGCACACACATTTTTTTATGCATGCATTGTTTCGCCTTTTTATTTTTCTGTCTGCACATATGTAATTTGGTCTATTTTTTTAGTTCTAAGGCAATCTCAGTGAAGCCAGATGGCAAAACATATGTCACATATAGTTGTTTAGGGTATTCTCTCAGACCCGAGGGCAAGATTGATAATTTTTTGGTGAATTGCTTCTGTCGGCTTCTTTTTCAAGAGAATCATCCTATGAAGTCAAAGAAGCACTTTTTTCAGCTCAGTTGGAGTATGTCACTATCTAAATAATTTATTGTAGTTTTTTCAGTTCATTTTTAATTGTGTTTTTATTGTGATTTTTTGCAATTTATGTGATAAACTGTTGGTAAACTTTATTCTTTTCTTGTGTAGCAACAACTTTTGAAGCCAGAATCAGAATTTAGGTTTGCAAATGTCAAGCATGAATTCGAAATTGCCCATAAAGTAAAGTCATTGCAATCTTGTGAACTGGTTAGTACTCATCCATTTTTTTTATATGCCTTTTTTTTGCATGTATTTTTAATCTTGTGAACTGTTGTTTACAAACTTTGTTTTTTGCTAACCAATTTCTTTTTGTTTTGCTTATTGCATACTAGATTCTATTCCCTATTTTAAAAGAGGATCATTGGTTCCTTTTTGTTGTCGATATAAAAGATCAGAAGTTTGTATTCCTTGATTCGGCAGTTGGGGGGAGGTCGTATGATGACACCAGCATGATGAATCTGGTACATGTGCTATATCTTTTCCTTTTATTGTTGTCCTCCTTTTTTGGTGTTGCTATGAACATCAACCAAATATGTAATGTTCTTGTATATTTCAATATTTTTTTGTTGTACACCATATTGGTCTTTGTAGATAGGAAATTTCACAACAGCATTTTTTGCAACCGCGAAAAGAACATCAGTCAACCCTCTTGATTTTGACATCGATCAGCTATCACCTCATCGGCAACAGTGGAAGTAAGTCCCCTTTTATTCTTATGTGTGTTTTGATTTCCAGCACGTGTGTTTTACCTAGTAGTTGTAGCTGCCTCTTTCAATCCCATATTATCATTTGTGATGATTGTTTATTCATGAATTTTTTTGCTTTTTCCCCAGGAAAGACTCTGGTGTGTTTGTTATGAAATATATGGATATTTGGGACCCTAGAGTTGCATTGGAAGCTCGATTCACTGTTGATGATTTGCCAAAGATAAGGATTCATTTGCTTAACCGTATGTTGCGTAGCAACCAAAATTTGGTAGATTTGAGTTTTGTTGAATCTTTAGTTGTGAAGGTTAGTCATTAATTTTGCATTTTCATATATTGCACTTTTCTAGGCAGATTTTTGCACATTTGCTCTACATTTTTTTTGCTTTTATGATATATTCATTTACTATTATAGCTGAATGCAGAGTACTACCATTAGCTCAATGCATAGCACATATATAAATGCAATAATAGAAGTTGCATAATGCAAATTCCACAAAGTAATGTATCCCTTCTTTTTTTTATTTGTAGGGTGACTTCCGACACGTTAGACATCAAATTTAGCTGTTTTGGGCATCTCCAATGGTTTCTACGACAACAAGTTCAATTGTTACCAGGCATATTCATTAGCGATATAGTATATGGGACCACACATTTTTGCTTTTTAGATATACTACACGAATGATGTACTGCTCTTAAAATGTTTCTATTAACCATAAATTTGTTTGTTAGCCTCATTAGGTTGTTGGTTTTAATTTTTCGCAAGATGTCTTGTTTGATTAAACTTCTGAAGCTGTTTTTTGTTTTGGTGGATCATTCCTAATTAGTGTTTTGTTTGTATCACTAATTCTGCCTCCTAGTAGGATCATGTAACTTTTAGTATACAACTGTAGTTTTGTTTCATCTAGTGACACGCTAAGCATTGTCTTGTTTGTATCACTAATACTGCCTCCTAGTAGCACAATTTAACTTTTAGTTTTGTTTGTTTGTTTACTCTGGTTTTCTGATCGTTTGAATTGTTTGGTGACATATCCCAAGATGTCTTGTTTGATTAAACTCCCCAAGATGTTTTTTTTGCACTAAAATTTTCCATTAACATATGCATAAAACCCTTTTTGTCCTGCTGCACATACGAAAAAGTATCTGCTCATAGATGATACTTTTGAACAATTGTTAACAACTGCATAAAACCCTTTTTTTGTCCTGCTGCACATATGAAAAAGTATCTGCTCATAGATGATAGTTTTGAACATCACTGTACAGTGAGTATCATCTCTTTTAGTTCTAAAATTTATCATAGTTCTGTGTTCTTTTAGTTCTAAAAAGTATCTCTTTTAGTTCTAAAATTTATCATAAAATTTATCATAGGAGCTATTCATTAGTTGGGTTGATTCATTCTCTGAAATTGTCTACATAGGGCTGTTATTTTGTGTGATTACTACTATGGTGCAAATTTAGTGTCATAGTACTCAAATCATTTGGCCTCTATAGGTGGCAATGTCAGTCCTACAAATTTTAGCAATACCCAACTCTTATCTATCTACTTAATATCATATCAACATCCCCGTTTGTCTTGATTTTTTTTTGGCTTTCTCTTAGTATAGGTGCCAGTGCTTTTTTCTGTCCGACATACACACATAAGGGATTAGTTCAGCATGCCTTCACTAATGATATTATCTAGGTGGATTGATACTATCACTTTCTAGTTTTTTGTCATGCTTTGATGTAGGAGCAGAGGAGAGGGGTATGATTAGAACTGTGTTTGAAACTATGGGTTATCTAATAATTGAGTTTCAAATGGTAAAGCACAGAGAGCAGAGAGGCTGAACATTCAACATGGATTCTCATCGGCAGTAGTTACTTTTCTTTCAGTTAATGGTTTTTGTTAAGTTTTAGTTTCAGTAGAATGGAGGGTTTTTGAAAGTCGTACAATGAGTTTTAATAATTTTTTAGCCTATCTTTATAGCTTTATGTCCTGCTGCTACTATCTACTATTTGAACACATTTGTTTACATCCCTTTCTCTCTCTGAACTTTTAACTTCCAAAGGTGTTTTGTTAGGTGATTCTTGAATTGCATTTTTTTTGGACTTAGTACCATATCTTCTGTATACAATTCAAGCATATTCATTTTTGTTCTACTACTTGAACTCTATATATATATATATATATATATATATATATATATATATATATATATATATATATATATATGACCACTCATGTAATTAAAAACCAATTAACTGACATGTCATTGGTTTTCTGGGACAGTGCAATCACGTGCCTTGCCTTTTTTTCCTATTACTTCAAGTGGTTCCGAATATCACTGCACAGTGAGTGCCATCTTTTTTTCCTTTATGTGATCTGCGGTAGGAAGAGATTGCTAGTGGGCTTATGCTCGATGAGGATATTTGTGGTCTACTGCTGAAATTGAATGTTCAAATATTTGAGCTCTAGATCTTTTACATTTCTGCCATTTTTGTCTCACTGTCCTACAATTAGATTTTTTGAGAGTATGTATATGCTGTGATCACTAGTTTTGTGTTGTATGCACCTTGATTAGTAGCTGAGAGTAATTTTTTTGGTGACAGTCAATAGTTGAGATTGGCAGATTGTTGTTTTTTAGAGCTCAAAATTTGGATCTCACGTTGTCATATTCAATTTATGAAGAGTATAGACCAAAGTAGCGGGACGGCCAAGATTGAAATCTTGAGTAACCCTACATCTGAGAGCAATAACACATTAACATGTTTTTTGTTTGAACACATGCTGTATATAACCATATATACTAAGGCTCCAATGATTTTCGGAAGTGCTATACTGTAGTCGCATGTTTTTTATACCCCAAAACAGTCGTTTTGTCCATACCGATATTTTTTAATAGTTCTTTCATCGAGTCTCGCGCCTGTCCTAATCCCACTCGCTTTTGCTGGGAGAGGGACCAGAAGTGCAGAGCACTCGAGAGAGAGAGAGGATAGAGGAAAGGTGCACAGCGAGTGCCATCTTTTTTTTTCTTTTCTTTCTGTGATCTGTGGTAGGAAGAGATGCTAGTGGGCATGTCATATGCTCGATGAGGATAAAATGTGGTCTACTACTGAAATTGAAAGGTCAATTTTTTGAGCTCTATATCTTTGCATTTCTGTCATTTTGTCTCACTGTCCTATAGTTAGTTTTTTTGAGAGTATATATACGCTGTGATCACTAGTTTGTGTTGTCTGCACCTTGATTAGTAGCCGAGAGTATTTTTTTTGGTGACAGTCAATAGCTGAGATTGGCAAATTGTTGTTTTTTAGAGCTCAAAATTTGAATCTCACTTTTGTCATATTCAATTTATGAAGAGTATAGACCAAAGTAGCGGGACGGCCAAGATTGAAATCTTGAGCAACCCTACATCTGAGAGCAATAACACAATACATTTTTTTGTTGAACATATGTTGTATCTAATCATATATGGTGAGGCTCAAAAATGATTTTCGAAAGTGCTATACTATGTTTATGCATGTTTTTTACTGGTATACCATTTATCAATGCTTCAATTTACAGGAGATTACTGAAGCATCATTTGTTTTGTTTTGTATATACCTTTGGCTTACTAATGACCGTTTGTAGATATGTGTAATTCCTGGATGCATATTTAGTATTCCTAATGTCCTTTTGAGGGTTTTGTCCTAGCTAGTGGTTAACCAGGCAGTTAAGAGCTCCCTACGACAATCTTATAGGGACATTAGGAACATCAGTTCTTTATTGTTTGTGGGTTTTCCAAGAAGCTATCGTACTGCTATGAGGATTTGTATGTATGTTTTGTTGAATGACAATGCCTATAGGGCTAGGGAAGATCCTAGAGCTGAAAACGACTCCTTTGCTTGGTATGTCCCTCTCCATCCTCTACTATATTTTCTGTATGAGGCGGGTCCTGTAGGGCTTAGTTTTGATCAAAAGTTCTTTTGAGATCTTTTTGTTAGGGTTTTCACTAAGTGAAGAAACTATTTTTGTGTAAGATAGATCCATAAAACTAGTACACCTGAATAGCCACAGATCTGCAATAGATGCAATGTTATCTGTTGTATATGTTGCAATAAAATCTCAATGTAAAGTCTCAAATAATAGGAGTTTTGCAATAAAATTCCCAAGCTGTCAGTTTTGTTTCTCATTGTATACATGAGCACTAACATGAAATTAAAACATCAAAATTACATATAGGGAAGCACATTTTGCAATTGTCCATATTACAATAGTCTTTTTCTTTTTTGCAAATGTATTTGTTGAAAATTGTATGAGCTAGATGATTACAGAGAATAATTGTCTTTGTCATTCCAAGAGTGTCCTTCTATATCATATTTCTAAATACAAATGTCATATTTTCTCTGATCTTTCAGTCTAGTAATTTTCCATCTTCTCCTGGCCGCATTGTAGCCTTCTGAACTTCAGTATTCTCTACATCTCCTTGAGTGTTGCATGCTCCTTGGCCTTCTTTTTTGACTGTCCTCCTAAAGGAAATTCAAAATACAAACATTAGTTTTGAACATTTGCATATGTATTTTTTAAACAATTTTTTTTACACAATTACCTTGTTTGTTTGCTTTATTCATGTTTTGCCTCTTCTTCTTGGGAAGTTCAATTTCAATGTGCTTTAGTTTGCATGTTGCAAAGTTGTGATCAGTTTCTCCACAGTGACTACAGTGATATATTTCCTTCTCTTTAATCCTATCAATTAAACTTTTAAATCTTGTTGATGGTCTTCCTTTAGTCTGGGCAACATCTGGATCTACAAGATTGAGCTGTCCAACTGCTGAACTTTCATTTGCTGCAACATCATTTGCATTTTTGTCACTGTTGCTTTGTCCATGTGACTGTTCATGCAATTCTTTGTCGGCTGCAACTATGTTCAGATGGTTTTCAATCCTCGATATCTCTTCCATGAGGTAATTATATGTTGCACATGTCTTAGATCCTTTTGATGCTAAATCAGCAAACCTTCTAGAAAGGACATTAAACCTTAGGGTCGAATTTTCTGCATCTGTATTCATTGCATTAATTCTGACAACTTTGTTGACTTTCTTCCTCCATCTATCAATAATTTATCTGTCTGGGATTTTTGTGAGGTCAAGGAAAAGAATTACTCTCAGTATATGTGAACACAATATACCATCCTTATGAAATTTGGCACATATGCAGCTAAGATCCTCTCTGGGTAAGTCTACTAGTACAATGTATTTCCTGTGTCTCCATTCTTTTTTCCTGTAATTTAATGCTTGGAAAACTTCATAAACCTTGGATGGTTCTAGTTCTGTCAATTGAAGTCTGGTGGTATCTTTGAGTTGCTTTTGGAACTTTTTGAATATATTCCTGTTGTAAAGCTGCATAGCTTGCTCCTCAATGTAATATTCAGACCATAGCTGTTTTGGTTCTCTGGATCTGCATTCATGGTTGTCTTTTTCCTCGGTGGTGAAAATTGTATCTATCAATCTATCATACTCTTTGAGGAAGCTAGTAACACTGTACTGTGGACCAACATTCCTTTTGATCCTTGCATTTGTACCTTCGCTCAGTGCGGTGCTTTCTATAAAAGGACAGAAGTTTTTTTTTAAAGTATACTGGAACAAACCTCTCTCTAGTCAGCCACATCTGTTGGAAATACTTGATGTTTTGTATTTCATATTTTTCAATCATTTCTTGCCAAAGCTTTTCAAATTCATCAGTTGTTAGACAGTTGTGGATAATGTCTTGAAAATCCTCAAACAATTCATGGTTCCGAGAAAAGCATTTCCCACCCTTCTCAACTGCTTTCTTCAGTATGTGGAACAGACAATTTCTGTGTGTTGTGTTTGGAAATATTTGAGATATTGCTGATCTCATCGCTCCATCCTGGTCAGTTATTATTGTCAATGGCTCTTGCCCTCCCATGGCTGTTAGGAATGTGGTGAACAACCATTTGAATGTGTCTACAGTTTCATCTAGTATGAATGCACAACCAAATATACATGTGTTCCCATGCCCTGTGATTCCAACAAATGGTGCAAATGGCAGATTGTATCTATTAGTTTGATAGGTTGTGTCAAAGCTAACACAATCCCCATATTGAGCATAATATTCTCTTGATCTGCCATTTGTCCTAAACATATTTCTGACTTTCTTATTCTCATCCAAATCAAAAGCATAATAAAACCTTGGATCATCTTTCTGTTTATTGCTGAAATATTCTAGAACTTGCACCATGTCATTAGTTGTTGTCTCTCTGTTAATTGATGTTCGAAGATTGCTAACATCTTTTTTTGTGTAAGGCAATCTTTGTCAAGCCACCACGCAGAAATGATAGAATCGAGATCATGCTTCTTGTCGGTATGTTACACTCTTTTAATGTCCTTATCAATCTCTTCTCCTCTGGTGTCATGTATTTATGCGATCTCATGAATCTTGTCTCTGAATTTGGACTCAGATCATCGTTGTGGTCTAAATCAAGCCTTGTTATGTACCATATTCCATTTGTTTTTGTCACAACCATAACACACTCACAATTGGTCTTTATCAGAACGTTTGTGTCCCTTTCTGTTGTTACTTTCTCCTGTTTTTGCTTTTTTGTAACTCCATGCCTATTGCACTTGTATGTGACTCTTGTGACCCCCATCATCCCTCTTTTTGCCTGTGCTGTGATAGGTATGTGTAAGGACCACTGAAAATCCTGATAGGAAAGCATAAAAATTGAAAAAGTTGTGTGCTTCTTCTGCTGTTTTGAATTGCATCCCCATTGCAGGAGTGTACTTGCTATCTATCTGTACATTATTGCACTGTTTTGCTGCTTGCTCTTCAAGAATCAAGAAATTTTCAATGTCATCTTCATCTAGCAGTCCATTTTGCTCTGTTTCATTTACGACTTCCTGCTGGTGTGCTTCATTGTTCATATGAAATGATGATTCAGTTCTAATGTCATCATCCTCATCTGGCCCCTGGAAAGCAATGTTTCATCCAGTAATTAGAGTTTTGTATCCTATGTTAGCATGTATAGAAGATAGGATTTTTTTAAGTATGATATCATACCTTGCCATTTTCCATTGATTTTAACATGTCCAAAGACCAATAATGGGGAGTTTCATCTTCACTATCTACATGCATGTCCTGACAATATTCTGTATGCCCTATTTGCATACCTGAGTAGTCATCATTTATCCTGCTGCTTGTCATTATCATTGAATTCTGGATACATATAGAATTCTAGTTAGTACTTCCACGGGGAAACATAATTTATCCTGTAAATGTACATGTTAGTACCTGAAAACTAGCAGGGGCATTCAAAAAATCAGTGCATGCTCCTAATTCGTCCTGCAAAAGTACCAAATGAATGCAGGTCAGTTTTTTGTGCCATTCTCACTGGTTGACTCAAAATAACATTCATGTGTTTTATTTTTTGTTGTTCCATGTCTGTTTTTCTCACCTGTGATTTTGGGTAAATTGATTCAGTGCTATTAATCATCCGCTGCATCAAAGTCGTAAATGGTAGATGCACTCCCTTCCGCAAAAAAATGATGATTAAATGTATAGCCGTGATTTTTATGTTCTCTCAGTGAATTTTTGTGTCTCTATGTACTTACTATTCCCGAAGTATAATTCAATAGTTGCAATTCATCATACGTCAGATATGTGTCTGTAGTTTTGTGTTGTGTCGTCAGATCTTTAGTTATTGTATTGTCAGTATGAATCCCTGAGCTCACCTGTAAAATAAGTTGGTTTCACATAGTTTACAATCTGAAAGCACTAACCTGTGTAATTATCATTATTTTGTGATAAATTTGAAACTTACCTTCATCCCATCATCATTGACTGGTATTGGTATAGCAAGATCTGAATGGTTTCCTATTTTTTTTTGAAACAAGGAACAATTTGTTTTGTTACGTTCTCATGATATTTTCTAGTAGAAACATAACTAAGGAACACGTTGGTAACCATTTTTGGTGAAACATCGAAATATGTTATGTTTGGTGAAACATACTAATATTTTATGTTTTGGTAAAACATCCATAGATGTTTTGTTTGATAACAAATGCGGATACAGTACAGATAAACATATAAACGAAATACTTATTTAGGTTTTGTTTTCTTCAGTTATGATGGAACATCAATGTTTGCTCAACATATTACATTGTTACATTCAGTTATTATATATGGAACATCAATTTTTTGATTCAGATCTATTACATTGTTGTAATAATATACATTGTTAATTTTACTATAAAATCTTATTACAATGTTAATACTAATATACAATCTTACTCACAGAGAAATGTTAATATACACTGTATACATACATGTTTTGTTAGCACTGATTGTTAATTTGTTTGCACTGATTGTTTTGTTAGCACTGTTAAACCTAATGTTTTGTTTGCAGTTACATGTTAATCCATACATTTAAATCATTTTAATTGTTTTGTTTGCACTGTTAAACTTTTTTTGTTAGCATTTACATTGTTAATGGCTCCACTAATGTAGTTGCGTGCCTTTGCCTAGTTTTTTCGAATACTTCAAGTGATTTCGAATATCACTGCACAGTGAGTGTCATCACTACTAGGGATGTGAACAATAATGACGACCCAGTGTCGTCACTGAAGATGCCATATTCGTCATAGATTATAATTTGTGACGAATTTGTGACGAAATTCATTTCGTCATGGAACGCGCGTCACATTTGTCGTACCGCGACGAAATTATATTTTTCGTCATAGAACTGCTTTTGTTCAATGACGAAAGGGTCCCCGTCATAAAACACACTCTGTTTTATGACGATTGGTTTTTGTCATGGATAGGGCTGTTTTTTGTCATAAACAGGCGGCACCTGCTGTAGGCCAGCGTGGCGGCTGACGTTACTGGTCCACGTGGCGGCTGACGTGGCTGGTCCACGTGGCGGATGGCGTGGCAGCTGACGTGGCTGGTCCACGTGGTAGCTAACGTGGCTGTTACCGTGGCAGCTGACGTGGCTGGACCACGTGGCGCAATTTTATTGGACCGCTTGGCGCGATTTGGTTCTCCCACGTGCCTCCTTTTTATTGGGCCACGTGGCTTAAGTTCGTCACTTGCAAATTCGTCACAGAAAGCACTTGCAAATTCGTCACAGAAAGCACTTGCAAATTCGTCAGAGACCCATATGGTTATTTCATCACAGACATCACAATTTTCAAATATTCTGTGCAGCAATTAACAATACTCAACTCAGTCATCATCACATTCCAACTAGTTCACAGAAACAACTCAGTTCATTGCACCAACTCTACCACGTAACTAATTCACAAAGACAGAATAAACTTAAGTTCTTGACCACAAAGCTATCTTTATAACTACTCAATTATGCAACCAAGAATATTCCTTGACCAAGAACCACCACCACCACATGCAAGGACCAAAGAACCACCACCAAAGAAGGACCAAAGAACCACCACCACTCACATGCCTAAGAAGAGTTACCATTGTTCAAGGCCAAGATACGGCGAAGGAGCGCATTGTTCTCCTCCATTGCCTGGTTATTTTTCTCTGTTAGCTTCTTGTACTCCTCCAACTCCTTTTGGGTCCTCGCCAGCTTTTCATCAGCTTCTTCGCTTTTCTTCTTGAGGTCCTCGAGTTCTCCTTGTAGAGCAAAAGCTTGTTTTTCACCGCTAGTTCTTCCTGAAGCTCGCTTTCATTCGATGAAGATGATTTTGAGGGGGCGGCCGTTTTGATTCCAACATTCTTCAAGAAAGTGTTGTTGTTGCTGTTCTGGGAGAGCACCTTGGAGACCACCTGTGCACTGGTAACTGGTGTCTCACCTTCAGCAGCAGGTTCTGCCCTCAAAGCTTCCATATCAGACTGAAAATGTCCCAGGAACAATCATTAGTTGGACAGACATGAGAAATAGCAAACAGATGTAACAAACAGATGAATCACTGTCAAGAAGTATAGATATGAGCTTACTGAAAGACAAACAGATGTATGGTTTTGATTATGGTGTTTAATGATTTGGTTCAGATTATGAGCTTACTGAAAGACAAACAGTTGGGGTTTAATGATTTGGTTCAGATTATGAGCTTACTGAAAGATGTATAAGTCTAGATATGAGCTTACTGAAAGACAAACAGTTGTAACCGGGTTCAGATATTTTGCTTTGGTTCAGATTCTACCTCGAATTTTCCAGTTCAAAAGCTTAACAACCTTACAAAGATTATTCTTGGCATGCTAAACAAAATTAAATCCTAGACCAGCTCATATCTAGACTTATACATCTGATTATGGTCTGAACCCGGTTACAACAGATGTATGGTTTTGATTATGGTGTCAGGGGTTTAATGATTTGGTCAGGGGTTTAAAGACAAACAGATGTTCATATGAATAACAAACAGATGTAGAATCTGAACCCGGTTACAACAACACACACACCCGTCACACACATGTGATCTGCAGTAAGAAGGAAAGGTTGCATGTGTTACTATCATTGCTTGAGAGGGATGCACCAAAATCGGGGATTATATTTGTCGCTGAACAGGTACTGGTATACATGAATTTCTTTTATGCCATGCCATGTTGATTGTAATATCTCTAGGATCATGAGATATTGTTTCACCTATTTTCGGAGGTGCTAACTTAGGAACTTAGAGGGGCCAGCTGGCCAAGTGATCTTATGATGGGCCAGCAATACAAAATACAAATGATATAGAATAATTTACATTTTTGGTATGATCAAAGGGATTAAAAATCTGATATTCTGTTTCTCAAGGGAAGCACCATCAAGTCCGTTAGTTATACCTGAACAATGTAGTAGGAGAGTTGTAAGTACACAAACTACTTATAAATTGCACCCCTGCACCATACCCTCGATCACATCCTCCCAAAACAGTTCTTTCAGTTCAAGACAGAGTAGTTGGAGTATCGATGATACCCCAAGCATCTAATATTTCTAAGCAGAGCATATCAATAGGGACTTAATTTGTAAAGTCTTAATGTTATAGTTTCACTAGGGTGACAAGGCTCACATAACCAATGTAGGGCAAGAAGAATAGTGTATGCAGATTTATATAGCAAGGTATAACTAACATTCTGAATTTGAACATAGCATATCACGTGAAATAATAGCATGCATGTTGGTAATTTGAAAGAAAGTAATTTTGCAATCTGGGTTCAATATGATCAAAGTGTCGACTACTCGATCGATGGTGTCTGGTCAAAGTTTGGACAAGAAGTTATCAAACAACACAAATCATCTCCAAAAATTCACATGAACTCAAAAAATTATGGTTTCGGTCCCATTAGACAGATCTTGAATTTATATGAATTTACAAATTTGTTTCATTCAATTTGGAGCTAAAATGTAGAAGTTATGATTGGTCAAAGTTTTCTGTACCAGTGGGGCCCAGCGTGGTGTCGCTCCGGCATCGAGGTGACAGGTGGGGCCCACATGTCGTAAAAAAAAAGAAGCGTTCGACCTCGCGCGCTGCGAGCCGGGGCTCAGCGCGCGGCCGAGGGAACGGGGGAGGGAGGAGAGTTCGCGCTGATAGCCAAGTGAGTGGGGAGGCTTTGCCTACCACTATAGGGCGCTTTATTTACTTGAGGTGGCTCTGCAGCGCGGTCCACTGGCATTCTCTTGCATTTATTTTTCTTTTATATCCTCTGTGCTACTGACATGTGGGTCCAGGTACTGTTCATGGGGTCCACATGTCAGTATGGGTTCGGTGGAAGAGTTCCACTGACCAGTGGGGCCCAGGTCGTCGTCGCCCGTTATCGAGGTCGACAGTGGGGCCCACTGTCGTGTAGAAATAAAGAAACGTTCGACCTCGGCGCTGCGGAGCCGGGAATGCCACGCAGCGAGGGAACGGGGAGGAGGAGAGTTCGCGCGATAGCCAAGTGAGTGGGAGGCTTTGCCTACCACTATAGGGCGCTTTATTTACTTGAGGTGGCTCTGCAGTGCGTCCACCGGCATTCTCTTGCATTTATTTTTCTTTTATATCCTCTCGTACTCTGACATGTGGGTCCAGTGCACTGTTCATGGGGTCCACATGTCGATGGGTTCGATGGAAGAGTTCCACCGACGGTGGGGCCCAGTGGTCGGGCGTCGCTCGGTTCGAGGTCGACGGTGGGGCCCACCTGTCGGTAGAAATAAAAGAACGTTCGACCTCGGCAGCTGCTGGAGCGGGGGCTCGAGCGCGCCGAGGAACGGGGAGGGAGGAGAGTTCGGCGATAGCCAAGTGAGTGGGGAGGCTTTGCCTACCACTATAGGCGCTTTATTTACTTGAGGTGGCTCTGCAGCGCGTCCACCGGCATTCTCTTGCATTTATTTTTCTTTTATATCCTCTGTGCTACTGACATGTGGGTCCAGGTACTGTTCATGGGGTCCACATGTCAGTATGGGTTCGGTGGAAGAGTTCCACTGACCAGTGGGGCCCAGCGGTCAGCGTCTCTCTGGTACCATCATCTGCTCTGCTCTGCCTCCGCTTTGTATGTGATTTGGATACATGCTTTACAACTTTACATGGTACATATTCACCTACTACTACTCCCGAATGACAGCAACACCTTCTTAAATCTTAATCAAGTTTACCACCTAGACAGAATCCACAGACAAACCGTGTGACAGTGTGCATCTTAAGGCTCCCCCAGACAACTCCATAGACATTTGTATACTCCTCGTGAAATCTTGTCTAACACCTGGACAGAATCCACAGACAACGTGCTATTCATATGATCGATTAATTTCATGGCAAGGCTCCCCAAGAACAATCATTTCAGCACCACGGGTATACTTTTAGTACTCCGCTAGCCATAGATTGAATCGGATGAATCAAACATACTTGTCCACGAATCTCGAGTTAGATTCATAGGTAGAAGAAATACGGATTACAATCTCCAAATGGGAGAAAGAAAGGAAAGAACATAGCATATATGTCCGCTGGAGACAAGCCCATGCTAATGGAGAAATGGAAAGGACGTGAGCGGTGATGATTCTGTTCGCTCGCTTTCTTGTGTCTTGAAGAATTAGAAGCATTTCCGGTGCACAATGAACATAGCATATATTATGTAGAAGCACCTCTAGGTCCCATCAGGAGACGTATCTGTAGCTCCCGTAGCCTGCCACACACAACACCACCACAACGACATGTAAGTTTCAATAGAAATGATCAAGTGCCAAGTTCCAAAACATCCAGTTTTCAATGCAAACAACACACCACACCAATATAAATGGAGCATATGTAAGTAACATTTGGCAATAATATAAATGACAACACACAAATATTATTGGCAGAAAACCAACTAAAGAGGAATAAGTATGTACCTTGCGTATCCTAGAAATCATCATCTTCATCGTCGTCGTCTAGGCACATGTCATCATTGTTCCCATTGCCACCATCACTACAGATGTGCAAAGATGCAGTTTCATCTTCATCCTCATCCTCACTATCTTCAGGAATTGTAGCTTGCTTCTTGCTTCTTATGAGGTCTACTAAATTAGCTTCAAGTATAGTGGCTTCTCCACCCTGAAGATTGTGCGTAACCTCATGAACATCACCTTCTTGCACTTCATGCTCAGTATCAGAACAATGATCATCCTGATGCACATCATGACTGGGTTCATCTTTTTCAGCCACATCATAAATATTCCTATGTTCAAATTTTTGCACAACTCGCCATTCTTTGCCTAAAGATGTGTCTTGCAAGTAAAATATCTTTCTCAATTGAGTTGCCAAGATGAAAGGGTCAGTCTTGTACCATAATGACTGCACATTGATGGATTTGAAATGCCCGTCATCTCGAATGCCTCTTGTCTTGCCACCTTGGTTGTACCAATCGCATCGAAATAGAACCATGACCGACGTGCTTCAAAATTGGAGTTATATTGCAACTCAATTATCTCCTTAAGGACACCATAAAAATCAATGTTTTCCCATCATGTGTACCTTCGGTCATTACACCACTATTTTGTGTCAGAGGTACTTCTCACGGTCCATAGTGCTATACCGCACTCCATTAACAATGCAAGCTGCACAGTCTTGACTCGAGATCTGGGCCACATGAAAGTGCATACAATCCTTCACTAACCTCTTTCGGCTTCTCCGCCCATAGCTTCACAACTGGGTGCAATAAAAGTACTCAGATCACCAATTATATATGGCTCCTAAACCATTTATGGAAGCTGAAAACACAAGGTCTAGTGACTTACATGTCTCCTAAACCATTTTGGAAATCCTTGTTCAAGCCTTTTATCAACATCATGTGCACCTTCTTTTAGTAGCTCTTCCCTGTAGATGCTGCAAGACAAACTTTATTCATAAGAAATAATTTGATAAATTTGTAATAAAACACACAATAATTCCAAAAAAAGTAAATGATACTTACTCCAAATATGGCTCAACTTCTTCACAGCTTATTTAGCACATACCAAACTAACTTGTCCATGACACCATCATCAATGTATTGTACCCTATTAGATCCAACAAGAGTAACACCATGCATAAAAACAGAGGTGTCATCAAACAATGGACCATCACCTCCACTACCATCATCCCGGTTAAATCTAGTGTCAACATCCTCCATGTACCTTGAACAAAAGTCAGCGTGTCACTTGCAACATAAGCCTCAAGAAATGATCCTTCCGCCTAGCCCTGTTCCTTACAAAATTCTTCAAAGTGCCTAGTCGCCTTTCTATTGGGTACATCCATCCATACCGAACAGACCTCTAAGCAAAGGCCTCATCAGAAGATGGACACCAAGTGCACCATGACATCAAAGAAGGCCGGAGGAAAAATTTTCTCAAGCTTGCTTAGGATCAATGGGATTTCGCCACCGCTTCACAACATCTATCCTTAGATTTCTCTGCACAATTCCTCAAGAACTTCCCGAGCTCTGCAATCGCTTCATATACATCCTGCCGATAAGTCCTCTTAGGCTGCAGTATGATTCTTTGCAGGAGTATATGGCAAGAATGTGTTTTCAGCTTCCCCTGCACCTTGGAAGAATCTGCACTTATGAATCTTGCTAGGTTCGCTGCATATCCATCAGGAAACTTGATACCTTTGAGGAACTTGCAAAACTCGATTCTCTGATCCTTCTTCACGACATACCAAGCATGTGGAACAGTGACTGAGTTGCCATCCTGCTGTAAGTGCAATTCAGGTCTTATGCCCATATCATGTAAATCTAGCCTAGCATTGGTTGTGTCCTTGGTCTTGCCGTCGACATTGAGTAATGTGCCAAGAAGGTTTTCACATATGTTTTTCTCTATGTGCATCACATCAAGATTATGTGGAAGCTTCAAATATTTCCAATATGGCAATCTCCACAACCCAACTTTGCGCTAAAAATCACTGGACCTTCGTTACGCTTCCTTTTCTTAGTTGCAGGATGCTTCCCCGCCTAACATCTTTCACCTTCTCTAGCTCCTCTTGGACCTCCTCTATAGTGAACTTACTCGCTCAACTTTGTTTTTGTGTCCACAAAAGCCAAGCTTCTCGCCAAGCATGTGTCCTTGGAAGGTATCGACGATGTCCAATGTAACATAACTTATTCCTTATTGCCCGAGACAACGGATTCTTGTCACAATGAATACATGCATAATAGCCTTTTGTTGTTCGCCCGATAAGGTGCTCAACGCTGGATAATCATGTATACACCACAACACGGCAAAGAAGCTTGAACTTGTTACCGTACATGCATCATAGGTATCGACACCTGCCGAGATCGAGCGGTTCTTCTATTAGGGGCTCAAGGAACAAATCAAAATCCTTTCTCGAGATGATGGACTGGGATGAGTAAAGACATAAAGCGCTTTGTCGGATTCACGCATTCCCATGGTGGGAGATTTAAAGGTGTCGGAGCACAGGCCACATGCTATATTGGGTACTCATGTTGCCAAATGGATTGAATCCATCTGTAGCTAAGGCAAGCCTCAAGTTCCTGATCACCTGCAAAATTTGGATACCTTTGTCAAAGTCCTTCCATGCCTCCCCATCACCGGATGGCTCATTACATTGTCGATCAAGGCCCTCACTTTCTTGTGCCATTGTGTTTCCTCGGATGTTCGTTTTGAAGCAAAAATCCTCATCAACCTTGGTATAAGAGGAAAATGCCTCAAAACCTTATGTGCAACCCGCTTGCTCCCATTAACATCTTGCCATCTAGATTCCTTGCATACCGGGCACACATCCACCTTGGCATAATCCTTCCAAACAACACACAATTGTTCTTGCACACATGGATGTTATCGTATCCAAGGCCCAATTCACGAAGATATTTCTTGGCATCATCATATGATCTTGGAAATTCACACGAGGAATGCTGAGGACAACAACTTCATCATTACGGAAAAAGCTGTATTGCTGATTCGATAACGAGACTTGATATACTGAACCTCACCGTAAAAGAGAATTTTGAATGGCTAGATCCGGGCCAAGTGACCGCTTCAATCTTCAAGGACTCTTGCAAACCTTGGCTGTTCTCCATCTGCCTCTACCGCTGCATAAATCTCCTATCATCTCTCGGTACTGTTATCCTCATCATAATCATCATCCGCCACATCCACATGTATCCCTTCATCATGATCAAATCCATCCACCTCCTGCTCTAAATACTCAACTACTTCATCATCTGCCGACTCTCCATGATGAATCCACCTGGTGTATGCAGCTGACATTCCATAAATGTGTATGTGGTCATCCACCTCTTGCTGAGGCCGTAAAGTTTGATTAAGACATTTGCGGCACGGACAAAGTATATGGCTGTCTTCGGGGTATCTTTCACTAACAAATTGCATGAATTGTTGAACTCCAGTGATATATGCAGGTGTGAACTGTCTCCCATGAATCCAACTTCTATCCATCTGTTTGAACAAAATTCCCAAAAGGTGTTACCTGATACAATATGTGAGTCCAGTTTCCATCTCTTGGGCCAGAACAATGTCTTAGTACATTATCAACTCTCATGTAAAATAATAGGAATAAATTATTACATCAGATAGGCAATGAATCAATTCAGTTGCCATGTTTTTACTTTTATTGAAGATCCATCTGTTACATTTTAATCAAAGTTGCGGTGGACTGAAATTAATCAAAGATAAGGATCAACATATTTATTTTGACAGGCTAACAAGGGAGCATTCCTATCAGCATGCACGGATGCACCAAGTGAATTGTCTCCCATTTACCCAGCTTCTGTCCATCTGTTGTAGCATAAGTATGCAAATTCAAATAAAACAGTCGAAAGTGACAAATCTAACACTAGAACAAATAATACACAGTCTGCTATAGGTAGTTGATTTCTTTTTGTACAAAGAACCGTTGATTTGCATTGAAATTTGTTAATAGGGTGTGTACAAATCTGTAGTGTATATGACCTATAAGAAGTTGTTGAGGTGTACAAACTTCTTTTCCTTCCCTCTCCCCCTGTTCCCTTGTATCTAATATGAATCCTTCAGCCTCATCTCCATATCAACATAATACACAGTCCTATAAGTATGCAGGAACTAGCTAGAGAGTTATGAACACAAATCCAACACCGGGAACTAGTGAGCTATTACCAGGAACCACGAATCTAATACTAGAAGAAGGTACACATACCTTTCAGCTATGAATCGAACGGCTCGGCTGCAGGCGCCTCTGCTGGCACACACCTGACCGACGCCAACGCGCGCGCTCGACCGAAAGCTCCGCGCTCGCCGCAAAGGGCGCCACAGCCACCACACTGCATCGGGCTCCTCCGCCGCAGCGCCGACGGAATCTTCCTCCTCCGCGCGCGCGACCCGGAAAGCTCCACGCCGCCGCCGCAAAGGGCGCCACAGCCACCACACTGCATCGGGCGGGCTCCTCACGCAGCGCCCGACGGGAATCCTCCTCCTCCGCCGCGCCGACCGGAAAGCTCCGCCGCCGCCGCAAAAAGAGCGCCACAGCCACCACACTGCACCGGGCGGGCTCCTCGCCAGCGCCCGACGGGAATCCTCCTCCTCCGCCGCCTCCGCAAGTCAAGGGAGCGGACAGAGATCCACGTTTACTAGACGGGGATTCCAATTTGAGTCAACGTGGAGGGGAGCCAGGGAGCATACGGTACTACAATATTTACAATGAGACACCAACGCAAGTGATCATGTAGCGCAATGGTAAAGCCGTTCTTTGCTCTCTACAGGTCCCGGGTTCGATCCCGACCTTGAACGTTTTTTGCAAAATATTAGTCGCGGGACCCACTGTTACAGGTGGCTGCCACGCAGGTCGTCCAGTCCCATAATACACGTGGCAGATCGCTGCGGACAGTACACGTGGCATGATGGGCCCGGGCCCCACAGTAATACAAGACATGGACAAGGGGTGCCCGGAGACTTATGACGAAAGTATGTTCGTCAGCTATCTTATAATGGTTTAATGACGAAGTCGTGTTCGCTGATTCAAAACAGCGCCGAAATGAGTAATGCGAGCCGCGTGTCATCTCGTGACGATAGCGTGTGTTGTTCAATGACGCGCGTTTTGAGTTTCGTCATAAATAGTTGGTGCCCGAGGTCCGTCACAATGCTCCATGACGAAACACAAAATTTCGTCATAGTTAGGCACTCGCTCGATGACGCGATTTTTATTCGTCACGAGATATTCGTCATAGATGTGCACATTTCTACTAGTGCATCTTTTTTTCTGTGATTTGCGGTAGGGGGGGAAGAGATGCTAGTGGCCCTGACATATGCTCGATGAGGATAATTGTGGTCTAATACTGAAATTGAATGTTTCAAAAATTTTGAGCTCTAGATCTTTTGCATTGCTGTCATTTTGCCTCACCGACCTCTGATTAGATTGTTTTTGATGAGTATATATATGCTGTGGTCACTAGCTTTGTTATGTCTCCTAATGCTTAATGGCCCACTAATCATTATTATGGAACATCGCTTTTTAATTTTTGTTAGCAAGCATTACTCTCGATGGTTGTTTTGTTAGGTTTAAACAAGCTTGTTTTTTGTTTTGAAGATTATACCTTCTGTGATTATACATTGTTGGGACTTTATCTAATGTTGTATAGGTGCAAGGTTTAAGAGATTATCAAGCATCATCTGCTTTGTTTTGGTCTTAGATAATCATGAAATCTGAATACATCCCTGAAAATTGAATCACTTACATGTTAATCCATGCATTTGATTTCAAATATCATTGCATGCTTTTGTGATCACTAGTTTTGTGTTGTCTGCACCTTGATTAGTAGCCGAGAGTATTTTTTTGGTGATACCAATAGTTGAGATTGGCAAATTGTTGTTTTTAGAGCTCAAAATTTGCATCTCACATGTCATATTCAATTTATGAAGAGTATTGACCAAAGTTGCGGGACGGCCAAGATTGAAATCTTGAGCAACCCTACCATCTGAGAGCAATAACACAACACATTCTATTTGTTGTACATATGCTGGATCTAATCATATATGGTGAGGGTTCAATGAGATTTAGTATGTAGATTCTCTTGTGTTTCCTGTCTAATTTGTTATGTTAGAAGGTTAGTTTGCGTTAGCACATACATGCTAATCCATGCATTTGTTATCATTTTAATTGTTTTGTTTGCACTGTTAAACTTTTTGATTTCTTAGCACTGATTGTTTTGTTTGCACTGTTAAACCTTAATGTTAAACCTATGTTTTGTTTGCAGTTGCATTGTTTTGTTAATCCTAATGCTTAATGGCCCACTAATCATTATTATGGAACATCAGTTTTTTAATTTTTGTTAGCAAAGTTACTCCTGATGGTTGTTTTGTTAGGTTTAAACAAGCTTGTTTTTTGTTTGGAAGATTATACCTTCTGTGATTATACATTGTTGGGACTTTATCTAATGTTGTATAGGCGCAAGGTTTAAGAGATTATCAAGCATCATCTGCTTTGTTTTGGTCTTAGATAATCATGAAATACTGAATACATCCCTGAAAATTGAATCACTTACATGTTAATCCATGCATTTGATTTCAAATATCACTGCACAGTTATAAGTTATAAGTTATATCATTCTTGAATATATCCATGTAAAATGTACTTGTCAGTTATAAGTTTCCTGATTAAACTTCCTGATGTATATGTGCATGGCAGATTCTTGAATATATCCATGTAAAATGTAAAATGTACATGGCGTATATAAGTTTCTGATGTATATGTGCATGGCGATTCTTTGAGTATATCCGTAAAATATAAAATGTGAATGGCAGATAAAATGAAAATGTGCTTGGCGATTAAACTTCCTAATGTATATATGCATGGCGATTCTTGAATATATTCCTGATTGAACCTTTTTTTTTTTGAACATATCCACGTAAAATGTAGCATCGATATATGTTTTGTATGGCAGATTCTTGAGTGCATGTGGAATTTACATGACCACTAACTATTTTTTTTGTTGCTAGTGCTTACTGCAGGTGTTGATGCAACCAGATCAAATGAAAGGAGCTAGCAAGGTATGATTCTGAATGCTGATTTTCTCAGGTTTTTTCCTGAAGTCAAATTGAAGCAAAAACTTGGTGGGTTTACGCAATGTACCTTGGTTTTGTTCTGGAACCCTATTTTTTGCTTCTAATATATCTCGATCCCCTGAATCCCACTGCAGTTGCTCCGTTTCTTCTTGATCGGCGCCACCATCCAAACCATTGTCTTGCTGCATGTTGCGTGTATCTGGCTGTGTTGCTCTTTTCTTCAATCAGTTGGTATCTGCATTGGGAACCCTCTTTTCTTTCTAGAATTTGCTTTTTTTCACCTTTTACTGGTTCTCGTCGTCGACAAGCCTTTTTATATGTTTCTTGGGTGTCAAGTTGATGCTTTTGTACAACGTTTGTATTCGTGTGGCTATTAATTTGTACCGTGAGAACTACTTTTGAATGGATTGTGATGTTGGGCCTTTTGTTCATCTTTTTTTCCCGTGCTTAGCGTGATAACAAAACGGCCACAAAGCCCACATGCAGTACGATAAAGCATATGATCAAAAAACCCACAATTTTGAAGCTAACAGGGTTGTGGAGTTGTGGATGCTGATCCGTTATGGGGCATAAACAAAACGAGGCCCAAACTGAATTGAGGGCCCATTAAGAATCTGCCATGGCACCACGCAGCTTTTTGTGCACAAATCTCGTACGTCCATCTTGCAATTGTACGGTACAGATTTTGACTGTTTTTGACCTTGAAAACAGTCAGTTATTGTATAGACAGTCCCTTTACCTTTACATCTGTTGATGATTTTGTACTGTTTAAGATTAGTTACAGTATGCTGCCTTGCCGTATCATCTAACGACAGTTAGCTTATATAGAGCTCTCAACTTCATGGTGGTGGAAGCTGCTTGTGTTGTGACAACCATCGTCTATCGGCATGGTTTGTCGAATAGAGATGTGATCGGGAGCTTAGATAGCAGGACTGTCGCACAACTTCGCTTCGACAAAGGCTCAGGTCAGCCCACTTCTCATCATTTAAGGATATAGGGTCTATTCTTATAGGTTTTGGATTATGGCTTTTGGCTGTGTCTTATGCCTTTAGACTATTTGTGAGAGGGAGTACGGAGTAACATAAATTCGCATATGGTTTTGACCGATATATATAAAGTCGTTTCAGTGTGAACTACAATTAACTTGTAGACCCCGTTTTAAAAAGGCAGTCCATTTGAATGTTAGTTACTACAGAAAAGCAACTTTTAGAATCTGAAAATAAGATGCTCATAATTTCAGTTAGAAAATGTGTTTAGCAGGCCTGACAATTACATAGAAATCATGTTGTTGGAATAACTAATGATATGTATAATAAGAAAATAAATTCTTCCAGTAATACATAGGAAAATAAATTCTTCCAGTAATACATGTTTGCATCCACAAAGTAACTGAAATAACTCTCCCTCTCTCGCACACACACATACAGAGTACATCGTATGGTATAGACTAAATTTTGAAACAACATTTTAATAATGACTACGAAAAGTATACGTGCAAGATAATTTTTGTGATCAATTATCTCAGCTCTTCTCAAATTTGAACTCTTGCCTACATGGGTAATGTTCGGGTCGAAGCAGAGCTTCCCATTATAGTTTGAAGTAATCTTGGCACTGTGGCATGTCAATCTCTACTAGACCCTCGAGAACCTGAACCACGTCACCCATTGATGGCCTATGAAATTCATAATCTTGAATGCACCAACATGCAACTTTGCAAGCTCTTTCAACCTCCTCCATATTCATTTGATCATGTAATTGGGGATCTACCAAACTCCCAACATCTCCGTTAAGAAGCTTACGCGCAGCTTGCACAGGAAAATAAACAGTATGATCACCACCGCTTGTACATTCTTCAGGTGCGTTCCTCCTTCCCGAGATGATTTCTAACAGCACCATTCCATAGCTGTAAGCATCGACTTTCTGTGTAATAGCCACTCCACTAATCCATTCAGGTGCAAGGTACCCTATAGTTCCTCTCATTGTTGTCAGAACTCGACTAAAGTCCCTTCCTAGAAGTTTTGCCATCCCAAAGTCTGCAATTTTAGGAACAAATGATGCATCGAGAAGAATGTTTTCTGGCTTAATATCACAATGTATGATGCAGTCATGACAACTCTCATGCAAGTAGGACAATCCTTTAGCAATTCCTGTTGCTATTTGGTACCTAGTACTCCAATTCAGTATTGTGGCATTGCTTTGAAACAAATGGGCATCAAGAGAACGATTTACCATATGTTCATAAACAAGCATCCTTCTATCACCTTCACAACAAAAACCAATCAGTTTTACTAAGTTCACATGTGTTAGAGATATATGTATAGCTTGTTATTCCCCATTGTTATGAGGGGTTCTTTGCATATTTACCACCTGTACTTTGTGTATATATACCGGCCCATTGGCCTCATATGAATACAAGCGCTATTCATAACATGGTATCAGAGCGCACCTAGGGTTTCCGTCGCCCGCTTGACGCCGCCACCGCCGCTGCCGACTTCGTTGGCCCCCGCCGACGCCCGGCGCGCGCCGGCCTCGGCTCGGCGCCTCCGCCTCCCGCCCGGCGCCCGCCGCCGCCCCGGCCGCTTCCCGCCGGCGCCGCCGTTTAGTTTCGCCGCCTTCCGCCGGCGCCGCTGCTGCCTCGGCGCCTCCGCCTCCGCTGGCGCCGCCCGTCGGCCGCCTCCCGCCTGGCGCCGCCGCGCCGAGCGCCGTCGCCGCTCGCCGCCGCCGTGCTGCCGGGCCACCTCCGCGCCGCGCGCGCGCCGCCGCTGCGCAGGCCGCCTCCGCGCTCCGTTCTAGGGTTTTCCTGCTCGGGCTCGGTCCGCTTGGCCGGTTTGTAAACCGATCGACTCAAAAAAACATCGTTCTAACCGCGCGCTGTCCAGCGCCGCCGTTAGACTTCGTTGTTTGGTCGCCGCGCGCCCCGGCGCCGCCTACCAATGGGCACCGCTTCCCTCCTCGCTGCCCGTGATTTTTGATGGTGTTAATTACACCGACTTCGTGTCTCACATGCGCATTCACATGCGTGGTCTTCGTCTCTGGGGCGTCCTCTCTGGCGATGTCACCTGCCCGCCTTGCCCTATTCCTCCGACGGAGCCTACGCCTGTTGCATTGCCCCCGACAGCCGATAAGGCTGCTGCTGATGATGAAGCTGATGATGAAGCTGCCTCTGCCTACCAGGAGGCTCTGGATTCCTACAAGGATCGTCTGACCGTCTACACTCAGTGGTACGATGACGACTCTTTCGCCGCCGTCTTCATCGCCGCTGTCCACCTCGTTTTCCTCGAGGTTGTGGGACTCCCTTCGGCTTTCCAGATGTGGACTCATCTTCGTCAGCGCTACGAGCCCTCTGGTGATGCCCTGTACCTGTCCGTGGTCCGCCAGGAGCACTCTCTTCAGCAGGGTGATGCTACTGTTGACGCTTTTACACTCGAGTTCTCGCTCGGCGTCGCTTGGACTCACTTCGCGATCGGGCCGTCGTACTCGTCCGTGCTGCTCGATGCGTCTTGACGACCGAGTTTCAGCGGGTTTACGAGTTCCTTACTCGCGCCGCCCCGAGTTCGAGCAAAGGCGTGCCCAACTCCTGCACGCCACCCTCGTGTCACTCTCCGGAGGCTCTTACCGAGATACGCGCAGAGGAGACTCGTCCGAGTGGTGCTTGGTGTGATGCCACTCCCTCCGTGCTCGCCGCTCGTCCGCTCGCACCGCTTCCTCCAGCTACCACAGTGGTGGTGGCCGTCCTCCGTCGGAGGTGGCCGTCCTCACTGCTCCTACCGCGACAAGGCCGCCACATTGAGTCCTGTGCTATAAGAAGAAGCGCATCTTTCACGCCCTTCTTCTACGGCACTAGTGCTTCTACGACGACGTCTGCATCGACTTCTTCAGCAACTTCTCTCACCGAGCAGGAGATAGCCAGACTTTGACGCCTGCTTGCCGCTTGAGTTCTCCTCGACGTGTTCTGCAGGTTCGCACATCGACTCTTCGGCAATCGAGAAACCACCCCTACACAACAGTACCTCCCGTGGATTCTTGATTCTGGAGCATCTTTTCATATGACTCCTGATCCTTCCACTCTGTCTTTTATTACACCTCTTGATTCTCCTATCAGTGTTCTTACTGCTGATGGTACATCTCTTTCTGTCTCTGGTCGAGGATCTCTTAGCAACTCATCCTTTCATGTTCCTTCTGTTGCTCATGTTCCTCGCCTTACCTTGCAGCCTTCTTTCTCCGGGCAGATTACTGACCTTGGTTATCGGGTCATTCTCGACTCTGACTCTTGTTGTGTTCCAGGATCGCCACACGGGAGCTCTGGTTGGTTCTCGCCTCGCGCCGTGACTCACGGCGTCTTTGGGAGCTTGACTGGCTTCACCTTCCTTCCGCCGCCACCATCGCCGCCGCCTCTCCGCCGCCACTTCGCTTCACCGGCTCTTTCCAGCAGTGGCATCACCGTCTTGGCCATCGTGTGGATCCCGCCTATCGCCTTTAGTTCGCCGTGGTCTTCTCGAGTCCGTCTCAGAGATGTGTCTTTAGATTGTCGGGCTGTAAGTTAGGTAAATGATTCAGCTTTCTTATCCTCATAGTGAGTCTCGTGTCTCGCGCTCTTTGATCTTGTTCATTCAGATGTTTGGGGTCCGCCTTCATTTCGAAAGGGGTCATCGATATTATATCATATTTATAGATGATTTCTCTTGTCACACTTGGATATATTTCATGTCTTCTCGTAGTGAGGCCTTGTCTATCTATAAACAATTTGCCACTATGATTCACACACGCTTCTCCACTCCTATTTGTGTCTTTCGCACGATCTCTCACGGCGAGTACCTCTCTCGTCACCGCGCGGCTTCCTTGCTGAGCAAGGCACTCTCGCCGATTCTCTTGTCCCGGTGCTCATGCTCGTAATGGTGTCGCCGAGCGCAAGCATCGTCACCTCCTTGAGACCGCTCGTGCTCGATGATCGCCGCTCTATTCCACCTCACTTTTGGGCCGAGGTGTTTCCATCGCCACCTATCTCGTCAACATCCAGCCCTCTTCTCGCTCTTCGTGGTGCGATCCCCGTTGAGCGCCTCGTGGTCGTCTTCCGACTACTCGCCTTCATCTGTTTGGCTGCGTTTGCTACGTTCTCTCGCCCTCGAGAACGCACCAAACCGACCGCCACCGTTGAGTGTGTCTTTCGGGATACATGCGAGCACAAGGGCTATCGGTGCTGGGATCCTGTTGGTCGTCGGATACGGGTTTCTCGGGATGTGACTTTCGACGCAGTCTCGCCCATTCTACCCACGCCCCGCCTCTACTTCGGCTTCCTCTGTGGAGTCTCTGTCTTTCTTGACCTTTCCGGATACACCTATATCTGTTTTGCCTCGTCCACTGCCCCACCGAGTCTCCACATATTCCCCGTGGCCTCTCCGCCGTTGTCGCCGCTGTGTCGCCTCCTACGACTCCCGTGCTCCTCCCACTCTGATGCCTTTTCCCTTTATTGAGGATCTTCCGGATGAGTCATCTTCTCCGATGTTCCATCTTCTTACGATGCCCCATCTTCCCGATGGGTCATCTTCTCCTCGCTACGCTCTCCGCGATCGCCGATCGATTCGGCTTCCCGCCTGCTTTGCCTTTTTTGGCGCAGCTACCGTGAGCTCTGTCTCCTACCAGATGTTGTTACTCATCCCGAGTGGCAGCTTGCCATGGCCGAGAGATTGCTGCCTCGAGCGCATCGGGTACTTGGGATCTTGTTCCTTTTCCATCTCATTCTCATCCCATCACGTAAGTGGGTCTATAAGATTAAGACTCGCTCGATGGCTCTCTTGAGCGCTATAAGGCGCGTCTTGTTGCTCGTGGTTTCCAGCAGAAGCATGGTGTTGACTATGATGAGACTTTTGCTCCCGTGGCCCACATGACCACCGCTCGCACTCTTCTTTCGGTGGCGTCTGTTCGCCATCGGTCTGCTTTCAGCTTGATGTCAAGAATGCCTTTCTTAATGGCGAGTTGCGTGAGGAGGTCTACATGCATCCGCCACCGGGTATTCTGCCTCGAGGGCATGGTCCGTCGCCTTCGCCGCTCTCTATGGCCTTAAGCAAGCCCTCGTGCTTGGTTTGAGCGCTTCTCCTCTGTGGTCACCGCTGCTGGCTTTTCAGCTAGTGATCATGATCCGCGCTCTTGTCCACACTTCGCCTCGTGGTCGGACTCTTCTTCTTCGTATGTTGATAATATGATCATTACGGGAGATGATTCTGAGTACATTGCCTTTGTCAAGGCTCGTCTTAGTGAGCAGTTCCTTATGTCGGATCTTGGTCCTCTTCGTTACTTCCTTGGGATTGAGGTTACTTCCACTCCAGATGGTTTCTTTATGTCCCAAGAGAAATATATTCAGGATCTTCTTGATCGCGCTCTCTCATCGATCAGCATCGTTGAGACTCCCATGGAGCTCAATGTTCACCTCCGACTCTCTGATGGCGAGCCTCTTTTTGATCCGACTCGCTATCGTCATCTTGTTGGGAGTCTTGTCTACCTTGCTGTTACTCGTCCGGATATCACTTATCCAGTTCATATTCTGAGTCAGTTTGTTTCAGCTCCTACTCAGGTCCACTACAGCCACCTTCTTCGAGTTCTGCGATACCTTCGCGGGACTATCTCTCGCCGTCTCTTCTTTCCACGCTCCAGCTCGTTACGCCTTCAGCCTATTCGGATGTTACTTGGGCCAGCGATCCTCCGATCGCCGGTCTATCTCTGCTTACTTGTTTTTCTTGGTGGTTCTCTTATTGCCTGGAAGACGAAGGAACAGACTGCAGTGTCCCGTTCGAGTGCAGAGGCTGAGTTGCGAGCTATGGCTCTCTTGACAGCAAAAATTACTTGGCTACGGTGGTTACTTGAGGATTTTGGTGTTTCTGTCACTACACCGACTTCTCTCTTGTCAGACAGTACAGGTGCTATCAGTATTGCTCGTGATCCTGTGAAGCATGAGCTCACCAAGCATATTGGTATTGATGCTTCTTTCATAAGGTCTTGTGTGCATGATCAGGTGATTACTCTTCAGTATGTGCCTTCAGAGCTTCAGATAGCGGATTTCTTCACGAAGGCCCAGACTCGAGCACGCATTTTCTACCTCTCCAAACTCGTGTTGTTGATCCACCATGAGTTTGAGGGGGGTGTTAGAGATATATGTATAGTTTGTTATTCCCCATTGTTATGAGGGGTTCTTTGCATATTTACCACCTGTACTTTGTGTATATATACCGGCCCATTGGCTCATATGAATACAAGCGCTATTCATAACAACATGTTGGATCATTCCAATTGTACTGACCTCAGCCCTGAATTGCTTCTCTCCTTGGCGTGCACCATCGAGCATTTTCACCGCTATGGTAGTTGAGTCACTCATAATCCCCTTGAACACAGAACCAAAACCACCTCCACCTAGCCTCTCCGAGAAATTTTTAGTTGCACGCTGCAGATCAACATACCTAAAAGCTGTAATTCCACCACCATCTTTACTGTTGTTCACTGGACGACCACACCACCACTTCCTTCTGTTCCTCAAAATGATCAATAGCAGGACGAGCGCCATGAAACTGAATGCAGAAATGCCTGCACCAACGGCGACACCGATGATCGTTCTTCTTCTGCTACTACTGTTTCCCCAACTTTGCACCTCTTCAGCAGCAAGGCGAAGGTAAAGAATCTCTCCGTCAGTATTGATAGTGCCATTATACTGCTTTACATTAATAAGCTCGCCATTCCAGATAGAACAGCCACTTTTTCCGTAGGAATATGCAGTGCATGAGCAGTTTCTTAGACAAACCTGCAGACATTCGTGTGCACTTGAAACAGCTTCCATGCTATGGTCATCATGCGGCAATCTGACACTAGGTATGGGAAAGAACCGGTCAGTTAACCCTGTTGTGCTTTTGTTGTTAATGCAATCTAGTGGAGTATTTCTTATGCATCCTTCTCTTCTGTCATCGAGCTCCCAGTCGCTGGGTGACTTCACGGAGAAGCCTCTCATGCAGTTGCACAACGGAAGTGCGTTGTCATTGCAGACTGTGAAAGGCCCGCAAACGGCGATAACATCACATGAAGCCTTGGGTTGGACGAAGATGGGTTCCCAATCTTGCAAGCTTTCTGCCCAAAGAAGCTGCCTGATAAGACCAGAGACGTCAAGTAAGCAAAGTGTGATCACTGTTGGATCCAACGTAGTGTAGGTGAAGTACTCCTCTTCATCGTTGTCGATGAATTTGGGGCTGAGCATCACTTTGCTTGACATCTCTGGCACCGAGTTGAAGTAGTGTCCATTCCATTCCCCGGTGGAAAAGTACGGCATGGATGAGTTGCAAAGCTTACTGAAGTATTGCCTAGCGCCAGTGGGGTCTAACTCCATGCAGTATAAGCCTGGAGCTGGGTCTACAAAGTTCTTCTTTGAAACAAAACTGTATTCCTGGCCGGTGACCTTGTTCCGGCCGATCTTTGCGCCGGGGAGGAAAACATCTGTTGGGTGCTCAAAGCTCTGCCATCGCACGTTGGATGGGTTTGAGGCATCTAGTATGACAAGGTTTCCATTGTCCGAGAGCACAACAGTAGTATTCTTGTTGGCTTTTCTTCTGTTGGCTATTTGACTGGACCAGATTATCGACTTGGTTGCATGGTTTAAGATGACAAGATTGCCATCCCTTGAGACTTTGAGCTTTGAGTGTCTAAAGTTGGGGTCAGTGATTGGCTTCTCTCTGTTAGCAATCCATACAGGAGTGAACTTTGGGATCTTGTTGAACCATATGCCTACGTACCAGTTGGGCAAGGTGGTGTTGTCTGAGGACTTACTGCTGCCTGATTGGAAGAAGCCGAGCGCAAACTTGCCGTTGCTGGAGAGGAGCTTGTCGCTGCTGCCGATGAGCGCCTGGCCTGCCGTCAGCGTACTGCTATTTGCAGCAGAGCTTGCAGGACAGTAGTACTGCAGGGAAATGAGAAGCCCAAAGACGGCAAAAAGATGACGCATGGTGTGTTAAGCAGTGGATGTGGGAGAGAACACACAAGAAGTGTAAGCATGGATGGATTGATGCAGCTGTGTAGTGCTCTAAGTACTGGAGACGAAGAACTGCAAATATATGGCCGTTCATTCCAACTTCGGCTTTCTGGCTTATAGAAGCCAGGATGAATATGTTGAATTCTTAACTTTGGTTTTTTATCTTTCTTGTCTATTTTTTGGCTTTTGCCTTTTTTTATATGCATTGTCTGTAAAGACGTGATAGCTTTTTTTCTTTTTTTCTTTAATTAAATTACTCAGCAGAGTGGAAAACTATGCAACTCTTAATTAGTTTGACTGACGGGACGGGCAATAGACGGCCAGTGTAATTTTCGACTCTTATCAGTTCGCTCGTATGCAGGAGCTTGCGTTGGTGAGATCATAAGTACAATTTCCCCATCGTCTTGTTGCAACTAAAGGTGGGTTAGTTTTTGTCACTTGGAGCATGTGGAATACTATTTTGGCTCGACTCGATAGAATTGACTGAAACCTGAAGACGTCTTAACCGAATGTGGCCGTCGTATCGAGACCGACGAGTGCAGTCTGACTGAGTGTACATGACCGACTAGTGCAATATGACTTGAGTGTACATGAAAAAGGAGAAGATGGTTGGGAAATTCCAGGGGTATATTCTGCCCAGCTATAGCTATCTGGAATCAGAATTCATGTTGTTGTTACATGGAAATCAATGGCCAATTAACTATTGCTTCTCGGACCTGGCCCTTCGTCAGGCCGTCATCTTAGCATTTGATCATAAAGCTCTGTATGACCTCCAACAGCAATTGATCGTAAAGCTCTGTATGACCTCCAACAGCAACATAGGGGTAAATTGTGTCTTATAAATTTTTTTCTTAGTATTATTAAATTCTTCACTCCCGTAACTACAAAGCTACAAAACAACAACCTCAAAAACCAAAGAGAGAAAGTTGTCAGCACCTCACTAGTCTGACTGATTGGTGGTCTGACCGGTGTGCTCCCAGCGGATCAACCGGTGGTCGGTCTGACCGGTTTGATCACGGTAGTTTGACCGGTGGCTAATTGGATCAGGCTTAGGAATGGTGCTAGTTCTATAACAAAAAAAAACAGCTCGAGTCAAGACTAGGAATGGTGCAGCTTCCAGAATTCTCAATTAAAAAATATGAAACTTTGAACACACTTTGCTTAGAATCTCAGGAACCTATTTTATCCAAAGATCGTATAGATCCTTGTCAAAGTTTTAATCTTTCCATAAGAGAAGCATATGACTTGCTCGTGAGAAGATGATAGCCAAAATGGCTATAGATGAGTTCCTATATATCACAACAAGCTATTTCTACTAAAGATTCGAAGCAAAACCCTAGGAACAAGAGATCTCAAAATTAAAGTCAAATCCAAGCAAAACTAGGCAACTTTGAAATCTTGCAAGACTTGGTATCTAGATGGATGATATTTGTTCTTCATGAGTCATATTTATCACTTACATATCTTTAACACATAGCAAAATCAAGAAGGGGAGAAAAGAGATCAAAACTAACAAGAACAAGAGCAATCAACAAAATGAGAAGACATCATGAGGATAAATAAAGTTGATCTATTGTTACCTGAAGATGAAGATTTTATCCCCACTCTATCTAGATTGAGTCAAAACATGCTTCATGTAACACAAATGCAGTGACCAAACATAATTCAATTTGTCCCAAGACCTATGTCCTAAAATCCGAGAGACACCCTTCAGGGTCAGTCTGACTGCCTATCCAGTTGGTCTGATCGATTTCGTTGATAGGAACTCTAAAAAACACAAACACAGTAAATTTCAAATTCTAACTCTATAAATTTGACAATGGTTCATCACACAGTATCCTGAACCTTCTCACATGGTCCTTCAAGCTCCCGCACATGTGGCTATGGTTGACGAGAACTGCGAGTCAGGGCATCACACTTGCAGTCTCGCCTGTATAAATAGATACAAAGAGAGGAGTATTTTCAACATTTTTTTATGCTTTCATAGGATGTTTTTAGTTGATGGTTAGCTTAATTCACATATCATTCCCTACTTTTTGTGGAAATTCATTTAAAGGGTATAGAATAAGAATAGATTCATAAAAAGGATTCTAAATTAGTTTAGTGCATGTAGTGATTTGATTGATATAATAGGAAAAGAAGTCTAATTTTTAACATCCTATTTTTAGAGTCTTTTTGAAGTTTATAAAATAAAATTAACCATTTGGATTTTTCTTGAATTAATTAAAGCTTAACATGAATTTTATAAATTAAAAATATTTAAGTTGAATAAAATAAACACCCATTAAATTAAAATCAGTTTTATTTGGGTTCCTTATGATGCAAGGAATTTTTATATATTTTTATTGGATTTATGGAATTTATTTGCTATTTTCTAGAGCTCAATTGAATTTATCTTAATTTCTGAAAATCAGAAATTCTTTAAAAATCCTTAAAAGCCACTAGGGCTGAACGTGGCCAACGTGTGATGATGATGACAGGCCACATCAATTCTGGAGTGTGGCCAATGTGTATGACATGACCAAGCCTCAAGAGCTGGACATTGATGACTTGCATCTCTTAGCCACCGAAGAGCTAGCCACATTTGTTGAGGAGATGAGTTCCATTGAGGAGAACCATACCTAGTGCCTTGTAGACCTTCCACCCGGCCATTGTCCCATCGAACTTAATTGGGTGGCCATCGTTTTCCTTCTACTACTTGCGCTCACTACACACAAAGGGTGGCCAGTGCACCACATGGAAGTGAAGTTGGTCTTCCTCAATGATGACCTCTAGAAGGAGGTATATGTCACCCAACCTCCTGGGTTTGTTGTTGATGGCCAAGAGTAGAAGGTGCTGAAGCTCGACTAGGCACCCTACGGTCTTTGTCAGGCACCTAGGGCATAGTATGCCAAGCTGGACAGCTACTTATTGTCGCTTGGGTTCCATTGTAGTGCATCAGAGAATGCCATATATGCACATGGAGTTGGTCCCTCCCGCTTCCTTGTGGGTATATACGTCAATGATCTAATCAAGACCGAAGAAGGCATCATGCTGAATCAGGCAGTATATGCAGCAAAGATCATTAAAATGAGTGGCATGGAGGGTTGCAATCTCTGCCATATTCTGATAGAGCTGTAGTTCAAGTTGAGAAAGGTAAGCATTCTACCTCTGACGAACGCGATGGTATATAGGAGTATCGTGGGTAGCCTTTGGTACCTAGTACACACGTGCCCAGATATCTCGTTCGCGGTGGGCTATATGGTCAGTTCATGAAGAAGCCTATTGGGATACAGGTAGGCTACACTAGCGCAAATTAAAATTTTCTACCGCATAAACCAAGAAGCCATGCGAGTAAGAGATCATAGATCATTACCACTAGATGTGCAGTGCAGCGAAAGTAGAGTTGAAGTAGCCGATCCAACGAAGAGTGCATCAATGTAGTGATAGTAGTTGATCATGCTCTAGCCAACTATCTCCTCTTGACAATCGTCTTGATCAACGCCGTAGTCATAGTAGCACCTATACTGAGGTCCACACGCCTAGGAATGGAACACTGTGCATCAGCGTGCTAGCACCAGTGCGCACAGTAGGGATTATGAGAGGTGGCAGCTAGGGTTTCGATGGGTGTGTTTTAGGATGCCTCCCTCAGCCCCCACACCTCACTTTATATAGCCTCCAATCGGATCCTTATTTGATGCGATTAGATATCGTATCCCATTTGGAGACTATCATCTGGACCCTTATCATTTTAGCCCATTACGTGTGTGACCCTGTAGGTTCATGTATGTTTGACTATGGATGGAAATCTCCTTTTCGGTCCATAAGTCGGTAGCGGTCCCTAGCAGGATAAAACGACTCTAAAACATATATAAAGATCATATCGAACGAACCTATATAGTGATATGTACCAATCCCTTGGCCTCATGATACCAAATCGAATTCAAGGTGAGAAGTGTGCCATCCTATAATAGCTCAAATTCAACGCCAGCACCGAGCACCACCGGGGTACTCTGTTTTGGGCTCTACTGTGCACTTGCTCTATCTAACTTAACCCCTCCTCTTTATCACAAAGTGGGCAACACCCAGTTGGTCATCAGCGTCGACTACTTAATGGTCTTACCGTGAGGTCCTGGTTTCGAACCCCGCTCTGCGCATCCTTTTTCTTGTTTTATTTTCATTTTCATTAACCCATTTCAATTAGGAAATAAATCTAGGAAAATTGTGGAAAAATTTGGGAATAATCTAGAAAAGATAATAAATTTGATTAGGATATAAAATAAGATTATTTTAGATTTAATAATAGATTAAATGTTATATATAAGTAACTAATGTAGTTTGGAACATTTAACTAAAATCTAAATTTTAATTAAAGGTATTAATAAAAGATGACTCTGGTTAATTATCCAAAATTTCATAAAGATATTGGATATCATGTTTAGCTATAAAGCAAGGCTTTAAATTAAAGATTACCCTTAATTATAATTAAAACATATGGCCTGAATGTTAACACTAAACAAAATAATACCCAGATAGACTTGTACACCGATTCATAGGTCTAACCTGACCCATGGAACTTCCTTGATAAATACAAAAATAATAAAAGAGGTTATTAATAAAAAGATCAAGTCATCGTATTCTCCTACTGACCTTGCCTCAAATCACCCGAATCGCCCATTAACTCATAATAAAGCTAAATTGAGTTTATTTGGATTTCTGTGGGTCTTTTGAGTTATTTGCCTTTATTTGTATTCAGCCATTTAGCACGTAATTAGAAATTGGAGTCCTGATGAATCAAGGGATCAAGTGAGATCAAGAGTGAAGTGAAGAAAAAGATCAGAAGCTCAAGAGAAAGTATTGTGTGAGCTCAAGACCGCGGTAAACCACGCTAGGCGAGTCAATACTTTGATCATATTAAACCTATATTTTCTGTAAATTACTTTTGTTTAAATTATCAAATTGCGTGCTGTTATTTTATGTGCAAATTTATGTTCGATTTCATGCTTCTAGTTATATATCCAATAATGAACTTGTTAGTATTTCTCTCATTTGAAACCCTTGAATATTTGAGCCTTGTCACCTTAGTGAAAACTATAATATTATAGCTTTCAAAAATAAGTCTATGGTATATTGCCCTGCTTAGTATTGCTTAGATATCCAGGGGTACCAAAAGTGCCCTAAGCATCACTCTATTCATGAGAAACTAGTTTGGGCAGTCATGGTGGTAATGGCTGGTATATGTTAGAATGATTATTTTATGCTCCCAAAAACCCTAAATTGTTTATCTATCTGGGCGGATGGTTCGGGGGTATGGTGCAGCGGTGCACGAGAGTGTGGTTTGTGGTAGAACCGCCCAGATATCCCTAAGGACTGAATCTTGTCATGACCTCCTGTGTAATACAAGTACAACCATAAGTCTGTAAAATACAACTTGGCTTAGTAGATCTACCGGACACTGAAAGTCATATCATCGGTGGAGGAGGTGAGGTACTGCAAGTGGTTGTCTGTGTGATGACTTGAATGGGACACTCGTAGAGGGTGAAGTTTTTTTGTGGCGTGCTAGTAGTGTGGGAAGCCAACTGCTAGCCGTTCAGAACAAGAATATCCTGCACAACCTATGGGACCTGCCGCAAGCGGGCCAAGCCCATAGGGGTGAGATGATGGAAGGGGCGAGGTATTTTGAAAGGTTACTGTGATGGTTTACTCAACCGCACGACTAAGGAATCGTGTGGGGCAACGAGTGGACCGTCTCTTGTGGGTAAAGTTTGCAACCTCTGCAGAGTCAAAACTATTTGAATAGCCGTGCCCACAGTCAAGGGCGGACATGGGAACTTAACCAGATATAGTTCTGTTTCAAAAACTTTGTGGGTGGAATTGGAAAAGTGGAGGGCAATGGAAAGCCCTGATTTGTGTTACCCTGGGTGTCGCCCTAGTGATAAGGTAAGCGGTTATAACACTGAAAGGTTAGCATATGGTGCAAAATGCCGTGTATCAGTGATTGAAATCTGGATCACTATTACTATTGCATTCTTTTACACAAATTATGTTTTGGTTAAAACTGCTAAATCTCAGGAAATTTCTATGTACCTTATTTCAAATGCAATTTATGGCAAATAAAATAACCCTAGCCTTCCCATGATAAGCCATGCATATTATCTATTTGCACCCTGTGTATTGGCTTGCGGAGCACGGTGGTTTGTGCTCATCCTCGCTTTCATAATTAATCCAGAATCAGGAGTTAGATCGCTACTCTTCAGCAATGCACTTGGAGAAGAGGATGAAGATGTCAAGAACTAGGTCGCAAACCCCCAGTTGGCTGCATGTGGGCATGACCTAAGGGTCCCACATGTGTGCCTCATTTTCGCTGCTGAATTTTGTTGATTTTGGCCTGATCGGCCCATGAGTAAGTCTACTATTATATTTATGCTTCCACATAATATGCATTTTGATATCCAGTACTATATCTGTGAGCGCTATCTACTGATATAGGGAATAGTGCGGTGGAATCACAGAGAATTCTGGATTGAAAAATCCGGGTCTGACAAAGACACATCATGAAGCGGTCAGATGGGAAAGGGTCCTACCGGAGAGGCTAGAATGCGGTGGTGTGCTTGCTGGTGTCGAGAACAGCATTCTGGTTCTTGGCAATTCAAGGAGCTAGGAGCTCAGATAATGCACACAAGAGACCAAGGAGGCGAGTTAAGGAAGAATGACATAGAGAGGTGGCCTTAAAGATAGGCAAGTGTGATAGCCAAGGGTGGAGCGATCACAAGCGACTGTGTGGTGCGTCTCATTACGCATAGTGGGAAACAAAGGGTAAACAAGCATGACAATAGGATGGCTCGCTACTCGCGCTTGTCATGACATGGATGGCATAAGGTACGGTGGTAGGAGGGCGTAGCTTTGACATGACTTGGCTGAGTAGGCGCAAAGTAGCTCGGTTAGGAGCGGCGTGACGCGGAGCTACATGTGGCAAACAACGCACATGAGGATGCAGCGAGCCAAGGGAAACGATGTGGCATGTAGTACCTGTGGTGTGGGTCCTGGGGTTAGGGCACAGCGAGGAGAGGGGAGGAGTAGAGACAAAGTCATGGGAGAGCTAGAGGCACGGCCATGGTGGCACCTTGCATGGGCACGAGGTGGTCGAGGAGCTCTGAGGCGCTGGCCCGTTGCGTCGGCAAGAGAGAGAAAAGAGTCCTGATGTGTAGGGTTCGGTCCCACTCGTCAGCGATGGGAGATAAGTGGACAGAGAGAAGATGTATTTTGTGATAATACACCTTTGCAAAGCCAAAGATGGGAAAGATTGGGAGATAAAGGCGGTTTGGCTCAGTTGAACAATTTGCAGAATTGTTAGACAAAGTAAACAAGCTCTAAAAATTACAAAAAAAATTTATGAATGCTCATAACACAACGTGTAATATTTCTAGGATTTTAACTACTTTAATTTTTTTCTCAAAAAATCTTTAAAAGCCACTATTTTGATTGGAAAATTTTAGAAGCATGCTAAAAAATGTTCCAACTTTTAGTTCTAGCATAAAGAACTTATTTTAAAATTTTTGAAATGGTTTCTACTATGAATTCTCCTATGCCACTTTACGAATTATCTTTTTAGATTTGTTTTTATTCCAATTTGAATTTTATCAATGTATATTTATTTTCCAAAAATTTATGTTTACAAATATTTTTCTAAAGAAACTCCAATCAAAAGCCAGGGAAACAAGATACAAGCAAAAGTTTTAAATTTTACTTTTTTTTGAACTTCCTAAAATTTGGGATGTTACATGGGGTCTACATGTCCAAGTTTTATTAATTTCTAAAATGACTGACAAGTGGGGTCTCCATGTCAGTAGCTCATTGCTTAAAACTAGTTTAAGTCATATTTTTAACTTGATTAATTCATTTGGGCCCACATGTCAAAGACTCATTAGGTTTAATTGAGATTAATGAGTGCTAGTCTAATCTCCCGTGGGGTCCACATGTCATAGAGATGACGCAGGAGCACGGCGGTGTTTCTTAGTCGAGCTCATCGGCGAGCTCACCAGTGGCAAAGGGAAGGTCAGTCGGGCTGCGATGAAGTCGAGAATAGGTAGAGGAGCTCAAGGGGAATTCTCTGGTAGGGTTGGCGACTAGTGGGGTGGTTAGAGGTGGTTCTCGGCGGTTAGGGGAGGCGATGAAGTCCAGCGATATGTATTGTGGGCGAATGGGCATAATCGCGGGGTAGTGGGGCATGGCTTTAGCTTTCTAGGCTCATTGTGGTGCTAAGGGTGGCAGCTCAAGGACCAATGGTCACTTGAGGTAGGCCGGCAGTGAGGCTTCACAGCAGCATAGAATGGGGCTACGGTGGCAATGGTAAAAACTACTTCTCTAAGCTAAATTAATTAGCACATAAGCATTAGTAGCTCACCAGGATCACAAAGGTGAGGCTATCAATGACAGAGGAGGTCTGAGGTGGACAGACAACAATAAGGTGTGATAGCGGTGATGAGGTCCACAGTGATAGCTCCCTACAGTGACGTTCCATTGAAACTAAGGGAGGGAATGAGTTCAAGAGGGAGAGGGGATACTAAAAATTGAATGGTGTGGAGTGGGGCATACCAGAGAAGGGGAATCGCTTGGGTGACTGTGGCGACTAGAGCTAGAGAAGACGGTAGACTCTCGGCATTGTACTGCAGGAGCAGTGGAATTGAGTATGAAGGAATCAAATTGGGGAGAAATGGTGTGATGTGACATGGCAGAAAGCTGAGGGCTCATCGGGAAGTGCTGGGGCTAAGGCGGAGCACATTCACTAGAGCTGGTGGTGATGACACGTTTTAGACAAAGCAGAGAAAGAGAGACCTTGCCAAGGGGCGGAATGGAGATAGCATTGTACAGTGAAGCGAAGGGTGAGCTTGAATAGGCTTAAATAGGGGCGATAGTGCGGCTAGCTTGGTGATTTCTTCAGGGCCACGATAAGAAGGCGGTTCATAGCTGCTCTGGCGATGGGACGGCCTGGGCGATGGCAGGGGACAATAAATAACATATGGAGAAGGGTGTTTGAGGCATCAGTGGGCATCGTGGCTTTGGCACAAGCACGGCGCAGAGCTCGTAGGCGGGCATCATGACACAGGCGTGAGGTGCAAGACGATGGCTGACGGGTAGGTGTAGGGCCCACGTGACAGAGAGAGGGAGAAGCAGCGAGAGAGAAGGTAGAATGGCAAGAATACATCCTTGCACAGAAGAAAGCAGAAAGCTGAAAGTGGCTTCGGAAGAAAAGGATTTAAATTTTGGTTTTCCTATTTGATTTAATTGCAAAATTCAATTTTGAATTTCTCAAACTAGCAAATGGACTCCGAAATACATGAAATTTTTGGAGAGGCAACTTAGAATATGAGGAGCTCAGGTAAATTATTGCTAGGCTCTGATAACATTTTAATAATTTTTAGAAACTCCTTTTTGTCTATGAAAAATGTAAAAACTATTTCAAAAATGCTAAAAATTCTAGAAAAATCCAAAAATGCATAAATAATGATTTTAAATTAATTATATAAGTTTTCCAAAATTTTGGTCATTACAGTTAGCTCAAGCATGGCACATGGTAAAGTTAGGGAATGTGGTCGAGGGAATGTTTGAACAATAGGTTGGATGAAGTGGCTTTGCCAGTTCAAGTGATGCATGGTCCGGTAGGAGCCAGACCATGGGAATGGTCTGGTAGGAGCCAGACCATGGGAATGGTCTGGTAGGAGCCAGACCATGGGAAACTTGCCGATGGGAGGGAATCCATTGATCAACCTACATGTGGCATGCATGGTGGTTTACATAACAAGAAGAAGACATAGTCAAGGGAAGGTGCTCGAAAGCTTCGTCGAGAAAATTTTGGGAAAATGTCCAAAAACTGTACTTGTGGCCTACACTGAAAACGCGACACGGGGAGACATAAGGGAAGTGGTTTAGTGTTAGGCTAAGGTTGCATGTGTGGAGCGGATCAAACACTCAGGTGTGGTTGGGCTGATCCTTGTAAGCGCTTTGAGAGGCATGCGTGTGAGTGAAAAACCTGGTATTGTGGGGTTGATAGGTTTCCCTAAATCCTTAGTGACTTTAGACCTACAAAGGGGCTGGTTTGCCTATATGAAGATGGGGAGGAGAGCTAGGTATGCAAGGGAAGGAAATAGTAAAGAATTTTAGGTTTAGGTTAGTTCCTCCTCACCTTCATGGCGTGATTAAGACTAGGGCTTGTAGAGTGCTCTTTGTAACTAGCAAGCTATAATAAATCATTCCTCTTCATGCAATAGAATAAGTTCTTGCAATCTTTGTGCTTTTGTCCCTATTTGCATGTGTTCTTGATCATGATTGTGATGATTTGGTTCTTTTCATGCTCCGCTTGATCTTGCTGTGATCCATGATGTGTAAGAGGCATTAGTAGATACTTGGGATCAATCTTTGCCCATCGAGATCACCCGTATAGCAAAAATCAAGATCTTGCCCTGCTCTTGCCTTTCTTGACCAAGATTCATGATTCTAAGATCGTGGCCTTTCTAGCCTAAATTAGTTCTTGGATTACCTTGTTAGGACATGTCAGATATGATCTAGAAGCTTTCATGGCTTAGATCCTCACAAGTAAGAAGTAATTTGAGTTTTAGAATTTGGTGTGTTCTTGTGACCTAATCCTAGATTTCTTCAATTGGATGGAATCAAATCTGAGAACATTGTGTTTCTTGATTTGATTTGGTTTTTTAAATTCTTGTAAATGTCTATACTAATTTTGGTAGCATTGGATAAGATTTGTCAAGATTCACCAATTTGGATTTTTGTCCTGAGGAGTTTGTGCCTGGAAATAGGGAAGTGATCAAACCGACCTCCCCTTAGTGGTTAGACTAGTTGGGTAGCAGTCAGACTGACCCTAGGGCAGTCAGACCAGCCACCAGTGGTCAGTCGGCCCCTTGATGGTAGTCTGACTGGTCTGGCAACCAAGACTAGGATTGTTGCATCTTGTGGTCTCAAATCTCTGTAGGTTTCATGTATGAGGTGTAATATGAATTTGATAAATCTCATAGTTATTTGAGTGAATATTTTGAATACTTGAGGAAAAGAAAAAGCTTTCACAATCATGTACCCTCCTATGATTGCTGGTATCGGTCAAACAATACATCATACCATGATGGTCATAAATTCTGACACATCAACTTGTGATGATGGATAATCATTGTGATAAATGATTAAGGTTTAATTCTTCTACTATTATGTTAGTCTAGTGTGTCATGTATTATTCCTACGGTTGTCAAGGGAAAACCAGATGAAGTTATTATCAATGATGGCTTGTAAATCATATGGTTATGGGAAATTAACTACCAGTCAATATTATTCAAAATTAACAAATAATAAATACTGTCGACAAGTAATTAATGCAAGAAATAAACCATACTTCTATCTACTAGGTTTTCAACATGATCAAAGGACCGTAACCTGCCTTCTGACTCAAAGTCACCGTGTACTTCGTCGAAAGCTTTTGGGTTACCTTTGGCCAGATCTTCTGGAAGAGAGAAAAATGATCATCATGTGGCTTCAGATTTTTCATAATTAATATGGGATGGTTAACTATGCTACTTGGTGGGTCCACAGTAATGTATGGTTGGTCTATAGTAGAGAACCGGGGGGGGAGGAATTAGCGAAACCGTCAAAAACCTAGTGAACTAAGGCTAGAGCATAGCTAAACCGGCTTGAACTGGGCTTAAACATGGTCTTGTTCAGGTCTGACTCCACCTAATTGGACTAGATCAGTTCGCAAAGTGGCTCGGTGGAGAAGGTTAGATCTAGCCAATTGGGGTTTGAACTTGATCAGACTCGAGCCGGGCTTAGCCAACTTGGTTTGGCTCAATCAACTAACATTAGACTCAGTCGATTTCGGTTAGACTTGGGTCGGGTTTGGTGGCTGGCTTGACTCAACCGGGTGCACACGAGCAAGACCGAGGCACAACCTCGTCTCTTTCCTTGGCTTACAGCGAGGCAAAACAGGGCAGGGCGGAAGCTGAAGGTGACGGCGAGTTATGGTCCTGGAGCTGCGATGCGAATGCGAGCACAATGTGTTTCCAAACATGGTAACCCTATTTGAGGCATGGTGGGTGGAGAGCTATGATGATCCATGGAGGTCGGAACGTGGTGGGGCAGTGGTGGAGGCTGTGGAGAGCTTAACGACGTCGGCTGTGAAATCCGGTGGTCCTTCGACCTAGGTGGCTTTCTTGAACCTCATGGTGGCGGTGGTTTGGCCTGACGTGGCCCTAGATGGACTTGCGGCGGCGACAGCCATGGGCGGCATGGAGGAGCTCGGCGGTGGTGCTTTTCGGTGTTGTTGGAGGGCAAAGGAAATAATGGTGGGAATCAGCAGCTATGTGTGGTCGCAGAGAAATAAGAAGGTGTGGTAAAAATCAATTCTGAGGATGGCACAACCTTCTGGGCGAATTTTAAGGATTTTTACGGCCAACAGGGAGGTGGCATGAAGGCTCACTGAGGAGTTCGTCGGTGTCCGAGAAGAAGTAGCACGAGCAGTGGTTGGGGTGGAAATGAGGAGCAAGCTCACCGCGTTGAAGCAGCACGGCACAGTAGGCAGCGCTATGGCCTTTTAGCAGAGGTAGCTTAGCGTAGTAGTGGCGGGCACGGCGTTGCAGTGGGTGGGCCGGATTGAGAAGGGCGAGAAAAAGGGTGTGGTGAGGTTGAATTTGAAAGGGAATTGCGGCGCCGCAATTGTCGACAACTGTGTCGACGGTGCCGTTTCCTCGAGGCGATAGCTTGAGGCGATGGTAAGCAAGAAGCGGCGACTATCTTCCTGCTCGGATGGCACGGTGCGGTTCCAAGCAGCGTGGCATGTGCGAAACGCGCCTGCGGATTCGGCTACAGATGAGTTGGCTTGCTGGCGAAGCTTGGACGACCACGCGTCCTCTCGCCGGCGGCGAGTACTGCCAGACGGAGTTGGCGTCCTCGTCGTAGAAGACGTGGGCAGAGGGCACGGGATAGCAGGCCCATGTGAACAATGTTTTTAGGATTTTTCTCATAGTTTTAGGAAACAGAAAATCTAAAGAATGGTCTCCGTTTGGGCGCCATATGACGGTATAGATCGAAACAGTTTGATCTAAAGTCAGGATGCACAAATCTCGGAGCCCTACTCCCACGCTCGACACATTCATTTTCCCCCCACACCACTCTGTTCCCATTCCATTCACCCTGCATTACCCTCACAACTCTACTACACTCCACAGAAACATCTACCGATACGCTCTTCCTCACCGACGCACTCCTCCTCGGCAATCGCATCCACGCGGATGGTGATGCGCTCCCGTCTAGCGACTACATCCAATGCACGTAGCCCCCTCGGTGGTTCATTCGGAGCTTGGATGAAGAAGAACGGGTTTTTGAAAGTTTAATTCTAGAGAAAATAATTAAAGGATTTTCTGGTGGTCATAAGCTACCGTAGTCGTGGGCAACAGCGGTCAAAGCTATAATAGTCAGTCAAAAGGCTCTAAGTGATCGAAGTTACCGTAGTCGGTCGAAAGGCTTTTTGTGGTTGAAGCTACAGTAGTCAGTCGAATGGCTCTATGTGATCGAAGCTACAACAGTCGGTCGCAAGGCACTTTGTGTTCGGAGCTACATTGGTTGTGTGTGGTCGGACCTACAGTGTTTTATGAGTGGTCGGAGCTACATTGTTTTTGTGTGTTCAAAGATACAATTTCATATTGTTTCATATGGTTTCATCAAATTTTAAGAAGGGGTTTATTGTCTGATTTGGCTAGGTTTCACGTACAAGTTCATGTCCAGTTTCATAGTGTTTCATAGAGTTTTATGTTTAAGTTTCATTGTGTTTCATGATATTTCATCAAGTTTCACGGGACCCTTTGTGATCGGAGCTCTACAATAGTCAGTCGAAACCCTAAACCCTACAGTAGTCGGTCGAAAGGCTCTTTGTGGTCAGAGCTATAGTGGTTGTGTGTGGTAAGAGCTATAGTATTTTTGTGAGCGGTCGGAGCTACAATGTTTTGTGTGCGGTCAGAGTTACAGTGTTTTATGTGTGGTTAGAGTGACAGTGTTTTTATGCATGGTTGGACCTACAGTTTTATAGTGTTTCATATGGTTTCATCAAGTTTTAAGGGTGGTTTATTGCCTGATTTGGCAAGGTTTTACATTCAAGTTTTGTGTCCAGTTCCATGGTGTTTCATAGAGTTTCATGTTTAAGTTTTATTGTGTTTCACGATATTTCATCAAGTTTTACAGGGGTTTATTGATTGATTTGGCTAGGTTTCATGTACACATTTCACAACTAGTTTTATGTTGTTTCATAGAGTTTCATGATCAGGTTTATGTTTAAGTTTCATAGTATTTCACGTGGTTTCATCAAGTTTCAAGGGGGTTTATTGCCTAATTTGGCTAGGTTTCATATACAAGTTTCATACTGTTTCATACAGTTTCGTGTTTAAGTTTTATTGTGTTTCACGAGGTTTCATGCAATTTCAAGGGGATTTATTGATTGATTTGGCTAGGTTTCATGTACACGTTTTATGAGTAATTTTATTTTGTTTCATAGTGTTTCATGACCAATTTCATGTTTAAGTTTCACATGGCGTTGTGTCACTCGCGCTTGATGCGACGAAGGAGGAAGGACGGCGCAGCGTTGCTCGTGCTCCACGTGACGCAAGAGGAAGTGGATGGCACCGAGGAGAGGAAGGGTGGAGAGTAAGAAACGATGGATGGTTGGATGCTATACCGCTGGGATGAAGTCCGAATGACATAGCGTACTGTAGTCGCTCTCTTTACGATATAGTTAATCAAGGTATTTAAAGAGAAAAACTCAAGTAAGCAAAAGAAAAAAACTAAGAAACCTATGAAAACCAGAGAACACTTTAAGATGCATTCAAAGAGTTTTTTTGGAAAATAATTTTTACGCATATTTTGAAAATTTTAGGATGTCACATACACACACATATAAAAAATATATATTCTATTCCCAGTTGCAGTTACTCCCACCTATGATATATATATCATCTAAATGAACTTAACATACTTATTTATCACCTTAGATATACTCATATAATAATTCTAAGATACTTCATTGCCAATCATATGAAAAATTATAAGGAAGCACATAGTTTTTAGTATATTTTGTTAATACCTTTTATTCGTACATAAAAGTGAATACATTGAAAAAATTGTACATACCATATACATGATCTTATATACTTATAAGATATGTGTACATACTCTCCGTAACGCGAGATACTTCCTATTTTGCAAGATACGAAATAGGAAGTAACTACACCCGAAAATAAAAAAAGAGTGTGTGTGTGTGTAAACATCTATGGTATTAAGGGCCGTTTTGGAGCCAAGGAATTTTATAGGATTTAGGCAAGAGTTATAAATATTTCTTACGAACACATGGAAATATACTTGTTTAATTAGCCCGAGCTCAGAGACGTCTGAAGGGGCAGAAGGATTCTTTTTTAACTGGACATATTTAGCTTAGACTGTCACATATAGAGCTTTATGATATAAGACATATGTTGGATGAGATGTTTTCCATTTTTTATTAATCTAGGAATTTCTAGAAATATCTCTTTTTTATAAATAGGAAAAAAAAGGCTTGAGTGGTTGATATGTGGGCCCATGGTCTGCACGATTGGCTTGGTCCACAGTAGCCCGGGTGTACACAAATCACTCACGGAACAAAACCCTAAAATCACATCTCTTAAGAAAAAGTAAGCAAGCTCAGGAACTTGCTCTAGATCATGTCTAGATGGATCATGGATGAAATCTTATCTCAAGGAGATATCTCTACCTCTTGTATGTCCTTAGCACCAGAAAAGATCAAGAGAAGAGAAATCCAAATAAAAAAGTTAAGCAAATCAAAAGCACAAGAGGGGATACATGCCACAACTTACTTAGGCAAATTTTGGATGTTTATTTCACTTTGAGATAAATGTTTTACAGCCAATCCCTCATAATAATAGAGTTCTAAGCCTAGAGCACACACATAAAAGGTTCTAACATAAGAAAATCTTAACGCTAATCTCTCAAGTCTCACATAACTCAACTCAACATAAGACTTAAATAGTGGAAGTTACTTACCTCTCACTTAACCATAACAACCAGTATATCCTTAATAGGTCACACCACTTACACATGGAAACATTTGGTAACCTACGCACAAACGGATTTTACATTGCACACACTTGTACACTTTTCAAAGCACGACTTCCCAAAGGCTCCAATAGCCCGATAAGACATTCCATCTACAAAGACGTGACTTAAACCATTTAGGCCAGTGCCATGGTTTTGCAAACTACCATTCCATTTGGTATTGGATAATTTTTATAATTGCCACCCACTAGTCTTCGCGATGATGTAGTGCCCATGACTTGTTGCCAAAATCGTACGCCTATGCCCACCGGTTAGAGCACAAGTTAGCGCCGGTCTGACTGCAATCCGTCATCGGTCAGACTACAATTCCTGGCCGATCTGGCCGATGCTTTTATAGGTAACACTGCAAAATCTTCTAAAAATCAAAATTAATTAATAAAAGTAAAGCATAAACAATGTTAAATACTCATCACTCTTATAGGTCTGTGATCATTTGGTCTTACATTCAACATGCTATCTGCCAGGGTCTTTCAAAGAAGCTTCCAGCAGTCTTTCGTACCTTCTGGCTTTGATGGCATGCACACGGATGAGCTGACGAACTTGGTTTACGTGCTTGAAAATTGGATGCAGAAGTTTTCAGGCTCAAGGACGGAGTAGATTGTAAAATGTAGCTTCAATTGTCCGGCGGCATTATATCTGCAAACATGACCTGCCATCCATGATGAATTTGGTCGAAAACTGCAATGGTTACTACAGGTGAGGCCTCATAGATAGAAACATTGTACTGGCATAGAGACTTTGTCAGATGTGTGTTTTTCTTCAAAGTTTTGGCCTTTCTTTTTCTTTTTCGTGGCCAATTGTCACGGACGCCAGGATGCTGAGCAAAACACAAAAGCAAAGGTGAAGGAGGCACGGGCAAGAAGAGAAGTGCAGAACAGGTTCACAAAACCCAACTCCAATGTCCGGTTGCAAAATTTGTCTGGATGGTGGCTAGCTGCTCTTTTGGTTTTTCAAGATTACCAGTAAATGTCAAACACATGTTTGGTTCATGGCTGGGCAGTTTTACTGGTAAGATGAAAAAACTAATGGTTGTTGGCATAGCTGCAGTCCTTTGGACGATCTAGAAGGCAAGAAATCTGGCGCATTTCCAGAAGAAAATGCCTCACGATCCAGTTTCTCTGATTTATGCTATGTCATTGGTTAAATTGCTGGGCAAACTTGCAGCAGGAGGAAGAACAGGGGATAATCATGGTGGCGCCAAGTTGCTGGGGCAAATCGCAGCGGAGGTGTTCTAGGGCAGCAGAGGCTAGGCGCCAACAGTACGGAGAGTTGAAAGCTAAAGTGCAAAGAAGATGGCGTACTGAGAATGATTCTGGAGATAAATTATGGATGTTCTGTAATGATGCTCGCTCATGTGAGGTGGAGAGCTTTTGAGGTCTGATGATGTTGGATAGACTATGGTATTTTGTAACAAGGTGTTACAGGTTTGCTTTGCATTGCAGCCTGTCATGTTGCTTTTTCATTTCTTTCTTTCTGCTTTTCTTTTCTTCTTAACTATGTAGCAACTGGGTTTCTCCTAATGGAAATCGGAGGGGACTCGTATAACAAGACCAATCCATAGCCTGTGTAAGAACCGAAACAGAAGCCAAGTATGTCCTCTATCTGAACTCTGTCCCCTGTATCCTCTCTTCTTGTTCCTCTTGAATCCAGTCCCAGATCCTCTCAATTCTGCTTTAATCCTTCCCAAGTTCCCTCTAATTACCAGTACACTTGTATCTAGCAGTCCAGAAATGGGAAATTTTACCATCCTTGAGGGGGAAGAGGTACCAAATTTGAGCCGTTGATCATACTGATCGAACGGCTGAGATTTGGCAGTACCTAGTGGTACCGGACGCGAGGTACCAAGAGGTACCAAATTTTGAGCCGTTGATCACACTGATTGAACGACTGGATCTAATTTGGTACCTCTTGGTACCTTGTAACTCTTGGTACCTCCTCAAGGATAGAAAAACTGCTCCGAATGCAATGCCTGTATTATCTTGTTCCATTTTCCCTTTGTATTTGCGCTTGATGCATTCCGCTTTGCAGCCAGCAATGTCAGGGGATAACTTTAGCGAACGTGACGACCGTTCCCTGTCTTTATTCTTTAGCTCGAAACCAAGCAAGGAACTTGCTTTAGTAAAAAAAAAAGGCAAAAGCAAACCATCCATAAGACTATAAGGGGCTAATGGCAAGAAAATATTTCATTGCGACTGGCTAGCATTGAGAGTTCACACTCTTATTTCCACTATTTCATATTCACCTGATTTGGCTGCTACCTGCTACGAGTAAAGCTACATGTTTTGTTTCCCTGGAGAAATTAAACAAAGACCACAAGGGTTGGTACAGCATCAGCACAATATATGTAATTATTTGCCGATTAAAGTACTGATCTCCTTCCTCCACCACATGTTTACAACTATGTTCCATGAAAAATAAGTTTATAGATTTTACAATGTAGATGCTCAAACCTATTAATTATTATGTCATTGCAGGTGAAGAGATCTGGAGGAGCAGATGGGTTAGATCCGTGGAGATTCATACGTTCTTTTGGTCCTTCAGAGGGATTCATCGTGCTCGAAGAGGTATGCTTCTCTACATGTTATTCCACAAAGTATAGTAAGAGCTAGTTATTTTACCCTTTTTCCAAGGATTTTTTTTTTACTTACCTTCGCGGTTCTCATGCTAGTAGCTACTGTCGCTGTAATATAGTTATACATTGCGCCCTCCTCTCAAAGTCTAAGCACGGTATGGTCAAAAACATATTAAGGATGCACCAAATAGATCTATAAAAAAGTTGGTGAGATTGAACCATACATGCATCTATTATTGCTATGGTTTATGCTGAGCTTTCGAGTAGTTTAATTTGGGAGTAGGCACATGTAAACGATGCAAATGAGCCTAGTCTACTTTTGAAGATAATGATCCTAAACAAGCCAACAATCAGGATGATATGACAGATTAGGTGTGCCGTTCTCTATCCTGAAGGACCTTTTTCAATAACTCTTAATATAAAGTGCGCATGTGTGTGTATAGGGAACATATCTAGTGCTAATGCCCATTTGGGTGCTAACATGCTAACATGAACCGGCGCCGTCGGATCCAGATCGGACAGTCCAGATTCGGCAGAAGGCCTCAAATCCACTTTTCGGAAAACCCCCTACCGGTCATTTTATTTCGCAAGAACACAACCTCCTCCTTCGTTCGCTCCTCCTCTCGCTCGGCTGCTCTTGCCCCCCTAGAAGCCCAACGACGGCGCCACCCTCCCCGACCCCTGATGATGGAATAGCCCTCCCCGCCCCCCGACGACGCCGCCGCCCTCCACCACTGAGCTGCCACCTCCATCCCCGCACCGCCGCAGCCTCCATCCCTGCAGCAGCGCCGCCCTGCTTGGCTAGGGTTTTGGCCGATGAAGTCTGCCCCTCCGCCGCGTCCCTCCTCGTGGTGCCCCTCCGCGCCAACCCCCTCCACGCCGCGCCCCTCCGCCGCTGCCTTCCTCGGCCCCTCCACGCTGCCTCCCTCCTCGTGGTGCCCCTCTGCGTCGTGCCCCTCCTCCGCGGTCCACCACCTGCGACATAGTCCCTGGTGTCATCCTTCCCGGCTCCCTCGACGCTCCCCCGCCCTTCCCCAGCCGGCTCCTCCCGGCGCCGCCTCCCCATCCCCCACTGCCCCCGCAGCTCCCTCCCAGCCCCGCGCGCGCGCCCTGCTCCTCCCGGCCGTTGGTGACGTCCCCCGGCCCCTACGCCGCGCACCAGCTCCCTCCCTGGCCCTCGGCGACACCCCCGACCCCTGGCGCCGCCCCTCTGCCTCCCCGAGTGCCGACGCTGAGCCCTAGCTCCCCGGCTATTGCTAAAGATACTGCATCTAAAAAAAGAAGATGCCTAAATATACTTTCCGAATTCAGGGATCTGAGGCAACGTGAAATGCTCAACATGACGCAGTTTTACATTTATGAAATGCAACATTGTTGAGTAATACTGATTATGTATAATCTCTGGCCCAGATAGCGACATCTGTATTTTAAATTTCAAATGTTAGCGACTTCTTGCTAATCCAGAGTGAACATGCGTGCATAAATCTTCATTCCTCAAGCTTATTCTTTTCTACCCCTAAATCTATTTCTGTTTATTGGCTAGCCTCAGGAAATGCTAGCCATGACCTCTAAAACAAGCAGATCGACATGTACATGTATACATACAATTCACGTCTCAATTCATTTCACAAACATGAAACATCCAATTCACATTTCACAAACATAAAACATCGATTTCGCAAATCAATTAATTGAAATGAAATGAAATATCCATTAACAAATATACAATTATAAAAGATGTACATTGCATTTTTTATTGCTCTATCACTCCGGAATCGAGGTCTCGCAAAAGGAACAGATACATAATCAACGAATTTGTCAGGCTGCACAAGCAATACTTGGATGGTGCATGATTGCCATTCAATTATTGCTTCTGCAGCTTACAAGTTCGTTGATTATGGATCTGTTCCTTTCGCGAGACCTCAATTCCGAAGGGATAAGAGCAATAAAAAATCATTGTTTGTTGTGTTACTCTCCATCAAAGTTTATGACGTTAGCCACCAAAAAGTAGGTGCACTCTCCTCGAATTTGTGAAAGGTCGGACTGTTTCAATGCAGTTGACGGGATGGACGCAGCCTGTCAATAGGAATATCAATGTGCGTATATATATATAACCTGGTAAGTATGAAGTAATTATGGAAAGATTGACAAACTTTAGAATTGGTGATCCTCGAGGAATCGAGGAGTAGGTCCATATGGAATGTGTTAATTCAAGAGGCATTAGTACCAATTGTTGCATAGGATTAATTAATGTGTAATAGCAAATACCTTAAAATTTTGAACATGTGTCAGGCCTTTGTCCCCTTGTGTCGAGACACCTGCCTTTGCAACGTACATCGCGAACGCCCTACATGATTCGAAAAAGTTGACCTTAGTCATTCGGAAGGAAAGAAAGAGTACAATATAGGTATGTATAGAGAAAATGTACTTACTTATCAATTACTTGGCTGACAACTGTGTAGTCCGTTTTATTCTTATTTAGGGAATCAAGGTATATTACCTTGTTCTATTTTGGTACAATTACTATTAAAATCCAATGCTAGTCCTGATTGTAGGTCATAAGTACATAATCCTTATCGCGGTAAGCCACCAGTGCTAATGCAATGTACCTCTTGACGAAGGGTGTATCCTCGTTGATGGTATGCATGGCGACCAAGTGTGGGTCCAAGAAACCAACTGATGATTTGGTTCTTCTAGCTTTAGTCACCATGTGTCTATATATATACACACGAAAGCAACAAATTATATATGACATTTATCGGTATGACATGAACGGAGGCTGTGATTGTACACACTAACAGCGTCCAGCATCGAATGAGTGAGGCGTCGAGAGCGTTGAGCGTGAAAAGATCAAATAAATCCTTGAAGGTGACCATGAAAACACAATCTTGAATATTGTGCTCTAAATGATCCGGCGCGAATTTGACAGTGATACCTGAGCGTCGTTCTCCCTCTGGCTTATTGGACTGTTCTATATACCACTTGTGTAATTGCAGGCAACTAATTGGTAGGGTTTTGAGGCGCGTTGCCGGGTCAACTAGCGGCTCGCCAAGCACGAATTTGTGGGCCAACGGCAGGTCTGGGATATTATCATCGGTCTTCTTTGCTTTGCCCTTACTGCCCTTGCTGCCTCGGCTGTAGGTCGACTTTATGGTAGTCGACTGTAAATGTAGCACTAGTGCAAGTTGCTTTGGCAAGAATAGCACCGGTGCAGGTAGCGGTGGTGGAGATAAGTCTTGTGGAGATGACACCAGTGCATGTAGCTCTGGTTCACACTGCCCTTGTGGTCCAACCACTGGTGAAGAATCCTCTAGGAAGATGTCGCTTTTGAGCTATTGGATGAATGTTCCAATGGCCTGCCCTAGAGTCACAATCTTGTCGTTGGGGGGCTTCGGTAGTGGTACAACCTCAAAATTGACATGCACACCATCCACATTAACTTTTGCGAAGCCTGGTACTATAGGTGTACGGTGCACCATGGCCCCGATATCAGACGGATATGCTTGGACCCAAGCAGCGTACAAGGGAACAGAGACATATCTCACTTGGAGCCTGCACTTCGTAGGCTCCTACATAACGATACAAAATTAGCTACTCCAATAGTCCTATCAATGGAGCAAGCATTCAAGAGATAATAATTATTACTAGGATGTCGTCCACAGGAAATCTGGCCTCGCTTTCCGTTGGATTGGACGCACAACTACTCGGACGGTTGTGCGGGCTAGCTAGCACAGGAGCAGCAGCGGCGGCCTGCTGATTTTCTGTATATCTCCGCACCTCATCTCTCACCTCATCTCCGCACCTCCTCTCGTAGCTATGCCTCACACTCGGCTTTGGTTCTCTTCCTATGCCGATACATTTCGGAGTCATCTTGGAAACCATGTTTCCAAGAAACGTAAAGCCCAAGACCTCTCGTACGACCCAGGTGCTCCTTGTTTCCTAGGGACGCGGAGAGTATATCTTTCTCACTTGTTCCTTAGAATGATCCTTGGGAAGATTCAACACTCAACGCTTCCTGCAAGAGCACGACATGTCATTTCACTTCGTACGAAGTTGTGGAGTAATTACAAGCTACGTAGTTCGATCAATATCTTACCAGGCGCTGGGGCACTTGCTGGTCTACAGGGTTTCAAAAGGAGACGTCCCCCGATGTCGTTGTAGATGACCTTGCTCTAATCCAATTTCGAGTGCGATTATCCGGGATATTGGCAAATGGCGGGGCGGTGTCCTGCAGGATTGCCTGTTCGTCCTCCCTCGTCCACTGCAGGATTTTACCCGCATACCCAGCTATGCCAAGTCTGTGGGGTGTGTGTTTTTTGCCTGGAGGACTTTGTGCGCCGCACTTGTACTTTTGAAATCTTCGGTCGTCTTCATCGTCTTAAACTCTTCCCATTGTGGTTCCAGGAATGGGTATTTATGAAAGGGTGTTTTGTCCTTCTCCACGTAGTCCTTGACAAGCGTGCTCTTGAAGTTCTTCCATGCTTTGCACGTCGCTAGCAAGGCTTGTCGTTGCATGGCGTCTTGGTGTTCTTCTGGGATCTCGAATGATGCCAAAATTTTTGTCAGCAGCTCATGTTTCTGAGTCCCAGGCACGTTCTTCCACGAATCGAATGTGATCTCAATTCGTTCTCGTGCAACTATTCCGATCATTCTTCGGAATGTGCATACTGTATGGCGAGGAAGGAGAGGGGTCCCAGATCCATCGACCTCTATGATGGTGAATCGGCCCTCAGGCTTTTTCAATAGCCCTCTTCCTTGGCGTTCTGTTTTTGGAGCGGACGCATCCGGCGATGATGTTGAAGAATGTGCGGATGACATGTTGGCCTTCTAAACAACATATACAAGGGATATATTCAAATTACATGCACTATAAGCAACAGAAAAGAAGAATCTAGTGACTTCTTCAAGATATAAACAGGTGGAAAGAGAAGACCATAGTTCTCACACTCCAATAGCTATAATGAGTTATGAAGAACCATCCTAGAAGACCATAAGACAAGAAAGTGCCTAAGAAAAGATACGTACTAGCTAGAGTACATGCTAATGGGCCATATATACATAACTCTAGAGTAAGCATAGTGAACTGATAGCGCACCACATGTAGTAGGAGAACATAGTGAACAGATATGGAAGCAGAAACAAACCATTGAGCACATCAAAGCTTACAATTTTATATAAGAAAGAAGAATATTAGCATGTCTTAATCACTGGAAAAGGGTGAGAAGAAGCATATATCTGCCAGAGAAGGGTTGATAGGACTGCACTATTTTACTAGATAGTGACTATAGTAAACAACTTCACACCTATGGCGCCTACAAAATCCATATGACAAGAATGTTCTAGATTCTTCTCATCCCCAACAAGCAAAATCCATAAAGAAAAACCTACCATGCTTGTTACATATAACTCAAAATGGCAAACACAGTGCAAACAACACCAGATCTATAGCTACAAGTCAATCAGCTGGAGGAGCTACATGGAACGTTCCATACCTAGGAATCGGGCGTTGAGGTGTAGGCGGTGGTGACGGCGGCGTGGACAGAGGTCCGAGGAGGCAGCCGGCGAGGGGCTCAGGCGACGGCGACCAGCGAGGGGCTCGGGGGCTTGACGGAGGCAGCCGGCGAGGGGCTCGGGGGACGGCGACCGGCGAGGGGCTCGGGTGCTCGACGGAGGCAGCCGGCTAGGGGCTTAGGGGGACAGAGGCGGCCGGCAACGGGCTCGGGGACGGCGGCGGCGACGGGCTCGATCGGGACTTCGGGAGAGCGACTAAGTCTAATAACTGCAGTACGCGCAAAACCCTAGTGGGGGGGTTATATATAAAGGCTTATTACAGACGGTTCTATTTAACAACCATTTGTGATATCAATATCACAGACGGTTCTAAACTTAGAACTGTCTGTGATAATAAATATCACAGACGGCTCTAAACATAGAACCGTCCGTGATAGTTATACTATCGCAGACGGTTCTAAACATAGAACTGTCTGTGATAATAAATATCACAAACGGTTCTAAACTGAGAGCCATCTGTGATAAGTCTTTGCCCCCGGCTGTAGTTATTAATCTAAACACCAACCAGCATTCAAAATTCACCTACCTCACACAGTGTATTTCTTTACACATTTTATCATTCTCAAAATTCACTACATTCACCTACCTCACACAGTGTATTTCCTCACACATTTTTACATATACATTAAGTCAAATTCACAAATACATCACACACATGCATTGTTGTATACATACATGCCAATTTACATATACATCACATACATGCATTGTTATATACATATATGCAAATACCCACATATATGTTGCACATTCTCATTCTACTTGCTTATTTCCTTTAAAAATTAGCCCTTCATGATGATCAATGCGTACATAACTAGTTTCGTCACATTGTTCGTCGTCGACCCTTATGCCATTTCCAAAAGGAGGTAACTCGTCAAATTGATTGTATTCTTCCTCGTCCACTACATTCTCTACTCCGACAATTCTCCTTTTTTCCATGAAGAACTACATGGCGTTTCTTATTTGCCGGGTCGGTTACATAGAAAACTTGAACAACTTGGTTGGCGAGTACGAATGGTTCGTATTTGTACCCGACATGTTGGAGGTCCACGGTAGTGACACCGTACTTGTCAACCTTTACCTGTGGGAGATGCACCCAACGGCAGCGAAATAAGGGGATCTTGAAAACCATGTAGTCGAGCTCCCAAATCTCTTCTATGAACCCATAGTACGAGTTTCTTAACCCATTGGTACTGAACGCATCTATGTGGACACCGCTGTTCTGGTTAGTGCTCTTTACATTCTGAGACTGTGTATAGAATGTGTACCCATTTATGTCATATCCTTGCCATGTCACAACTGTAAATATTGGCCCTTTTGCCAACCATGTCAGCATCTCACTTGGCAAGCTTCTAGCGATTTGCTCCTTCAACCATTGGTTGAACCGACTGTTGTGTTGCCTCATGATCCAAACATCCGGCCGCTCCGGATTCTATTGCCGAAGCACATCCTTGTGCTGGTCGACATAAGGCGCCACTTCAGTCATGTGTTGCAAGACCGTGAAATGGTCTTGAGTATACGCGTCCATATCTGGAGTGATTGCTTTCCTTTCAATAGTTCCGATACCCTTCAGCCTCCCCTCATGACGAGATTGAGGCACACCTATCAGTTGAATCTGAGCCATATAATCGACACAAAACTCAATGACCTCTTCACTTGCATAACCTTCGACGATGCTGCCGTCCATCCGATATCGATTCCATACGTAGGACTTGAGAATTCCCATGAACCTCTCAAATGGGTACATGCTATGTAGGAATACGGGCCCATACATTTTTTATCTCCCACACAACGTGAACAATGAGATGGACCATGATATCCAAAAACTAAGAAGGGAAATACATTTCAAGATGATATAGAGTCATCACCACCTCGTCCTGTAGAGCATCTAGTCCTTCGAGATCGATGACCTTCTGAGCAATTGTATTAAAGAAATAACATAGCCTCATGATCGTCTCTCGGACTTCGAAATATTTCTAATTGCAATAGGGAGCATCTGTGTCATCAGCACATGACAATCATGGGACTTCATGCCATTTAACTTCAAATATTGCATCGAAACAAGTTTCTTCACGTTGCCGGAGTAACCAAACAGAAGTTTGACACCATGCAAGCACTGGCACATTTCTGTTTTCTCGGCCTTGGACAGAGTGTAACACGCAGGGGGAAGATACGTTCGTCCATTATTTGTTTTTGTCGGTGCTAACTCAGGCCTAATGTCCATATCAGTCAAGTCAAGCTGTGCGTTGACGTTGTCCTTTGTTTTATCACGAATGTTCAGCAAGAGACCAATCAAGTTGTCACATACATTCTTTTCTACGTACAAGATGTCGATGCAATGTCGAACATCTAGGTACTCCCAATAAGATAAGTCCCAAAATATTGATCTCTTCTTCCAGGTGTTCTTCTCATGAGCCCTCAATTTACGTCTATTTCTGAGGACAACATATAAATCCTTAACCATATTATAAACCTCTTTTCCCATTAAATGCCTTGGAGCTAAACCGTCTTCCTTCTCTCCGCCAAATTGTTTCTTCATCTTGCGGTATGGGTGAGCCCTCCGAAGGAATCGGCGGTGATGCATGTAGACGATATTGCGTGAGTGTTTCACCCACACACTCTCAGTACCATCTAAACAGTGGGTACAAGCTTTGGCACCTTTTGTACTCTGGCCTGATAGGTTAGGAAGGGAAGGATTATCATTTATGGTGTAGAACAATAAGGAGCGCAAAGTGAAATTCTCTCGTTTGTATGCATTCCATACCTGTACCCCCTCGTTCCATAGTACTTTTAGATCTTCCACCAATGGTGCTAGGTACACATCGATATCATTCCCAAGTTGCTTTGGCTCTTAGATAAGTATTGACAGCAAAATATACTTTCGCTTCATACACAACCAAGGAGGAAGGTTATAGATGTAGAGAGTCATAGGCCATGTGCCATGTCGGCTTGCTCATGCTCTTTGAAAGGATTCATTCATGCGTACTCGGTCCAAACCTTATATTCCTTGGTTCTGCACCGAAGTCTGCAAAACTCCTATCGATGTTTCTCCACTGAGCGGAATCAGCAAAGTGTCTTAGCATTCCATCCTTCTTGCGCTCCTCCGAGTGCTAACGCAGCAGTTTTGCCTCCTTTGGATTTGCAAAAAACCTTTTCAAATGGGGAATTATAGGAAAATACCATGCCACCTTAGCAGGAGGTCCTTTCTTCACCTTTGTTCCCTCGCCGTCATCTGATTGATTGTTACGTTTGTATCGGGATGCGTTGCACACCGGACATACATGCATGTTTGCATACTCTTTACGGTAGAGGATACAGTCGTTCAGACATGCATGTATTATTTCTACTTTCATTCCCAATGGACAAAGAACCTTCATGACTTTATACGTGGTTTTAGGCAACTCATTTCCCTCCGGATGCATGTCCGCTAAAAGACCTAGCAGCGCCGTGAAACTCTTGTCGGACCAACCGTTGCTTGCCTTCAATTTCAACAGTTCAAGCACGGCCAACAACCTTGTGTACTTTGACCTGCAGCATGTGAACAAAGGTTTCTCTGAGTCTTCCATCAAGCCCCGGAATTTAACATACTCTCTCTCATCATAGTTCTCTTCTACATCGCGAAGCATCTGATCCAGATTGTCATCGTGCAACCTATCCGAATCTGAACAACATTCGACACCATCTGGCGGCATATCATTCACTTCACCGGCGATGTCATCCGACGGCATATGATCATTAACTTCGCCATGACTGGTCCAACACATATAACCCTGTTTGAAACCCCTCTGAATCAAGTGCGCTTCAATTTGCCCTCGGTTCTTAAACATCTTTAAATTCTCGCAGTCAGTGCATGGACAGTACATATATTCCACCCCCTTATTCAACATATCCTCCTACGCAACTCTTGTAAAAGCAGACACGCCATTAATGTACTCTTCACTCACACGGTTCGCGGTATACATCCAACTTCGGTCCTACGTTATGTATATATAACAACTTAGTATTAAAAATTAAATTAATTAATTATTACTACATATAATTATTACTGACATATGGTGTTCAGGCCCATATGTCTGAGAGGTGGGTATAGATCAAGGGTTTGCCACATAGGCAGATGCAACGCTGACTGGGCAGCAGTGAGCTGAGGTGGCAGTGAGGTAGGGTCAGTATTGATATAGATAGCAGTGACGCTCTAGACCGAGTCTCCGTTGACGCCGCCCACGGAATGTACTGCGGAGGGGTACATCTGGAATGGAACGTCAACGCGATCTCGGTGACGTGCCCAGCGTAAACTAGGGACGTCAACAGTGGCCAGCGGAAAGCTCAAAGCGGCTGTGGGGGCTCAGGCTCGTATGACCGTGGGGTTCCGGCAGTGCACCGGCAATGTTGAGGTGCGCACCACGTAGAACGCAGCAAAGGGAACTCGAGGGCAACCGCCGGGGGTTCTATATTGCGCAATTCAGTATGAGGCTATGAGCCATCCAAGGCTGATCCAATACTCCAAATCACAACTTTTTGGATTTTCACCGAGCCTCCATTTTCAAGCGTAGGTTTGGTGCCAAGATTCTTTTGGTGAACCACTAAGCGTCAAGTTATCGCATCTTCCATCAGAATCCTTGTAAAGTGCGAGTAGTCGTGTCAAAAGCGATGAACATCGCCAAAGTGGAAAAGCAATGATGCATTTACAGCTACAGAAAAAAAGCATTACTGGCTCTCCTCCGTACAGAGTTAGTTAGGCAGTACTATATATCACTCCGTACAGAGTTCGTTGGCAGTATAAACAGTGCAGGCCACGGTTGTCGTCCCCTTGGGTACATTATTTGGAGTATTTTGTGTTGTGTGGTCGCTCTGTGTTAGGCGACCATACCACGAGGCCATGCACGGACGTGCCCTGATCTCTTGCTATGTTTGTTAACTAACTCCACGCATGCATGCACGTATGTATATTCGTATCAATGGGACGCTACACCGTGCGGTAAATTATCTACATGGTATCGATCAGCGCCAAACGTTCTACCCTCGTCTCCGCTCACGCCGGCCGCCGGCCGCACTGGTTTAGCGTCTACCTCTATGCTTCAACATATATTGGCCTCTTCGTCGTCTGCCTTCTACTGCTGTTCTTATGCTTCTCTGCTTCTTTTATCTGACTGGAGGCCAACAGGCTCCTAATCCTGTAATCCTTGCCTCAGCAGCCCCAACTCAAGTTCTTCCTCGCGTGCAGCACACCGATCTGCATCACGCGTTCGCGTGAGTTATTTTCACCGAGTGCTTTATGAACTCCCCATTTGCTTGTGAAACCGTGTGTCCACAGATCACACGCGAGGATGATCGCAACACTCGGGGAATTAGCAAATTCTAGTAGATCTCTCCATTATTCTCCCATATTGCTATGTTTTCCTCATTTTTATTTCGGAGTTTCATCGCAAGATTTTCTTGGTTAACTTTTGTCAAAGCCGAATGACGACAATCGTTTCTTTGTAAAATCTTCTTTTCTATGTCGAAGTTGAATTATAGCCAGCTTCGGAGGTAAGCATAGCGTCCAAAACAAAAGGGAAAAGTTAGAGTGGAGAACAAGATATAGATGCGCAAGTGGAGGTTGTCATTTTTCACTTTTGCCTTTTCTTTCTTTCGATTAACTTTCAGATTTGTTGTGTAGATGTATAGGGAATATCATTGTTGTTTGACACTATTTTCCCTGAGATTGTAGCTTTATGATTGATGCTTGTAGTTAGACAAATCTTTGTCTATAGCTAGATTTGATGAAGAAACCCTTTATGATCAAATCCTAGTAAATTAACGTTTTTTAAGAAAGTAAATTAACAATTATTCACTGGCACTTGCTGCATACATTTACCTTACTGAATTGCACTGGTCCCAGCGAGTTTGTAATTAAGCTACCGATGGAATTGACCGAGCACAATTAAGAATAAAAACACCTTAAGCAAAACGAAACCTGATCAGATTGACAACTCACAATTGGCATTGGTAGCTGACAGATCTAGAGAACGGGAGCAGTCACAGAGAACTGGACGGCCAATGACCGGTAAGCAGTGAGGGGCGACAGCAAACGTGCAGAAAGATCGGCCCACATGTGTTGGGTAATGGCTTGAATCGACTCATGTTTAGAGATTTCAGTTCTACCTTTTTTTGTTACAAATTGATGGGTCCAATGTATTACATATGTTCCTAGCTAGCGCTTTATCCTGTGCTTTGAGCCGGCTAAAAATCAACATTGTAGATGCCTTAGGAGCACAAAAACATCACCGGATAGAGCAAAGAGCAGAGGAGGTGTAAGATTATGGGGTCCACCTTTTAGACCACAATTCGACATATTGACACCATGTAGCACCATAGAATGGCAACTTTGCTGGAATCGACTCATGTTTAGAGATTTCAGTTACACCTTTTTCTTGTACAAATTGATGGGTCCAATGTATTGCACCTGTTCCTAGCGCTCTCTCCTATTCTTCGAACCGGCTTAAAATCAACATTGTAGATGCCCTAGGAGTGCAAAGATATCACCGCATAGAATAAAAGAGTAAAGTAGGTGTAAGATTGTACGATCCACCTCCTAGACCAAAATTCGTCATATTGACAACACGTAGCACCATAGAATGGCAACTTTGCTTGAATCGACTCATGTTTAGAGATTTCAGTTCCACTTTTTTTGGGTACAAATTGATGGGTCCAATGTATTGCCTCTATTCCTAGCACTCTCTCCTGTCCTTTGAACCGACCTAAAATCAATATTATAGATGCCCTAGGAGTGCAAAGACATCACTGGATACAATAAAGAGTAAAGGTGGTGTAAGATTGTGGGCTCCACCTTCTAGACCAAAATTTGACATATTGACACCATGTTGCACCACAGAATGGCAACTTTGCTTGAATAGATTCGTGTTTAGAGATTTCATTTCCCTTTTTTTATACAAATTGATGGGTACAATGTAAAACATTTGTTCCTAGCTCTCTCTCCGGTCCTTTGAACTGGCCTAAAATCAACATTATAAATGCCCTAGAGTGTAAAAACATCACCAGATAGAACAAAGAGTAAAGGAGGTGTAAGATTGTGGGGTCCACATCCTGGACCAAAATTCGACATGTTGACACCATGTAGCACCACCGAATGGAAACTTTGCTTGTACTGACTCATGTATAAAGATTTCAGTTCCACTTTTATTATCGTACATATTAATGGGTTCAAAGTATTGCATCTGTTCCTAGCGCTCTCTCCTGCAGCTTGAACCGGCCTAAAATCAACATTGTAGATGTCCTACGAGTGCAAAACAATCACCAGATAGAATAAAGAGTAAGGAGGTGTAAGATTGTGGGGTCCACTACTTAGACCAAAATATGACATATTGACACCATGCAGCTCCACAGAATAGCAACTTTGCTATTAACATCATGCAGCTCCATAGAATGGCAACTTTGCTTGAATCTACTAATGTTTAGAGATTTTAGTTCCACTTTTTTTGGGCACAAATTGATGGATCCAATGCATTGCATCCGTTCCTAGCGCTCTCCCTTGTCCTTTGAACTAGCTTAAAATCAACATTCTAGATGCCCTTGGAGTGCAAAAATATCACCAGATAGAATAAAGAGTAAAGCAGGAGTAAGATCGTGGGATCCACCTCTTAAACCAAAATTTGACATATTGGCACCATATAGCACCACTGAATGGCAACTTTACTTCAATAGACTTAAGTCTAGATATTTCCGTTCCACATTTTTTAGGTACAAATTAATGGGTCTAATGTATTGCATCTATTTCTAGCGCTCTCTCCTGTCCCTTGAACTGGCTTAAAATCAAGATTGTTGATGCCCTAAGAGTGCAAAAACATCACGGGATAGAATAAAGAGTAAAGGAGATGTAAGATTGTGGGGTCCATCTCTTAGACCAAAATTTGACATATTTACACCATGTAGCACCACAAAATGGCAATTTTGCTTGAATCGACTCATGTTTGGAGATTTTAGTTCTTTTTTTGGGAACAAATTGATGGGTCCAATGTATTGCATTTGTGCCTAGCACTCTCTCCTATCCTTTGAACCAGCTTAAAATCAGCATTGTAGATGCCCTAGGAGTGCAAAGAAGCTGTAAGATTGTGGCATCCACCTCTTAGGCCAAATTCAACATATTGGCACCATGTAGCACCACAGAATGACAACTTTACTTGAATCGACTCATTTTTAGAGATTTCAGTTCTACTTTTTTTTGTACAAATTGATGGGTCCAATGTATTGCATCTGTTGTTAGCACTCTCTCCTGTCCTTTGAACCGGCATTAAATCAACATTGTAGATGCCTTACGAGTGCAAAAACATCATCAGATAGAGCAAAGAGTAAAGGAGGTGTAAGATTGTGGGGTCCACCTTTTAGACCAAAATTCGACTTATTGAGACCGTGTAGCACCACAAAATGGCAACTTTTCTTGAATCGACTCTTGTTTAGAGATTTTAGTTTGACTTTTTTTTTGTATAATTTGATTGGTCCAATGTACTGCATATGCTCCTAGCATTCTCACCTGTCCTTTGAACCAGCTTAAAATCAACATTGTAGATACCCTACGAGTACAAAAACATCATCAGAGTAAAGGAGGTGTAAGATTGTGGGGTCCACCTCCTAGACAAAAATTCAATATATTGACACCATGTAGCTCCACGGAATGACAACTTTGCTTAGTTGACTCATGTTTAGATATTTCAATTCCACTTTTTTTTGTACAAACTGATGGGTCCAATGTATTGCATCTATTGCTTGCACTCTCGCCTATCCTTTGAACCGGCATAAAATTAACATTGTAGATGCCCTAGGAGTGCAAAAACATCGCTAGATAGAGCAAAGGGTAAACGAGGTGTAAGATTGTGGGGGTCCACCTTTTAGACCAAAATTCAACTTATTGAGACCGTAGCACCACAAAATGGCAACTTTTCTTGAATCGACTTATGTTTAGAGATTTCAGTTCCACTTTTTTTTGGGACAAATTGATGGGTCTAATGTATTGCATCTGTTCCTAGCACTCTCTCCTATCCTTTGAACCGACCTAAAATCAGTATTATAGATGCCCTAGGAGTGCAAAAACATCACCGGATAGAACAAAGAGTAAAGGAGGTGTAAGATTTTGGGGTCCACCTCCTAGACAAAAATTGAATATATTGACACCGTGTAGCACTACAGAATGACAACTTTGCTTGAGGAGACTCATGTTTAGAGATTTCAATTTCACTTTTTTGGTACAAATAGATGGGTCCAATGTATTGTGTATGTTCCTTGCGCTTTCTTGTTCTTTGAATCGACTTAAAATCAACATTGTAGATGCTCTAGGAGTGCAAAGACATCACCGGATAGAATAAAGAGTAAAGTAGGTGTAAGATTGTGGGGTCCACCTCCTTAACTAAAATTTGTCATATTGACACCATATAGCACAACAGAATGGCAACTTTGCTTGAAATGGCTCATGTTTAGAGATTTCAGTTCCACTTTTTTTAGGTACAAATTGATGGGTCCAATGTATTGCCTTTGTTCCTAGCGCTTTGTCCTGTCCTTTGAATTGGCCTACAATCAACATTGTTTATGCCCTAGGAGTTCAAAAACATCACTGGATAGAATAAAGAGTAAAGGAGGTGTAAGATTGTGGGGTCCCTCTCTTAGACCAAAATTCGACATATTGACACCATGTGGCACCACAGAATGGCAACTTTGTTTTAATCAACTCATATTGAGAGATTTTAGCTAGTTTCACTTTTTTGGTACAAATTGATGGGTCCAACGTATTACATCTGTTTCTAATGCTCTCTCATGTCCTTTGAAACTGCTTAAAATCAGCATTTTAGATGTCTTAGGAGGCCAAAAACATAACCGGATAGATTAAAGAGTAAAAGAAATGTAAAATTGTGAGGTCCACCTCTTAGACCAAAATTCCACGTAGTGACACTACGTAATAGCAATTTTGCGGGAGCCCTCCTCGTCAACTCAGAAATCGAATCATCTGCCTTCGGGAGGAAGGCATAGAGTAGAGGGCGGTACGAAGCAGAGGGGCAGTGACACGCAGGCAAACTACTGTAGCAAAAGAACTGCGCGTCTCAACGAATAAAAGCCAAGGAAGGCATCCATTCTTGCATTCCCCGTTGATTATTGGATTTCAGGTTACAGGCCGCGCGCAAACACTACCGAGCTTTTCCGAATGGCTGCTCCTGCTGGACGCTATGGAAGCCTAGAAGAAGCTGCTGCTGAGCAACCAATGGACGCTGTGGACGACGCCATGGGCTCCTCGTGGAGCGCCGTGACCGCGAGCGCCTTGGCGGTCTCGTACAACGACCAGATCCGCCCGCTCCTGGATGCCGTCGATCGCCTGCGCCTCCTGAAGGTAAGCCAGGAGGGCATCCAGCTTCCCACCATCGTCGTCGTGGGCGACCAGTCCAGCGGCAAGTCAAGCGTGCTGGAGTCGCTGGCCGGCATCAGCCTCCCGCGCGGGCAGGGCATCTGCACCCGCGTACCGCTCGTCATGCGGCTGCAGAGCGACCCCGCCGCCGACGAGCCCGTGCTGCAGCTGGAGTACAGCAGCGACCGCGTGGTGACCACCTCCGAGGACGAGGTCGCCAACGCCATCATCACCGCGACTGCCGAGATCGCGGGGTCCGACAAGGGCATCTCGGACTCGCCCATCAGCCTCCTCGTGCGGAAGAGGGGCGTGCCCGACCTCACCCTAGTCGACCTGCCCGGCATCACCCGCGTGCCCGTGCAGGGCCAACCGGAGGATATCTACGACCAGATCGCCAAGATCATCAAGACGTACATCACTCCCAAGGAGAGCATCATCTTGAACGTGCTCTCGGCCACGGTTGACTTCCCGACGTGCGAGTCTATCCGCATGTCGCGGCAGGTGGACCGCTTCGGCGAGCGCACGCTCGCGGTGGTCACCAAGGCCGACAAGGCCCCCGAGGGCCTGCTCGAGAAGGTCACCATGGACGAGGTGCGCATCGGCCTGGGCTACGTCTGCGTCCGGAACCGCATTGGCGAGGAGACGTACGACCAGGCGCGGGCGGAGGAGGAACGGCTGTTCGCGGAGCACCCTCTGCTCTCCATGATCGACAAGTCCATGGTGGGCATTCCGATGCTCGCGCGGAGGCTGACTCAGATACAGGCGGCCATCATCGCCAAGTGCCTGCCCGACATCGTCAAGCAGATCAACGACCGGCTCAGCCGCAGCAGCGACGAGCTCCGCCAGATGCCGCCGGATCTCAACAACGTCGCCGATGCGGTGAGAGAGTTCTTCCACATCGTCAAGCAGGTGTGCGCTTCGCTGGAGAAGGTACTCCTGAGGGCCGAGTTCGACGAGTACCCAGACGACCGCGACTTCCATGCCACGGCGCGCCTCGCGGATATGCTGGCCAGCTACGCGCGTAATCTGGCTGCCCAGTGCCAGGCCCGCGACGGCGAGCTGTTCCTGGTGGAGGAGATGCGCGTCCTGGAGGAGACCAAGGCCATCTGTCTTCCCAACTTCCTGCCAAGATCGGCGCTCCTGGTTCTGCACAAGAAGAAGATCAAGGCCATCGAGCACGTGCCGCACGATCTCGTCAGAGAGGTGTGGAAGTACGTCGAGGACCTGGTCATGAGGATACTGCAGCAGCAGTTAAACAACTACCCCCAGGTGCAGCCGTCGTGCCGCCGCGCCGTCCGGAGCCTCATGGACAAGGCGCGGGAACGCTCGACGCAGCACGTGAACGAGCTGATCGAGATGGAGCTGGTGGCCGACTACACGGCGAACCCGGACTACATGAAGACGTGGGCCGGCATGATGGAAGGCCATGACAGGTTCCTCGAAGCCGTGAAGGACAACTACTGGACGCCCACGTACGGTGGTCACCCTCCAGGGCTTTGGGAAGATCGATGTGTCGCACCTCAGGCAGCACGCCGCTGAGAATGGGCTAGTTGGGCAGGCCTTCGACTTGAAGGCGCGCCTGACGGCCTACTGGAACTGCGTCGTGCTCCGGCTCGTCGACTGCCTGGCGCTGCACGTCCTTTGCAGCATCAAGCGGCTCGTGCAGAAAGATCTCGAGTCGGGGCTCGCAGGTGATGTTCTGGGAAACAAGATGGACGGAGTGGAGCGGATGCTAGTGCCGTCGCCCGGCACCGCCGCCAAGCGTGAGCGCCTCACGAAGAGCATCTCATTGCTCCGGCAATCCAGGGAAGTCATCGCAAATATCATGGACAGGATTAACACGGCCAGCAGCGACAATGCCTAGGTCGATCGATCGGTGACAGGTGTGCGGCCATCAGCATGAGGCTACCCGATCTCGTTTGATCAACTGTGCCTCTGTCGCTTGGAATAATTAGTTCACGTGTGATGGCTTCAATGTTATCTCCATGTTTGTTGTCTCCTTATGTGCGCAACGAGATTGATCGGTTGTTATGGTTCTGAACATTGGTACGGTCTACAACACTCAACTTTGATCACGAATTAAGCATGTGCATTGCAACGGGCAACTTTGATCCACTGCAATGTTCGTCGAAGATGGGTCAATCTTGGCATCTTGGTTTTTGTGGATACTTCGAGCAATGAAAGTAATTCTGGAATAAAGGGTACAAAATTGCTAATGTATAGTCACTTGAAATTTTTTAAGTTTTTGCCGATTTTCCTCACCCTTGGGCCGAAATGGAGATTTGTGCTCTGGTGAGCTTGTCTCACTCTTCTCCGGTGCCACCGCCACCCGCCGCTATCGGGTTAGGGTTCGAGTTCACCGGTTAGGGTTTGGGTTCCATAAGCCTTTAGCTTAGAGGGAGGGGGGGGGGGAGCGGTGGGCAGCGGTGGCGGCACAACTATGAGTCAAAGGGTTTAGGGTTTAGGGCAATGGATGACGGAGGTCAGTAGGGGCAACAAGGGCGAGAGAGGTTCGAACGTGGTGGGAGACAGTGATGGATCCGGCGGTGGTAGCTATGACATCCCAAAATTTCCATAAACTTGCGTGAAAAATTTCCGCGAATCTTTTGAGTTTGTTTTGAGTTGTCGTTGTGTTCTCTCAAGTTTTCTTCCTGTTAAATATCCTTCTCTTTCCTCCAAAATCACCTAAAATACCAAAGATCCGTCAAAATCTCTGTGGGACCAATTCTAGCCAATTTCTCCTTTTCTCCCTCTCTTTTCTTTTCCTTCCCTTTCTTTTCCATTTGGCCCGCAATAGCTCACCTCCTTCTCTGTCTTTATCTGCCTTGGCCCATCTATTCTTGCGCGCATCCCCGCCAGCCGTCCCACTCCAACCCTGCCTGAGCAAGTTGGTTAATTTTCATTGGAAATAAGACAAAGGGATTAGATGTTGTAGGTCCATTACTTCTAGGATTAATACATTTACATAAAAATTATGTTAATTACATCTCTTTGCAAGAAAACCCCTAATTAGGAATTCTAACATACGCATTATGACAAAGTACAATATATGATAATTACAAAATGTAAGAAGAATGATCTTCAATCTTATCATCGCTGATGAGTATTTACTCGGTTTGCTAGTCGTAGTTGCAGATGATAGTAGCTACCGTATTTTGGAGATGGTCATAGCTATAGTGCATGCAGATGGTCATAGCTATTGGATTTGCAGATGGTCGTAGCTATCGAATTGGCAGGTAGTCATAGCTACGTTATTACATAGTGCTCGTGAATATCGAGCGCTTGTTTGTACATAACCGAAGAAAAAGTATTTCCTTTCTTCCATCTTTCATTGCTTTACCCCATCTTGTATTGCTACTAGCACTACATAGTGCTTGTAGATGGAGCGTAACCCAGGCGAAGGCTGTGTTTTATATTTTATTTTGGCAGGATGTACCCATTGAATTGAGAAGATGGGGGTGTTCTTTCAACTTTTTGTTCCTAGTTCATATCCGTTTGTGAGGGGCCAAACCAAGGAGACGAAGTCTTCATGCCTTACCTTGATCATGTCCATTTGTAGAGACCGTACCTAAGAAACGAGGGATAAATCACTCGTTCTTTAGGTTTGTATCTACTAATAGGACCGAATCAAAGAGGGCTACAATATAGGTAAAATGGAGTATTTTGATTCGTACCGCGATGGCCAAACCAAGGGGTGAAGAAAAGAAAGGAAGAAGAAGAGCAAGAACTTCACCTATTTCCCTAGCTTCTATAAGACTGGACAGGCAACAAAGGGAGGTGAATGATGCCTTCAAATTCTCCCCAAGTATTCACTTAACCTTTTTTCTAATAGCTACAAAGCTACAAAGATTAGGGTTGAAATCCCACTTGAAAACTGAAGAGACAGGGTCGAATACAACAGGAAAAACAAAGAGGTCAAAATCTGACAACGTGGTCGAAAACTTACAATGTGGTGTAAGGTCAACAACATGGTCAAGAGCTGATAGAGTGGTCGTGAATCCGACTACCAGACAGAAGTACAATATGGATGGAAATTGACTACCAAATGGACATCACCGTAGTCAAAAACTGACTATCCATTGGAAACCAGTGTAGTCGAAAGTTCAACATGGTCAAAATTGACTATCGAATGGAAATCATTATAGTCAATAACCACTGAGACCAAAATCAATGTGATTGAAAATGAGTATAATCGAAACCAATGTAGTCATAAACAACATGGTCGAACAACAATGAGTGGTCAAACAACCAACGTAGTCGGAACTAGTCGATAACCAAAATGATCAACGTGGTCGTAACCAACATTATCGTAAGCATAAGAGATGGTTGAACAACCAACGTGGTCGGAACCAATCTGTAATCAGAATGATTAACGTGGTCGAACCAATGTGGTCGTAAGCCAATAGGGTGGTCGAACAACCAATGTGATCAAAACTAGATTGCAACCAAAGATCAACATGGTCATAACTTGAATTAAATCATATCTTGTTAGCTCCTGTGACTAGTCTTGTCCTAGTGATCCTCTTATGATCCATGCCAAGTCAAATAAGCTGAGTTGAGTCTTAAATCTGTATTGAGCTTTAGATTGAGCTATGTTAGTTCTTAGTGAAGTATGAATTAGTATTAACTCTTTGTTTTTGAACTAAGTCAAGAAAATGCAAATTATTAACTCTTTGTTCTTGAACTAAGTTAAGAAAATGCAAAAAGATCTCTTTTGTGTGAAAAAACTGATCTAAGCAATCCTTTCTCATGAGGTAGCTTGCCATTACACTAGGCATAAACTTAGGGGAAGTTTTGGATGACCAAGATCATTTCCTTAAACTTCTTGCTTAGAGTGGCCGCATAAGGCATGAGATCTAGCACATGACTAAGAAAATAAAATTTTGTGAAAAATGGTTGAAACCAACTATAAATTTCTAAAAATACTAAATGTGCTAAATTTGCTCAATTATAAGTGATATGAAGAACTTGAACAAATGACTTATTTTGAACTTGTAGCACTCTAAATTGACTCGATGATAGCTTCTTGATTCCACTTAGAATATTGACATGGCTTGACTCTTGTTTGGATACCTTTAACTAGACTATGATCTTGAGTGACTTAGCATGTTAAACAATCCATCTAATTTTAGATTATGGCTTATTTGGCTTTAACATGGTAATACATGGTTTGTCATGATCTAGATAGCATTTTCATCTTTTATGGCTTGGTGTAATACCTGGAATATCACTTTGGATAATCTTCATGGCTCCTAATATTTAAAATGAGTTAAATTGCAGTTACTCCATTTCATTCATACTCTATTTTTTCCATCCATTTTGATGACTCTATTGCCAAAAGGGGAGAAAAATGATAGAAAAAGGCATTAAGGTGTGCAAAAGGCATTAAAGCACCACCCACCACTAAGGCATACAACGCCTCGATGCGCAACTTCTTCCTTGCAGTGACCTGATTGAATACGGAATACATGCTTCTCCTTAGTTCTGAGAGGCTTATGTCTTTCAGACCTGCCACCCAGATCATGGTCTAGTTACTATTTGATAGGTCCACCCCATAAGGTCTGTCGCGTACGAGACTGTTTCCATAGAATATGAACAAATCTTGAATGTCTAATGTTGTGGTTACATGCAACATCCCAAAAATTTAAATTTGAAAATATGAAGCTTTTGGATTATTTTTGCAATATATTTTATTTTATTTGAGTTTGGATTTTTATAGTGCTTCTTAAATTTTGATTGAGGTTTCCAAAAATTGAAGAAAGATCGAAAAACAAAATCAAAAATAGAAATGTCATCCAAGGAACAAATAATGGAAACTCAAAATTTTAAATTAGAATCTGAAAAGGTGATCCATCAAAAGGAGGGAGAAACTTGGGATAAAATGTAAAATTCTATTTGGGCATAGTAGGGTAAATAATAACACAAGTAGATGCATAAAATGTAACACAATATATATATATATATATATATATATATATATATAGAAATATTTGGGTATACCTACAAAATTGTGCACATGCAAGGGCAACTATAGTAGTAAGGAAATACAAATATGAAAATTATGTGGGCAAGAAAAATGAACAAAATATAAATGCTATATATATACACAAGGACACAAAACAAAAAAAAGAAAAAGAAAAAAAGGATGTAGGTCAGACAGGCCGAACGACCCGGCCATCAGCCAGCCCAACCCCACCTCTCTTTTCTCCTTTCCGCTCGCGGCCCATTTCCCCCGCTCAATCACCGGCCGGCCCACTCCCTCGTTTTTCCCTGCCCGAGCAATCCCCTCTCCACTGTTTATCTTCCCCGATGCTCTCCCTCTCATTTGTTCCAGGCCGTAGCGTGCGCTCACCCGCCCCCGTAGCCTGGCCCGCGCCGCCCCGCGCTCGGACCAGCGGACGCCATGTCCGGACCGATGGATGCCGCAGGCCCCCTCCTCGCTCAGCCCGGCGCGTAGGCCGCCTCCCCCGTGACACCTCCTTCGGACCACCAGTCTTCGGTGCCATCCCCCGCGCACTTCACTCCGGCCCCACCACCGTCTCGTCGCCACGCCGCGCCACATCATCGCCTGCAGCCATTAAGCGCCATCCCTGCTCTGCCCTGCCCTGTCGCGTCGACGTCCCTCCGAGCGCGCCCGTCTTTCATCACCGCATGAATCCCGGTTGTGCCCCGCCTGCGTGCCGCGCGAATCCCGGCTGCGTCCCACCTACGCGCCGCGCGAATCCCGGGTGCACCCACGCACGTCGTGCGGCTCGAGTCACCTATGCCCTGCCGTCATGCCGCTGTATGGAGCTCCAGTTGCCAGCCCGCTCCAACGGCTATAAAGCCCCGCTCAAGCCTTCGGTAGCACCGCACGGCTCCCCACTCCATCCCATTGCAAGTAATTGAGCCCCCGCTCCCCACAAGCTCGCCGGCGCCCTTTCTTCCCCAAGTCCGGCCAAAGCGCTCGCCGCCAATTGAAGCTGCCTCCAACCAATTCCGCCGAGCTTGAGCTTCTTGGGAGCTCCGCACACACATCCCCGCCAACACCCGAGCTTCTTGCAGCCCGAGCCGAGCCCGCGCCATGCACCTCCTCCGCCTGTCGCTGCCGCACACCGCCGGCCCGCTCTGAAGCCCTTCAGCCCCCGTCAGAGCCACCGTCGGCATCCCCTCAGTGCAAGAACCGCGTTTTTGCTGTCGCCCACACCCCTCCGGCCACCCCTCGCCGGCGACGCTACCGGCCGTACCCACCCCGAGCTTCCTCTGTTTCCAGCGCTGCACACTCGGCTTATTTGCATTCTTTGCCTCAGCTCATCAGGCAACATCGCTTGTTCGGTTGGTTGGCCGCGTGCGCTCTCGCCTCTCAGTCAACCGACCCGAGTTCGATTCCCCTATGCCGCAATATTAGTCGTTAGGTTTTAAACCTTTTTGCTAGCACATTCAGTGAAGGAAAAAGCAAATAAAAATCTGAAAATAATTAATAAAAGATGCTAAAAATTTATTAGAATATAAATTAGATTGTTTAAGATTTAAACTTCGATTAGTTATCACATATGAATAATTAATGTGGTTTGCATAATTGAATTAAAAGACTAATTATTAATTAGGGCATTAGTAAAATATGGTTTTGCTTAATGTCCAAGGTTAATAAGGATCTCAACTAGAAATACATTCAAGTTATAGTTAAGAAAAATAAATTGGATGTTATATTAAAACTATAACAACAAGGCTTTAAAATAAATATTACCCTTGCATGAAATTAAAATATATGCTTTAACATTTATCATACCGCCATTTCCCTAAGGCAGGTTTAACTAAATAATAATATTAAAATATGACCCTGTATGATAAGCTTGGCCTAGGTAAATAAGTTTAAATTAAGAATAAAAGCTAAGTCTAATACTAACTAAAGTATAGACAAAATACCAATGGTACCATTAATTAAATCGTAACACTAAATTCAATAGATAATAATGTTGAGCATGGTATAGCAAGCTAGGACCCATACAAATAGATCCTGATTCAAATTAAACTAAGCCAAGTAATAACTAGGGATACATGAAATATCATACCTCAAAAATGTTATAAACACATACTATAAGATTAACTCAGTAAGCTAAAGATTGTATACATCGTTTATACATCACATATGCCCTGAATATTAAATGCCTGACAACCTAACGCTCCGTAACCTAATCCATAGAACTTCCTTGATAAATATAAAATATAATAAAAGAAACTATTAACAAAAGATCGAGTCATCGTGTTCTACCCCCGACCTTGTCTCAAATCACCCAAACTACCCATTAACTCACAATAAAACTAAATTGAGTTTATTTGGGTTTATCTGGACTTTTTGAGTTATTTGCCTTTATTTGCATTCAGTCATTTAGCACGTAATTAGAAATTGGAGTCCTAAAGAATCAAGGGATCAAGCGTGATCAAGCGCGAAGTGAAGAGAAAGACCAGAAGCTCAAGAGAAAGCAGTGTGTGAGCTCAAGACCGCGGTAAACCGCGTAAGGCGAGTCAATACTTTGATCATGTTGAACCTACATTTTTTGCAAATTACTTTTATTTAAATTATCAAATTGCATGCTGCTATATTACATACAAATACATGTTTAATTTAAGATTCCAGTTATATGCCCATTGTTTAACTTGATTAATATTACACCTCCTTTGGAATATTTGAATATGTGAACCTTGTCGCCCTAGCAAAATTATAATGGTAACTTTTCAAAAATAAGTCCATAATTATACGCTATGCTTAGTACTGCTTAGATACTCAGGGGCGCTGAAATGCCCCAAGCATCATTATCATTTTCAATCATGAGAAACTGGTTTGGGAAGTCATGGTGGTAATGACTGGTATATGATGGTATGATTATTTTATACTCCCAAAAACTCCACTTGCTTAAATATCTGGGCGGATGGTTCAAGGGTGTCAGTGGTGCAGTGGAAGCCCAAAGTGGGTAGTGGTAGAACCGCCCAGATAACCCTAAGGACCGAATCTTGTCATGACCTCCTGTGTAAAACAAGTACAACCACAAGTCTGTAAAGTACAACTTGGCTTAGTAAATTTACCGGACCCTGCAAGTCATCATCATGGAAGTAGTGCAAGTGGCGGCCTGGGTGGCAGGCTTGAATGGGACACCCGCAAGTGGCGGACTGGGTGGCAGGCTTGAGGGTGAAGTTCTTCTACGACGCGCTAGCAGTGTGGGTAGCCAGCTGCTAGGCGCATAGGAGGGGAACATCCCGCACAATGTATGGGTCCCACTGCAAATGGGAGCAACCCATAGGGTGAAATGATGGAAGGGGCGAGGTACTTTGAACGGTTACTGTGATGGTTGGCTCAACCGCATGACTAAGGAATCGTGTAGGGCAACGAGTGAACTGTCTCTTGTGGGTAAAGTGTGCAAACTCTGCAGAGTCAAAACTATTCGAATAGCCGTGCCCACGGTCATGGGCGAACATGGGAACTTAACCAGATATAGTTCTATTTCAAAATGCTTTATGGATGGGATTGAAAAAGTGGAAGAGCAGTGGAAAGCCCTGATTTGTGTTGCCCTGGGTATCGTCCCAGTGATAATATAAGCGGCTATAACGCTGAAGGTCTAGCATATGGTGCAGAGACCATGTAATGGTGGATGGAATCTGGATCGCTATTATTATTGCATTCTCTTATACATTATGTTTTTGTTCGAAACTGCTAGGTCTTAGGAAATTTCTATGTAATATATTTTTAAAACAATGACAATACTCCTCGCAAAATAAAATGTTAGGAGGAATAAATAGAGTCATGAGTAAAGAAGATTGCTGATTATGGTAGACACATAAAATTGTTGGTGGATTCATGTCAAGCATAAAAAGGAAATGATAGTGTGGATCATGGTGTGAATTCAATTGGTGGAGCTTAAATGAACATATAGGCTAGATAGATGATTTAAATGATTTTGGAGAATTAGGGAGTGCAAAGGTACTTGCTGGATTATGACATGGATAACTAATATAAATTCTTGGGAGATATTGGCGATAATGTAATTAAATTGGATTTGAGCGATTACTAGATGGGTCAATTGAATTTTTGAGAATTTGGAGATATGATAATTGGAGTATAGACTTGATCAATGATATTCTTGGTGAATGTATACTAGTAAATCATAAACTTGATCAATGATATTCTTGGTGGAGGTATACTAATGAATTAGTTACAGATAAATAATGAAAATAAGGTTGATTATTGGAAGAACAATTTATGGTTTTGGATCAATAACAAAAGGATTAAATTGCTAGAAAGTCCTGATATAAATGATATCGGTGGATTCAAAAAGAATCATAATGGAATATCGTTAGAGCCAGAAGTGCAGAGTTGATGAATAGCAACCACAAGATTGGATTGTTAGGAATTTAGAATACAAAAGATATTGGTGGATCTAAAATAAAGGATGACAAACACTGCTTGGAGTCTTAGGCAGCAATGAATATATGATCGGTGGATTAATTAAATGATGTCACTCGCTGTTTGGAGTTTTAGACAGCAAACAATATAGAAAGTGTATTTTCGGTGGATTATGTCAATTATAGCAATCGTTATGTGGAGTTTAGGTAGCAACAGTAACACTAGGATTAAAAAATAATAATGCTACTAAAAGCAATTTTTGGCAAATAAAATAACCCGAGCCTCTTCTTTGATAAGCCATGCATACTATTTATTTGCATCCAGTGTATTGGCTCATGGAGCACGGTGGTTTGTGCTCACACTCGCTTTCACAAAAAATCCAAAATCAGGAATTAGATCACTATGCTTCAGGAACACTATTGGTCGTGGTGGCAAAGAAGATGAAGATGTCAAAGGCTAGGTCGCGAACCTCCAGTTGGCTGCCTGTGGGCATGTCCTGAAGGTCCCACTTGCGTGCTTCATTCTTCCGCTGCTTCAATTTAATTATTTCGGCCTAACCGGCCCATGAGTAAGTCTACTGTTATATTTACGCTTCCGCATGATATGTACTTTGATATTCAGAACTGTAAACTGTGAGCACTATCTACTGATCCAGTGAATAGTGTGGTGAAATCACAGAGGAATCCGGATTGTAAAATCTGGGTCCCTACATTACACACCAAACAGTAAGAGATGGGGGCTACAGGGAGACCACGGAGAGGTTGCCTGTAGCCTTGAACACCCCGGGGATGACAATAGAAGTCTGTGATAGTATCTTTGGAGTTGATACTGCCTGACCTTTTGCTAAAAAAGAGTGTTGTGCCTTTTCCAATTGTGCACTCAGATGAGTACTTATAGCCATGGGGGTTCAATTACATAGATATCCTTATCTATTCCATGAAACTGCCAGCCTATCCTGCTAGCGCTATGAGCCATTTAGGCCATAGTGGAGGCAACTCCCCCAACATCCGACATGACATACCTGACACAACTGCATACAAAACTCACTTAGTACACGATACCCAATGATCATACCATTTAACACCCCCTATCATACATCAAGCGGATTTATCTTGTTGTTACTGGATCATCTTTTCACATTATTAAATAAAATTCAATATTTTGTCAAATGCAAGCACTTCATTTTGAGCACATAAATTATTTTACCATAAATTATCTTACCATAGTTTTCACACTTCAAAGTATCACATACAAAACTTAATTTTAATTTGTTCCATCAAAAAGTCTGTGAACTTGTAGCTAACAAATATCAAAATAGTCTATGTACTTCAAAATTAATTTTAACACCCTACATACTGCGTAATAAATTTTTTCTACACACTACATGCAAAAATTTTGTTTGCATGCAAATCAATTTAGCTATACATTACGCTTCTTATGCGGCCATCTCAGGCTCTTAAAACCAACTTTTTTTTTCAAAAGTCAACTACATCCAAAACAAACATTGGGCTGCCTTTTGTAGCCAACTACAATAAAGTTATTGGAACATTAACTATATCTGTTCAATTGAAATATTATGCATTCACCATGCAAACTTAGTTGTGTTTTTCAGTCACTAGTATTTTTCCTGCCATCTTGACGAGATTCTTACATATTGTTATTTTAAAGTACATATACATAAGCAATGTCATGCATGTAATTACCATGACTAATCAAGAATTAACCACACTAACAACAACATGTCTTTTAAGTCAACTACATGCACAAACCAAATACACAAGGCTAACTACTACTTTTTTGTACTAACAACATACCATTTAGCTAATTACATGCTAACGACATTGCTGAAATTGTACTAGCATGTAGATGAAAATTACCATTTTCTTTATGCCCACAAGCTGATCCACAACTTTTGTAACTGCAAAAATAATAAATTCCAAACCAAAATAATGTAAATTTGATGGGGTCCCTTCTCTCCTTCTCTGGTCTCTCAGTGCTTCTTGTAGGATGAAAGAAATGGAGTTAGAGCATCAGCCGCCCCGGGGCCATTTTATTGCGTGAGCGCGAGCGAGAGCCACGGATGAGCGAGCGTGAGACCACGCATAGCCAGCTAGGGGCAGCCGTGGTTGGGGTGGGGGCGTCGAGCGAGGTCGGTGGGCCCCGCCACCCATCGCGCCCGGGCACACCGTGCCGCGCTAGCTGGTTCCACCGTGCTCGTGACAACGTGCCGCACTATGGGGGCATGATACGCCATACGTGCCAACTGCCCATTCTTCCGCACTTGGGAAGAGGCTTGTTAGCAAAAAAAGTTAGCAACGGAGCAATATTTGCAAAACGAAGGCACAAGGGGCCAAAACAATAAAGAATTCTAGATAGATCAACCATCACATAAAGATAGTGTAAAGAAAGATATGAAAAATGTAGTATAGAATGAAGAATCTAGATATACACGACATAATCATCTTTTGGAGTTCCCTGTTTGCCAATCCTTCTGTAAATTTCATGGGCTCTTAAGCACTTTATGTCTTAGCATGTAAAAAAACTACACTTGCATATGAGCACATTGTTGGCCACCACACTATTAGATATTTTCACTTGATGGGCATCTCTTACCTTATCAATAAGGTTGATAATTTCACCATTATCTCTCACATTAAAATTTGAAGCTTTCTTTTAGCAACTGCGCAATACGGAGTCACACTCTTCAGTCATTCAACCCATCTCCCAAATCAACAAATTAGGCATCATACTTAGGTAAAACAGAAGATGTCGAGACATATTTTTATTTGCTTATTAGGTGATATAGGAATTGGAACCTTGAAGTAAAACTAAAAGACCTTTTTAAGTTGATGATAGTCTCTTAGGATGAACAACAGAAGTATAGTTGAATAATCGTATAAGGTGGTTACAGTCAAAACAACCATGAATAATACAGGCACTAACAGATGTCTTAGCAATAGTAAAATATGGATCGCTGAAGGAAATAATTTTCACTGGCCAGGATATGCATCAATGTAGACAAATAAAGAAGAATCAACGCTGTACAACATTGAGAAAATTGCAATTATAGGACAGCAAACAATGCGCTTCGCAATTATAGGACTCCAAACATCGACTTCGTTAAAATGACCCTTGAAACTGTGGCTTCTTGTTTTTCATGACATTTGGTGTATTAAGTCTCTTTTCTCATCTAAATACATGTATTTGTTACCCAAAGTGACCCTTTTGCCCTTGTGAGATTAAAAGGACGTGGTGGTGTTGGCGCTCGCGCCTAGGTCAGCCGCCGCCTACCGCCATGGCCGCCATGTACAGTTTAATATGTAATACAAATTAACAAAGATGATCCATACGCAATTACAAGTAATAGATAAAACCATGAATTTAGCACAAATGAGCTCATCTCATAAAACCATGATTGTAGCATAAACAAGTTCATCTCAGAAGACCATAATTTAGTTCCAAACGAGATCCAAGTCATATGAAATAAAGCATGAGTTTACATCTCATCACAACTAAAATAATTCATCCAATGTGTAGCTTTCTCTTTGGAGTCATCTTTTTTGGTGCTGCCGCGGTAGGCATCCTCACGGGACTAGTGGTGTCGGTTTGTGAAGATGTGCCCTCTCCTAATAACATCGCAAGCTTGCTGCACATAAATACGATACGACAATTAGATGTATGGAAAGAATTAGTGTACGGTAAATGTGTTAATATTCCTTACCTTCTAGTGACCCTTCTTGGACTATCCCGTAGGATTTCTTCTCTAGTCGGCCTCCGTGGGGTGCTAGGTTCTGCCGGCGCAGCTTTTGTAGCATTCTTCCTAGGTTGCCTACGCTTCCTATAAGTAAACAAATAAATTAATATTGAAATTTTCATTCAAGTTTCTTGATAAAGAAAATCAGTACTTACCTCTTTTTTGCTGTCCCATTGAGTAGGCACTTGGCACTAGCTTGCCTGTGACCTTTTTCTCCGCATTTTTTGCAAGTCATATGTCCTCTGATCATCTTCTTTCCCTTTCCATTTGTTGGAGCAGTATCGTTGTCACATCCATTCTGACCTCCACCCTCGTTGGTACATTCACTATCTTTGGAACCTTTCTTCTTGTGGCCACCTTCCATCCATCCCTTCCTTCTTAGTTTCCTTCGTCTTCCAACAGGTAATTTAGCAAGAGGTGCACCAACTAAAAATGGTAGGTCAACTTGTGGCCATTGTGTTTTGTCTGTCATCGGCTCAATCTCTCTACCATAAGCAGCCCTGAATCTATTCACCGAGTAATAGTCATGCACAAACTGTTCAAGGTCAACTCCCCGTTGGCGGGTTACATAGGCCAATACATGTTGACAAGGCTTACCAGTGTGCTGCCATTCGAGACAAGTACAGGTCCTTTGGTGTAACTTGACAATATGCCTCTCAACTCTGTTGCTATGGTCCCACACCTCTGCACTCCAATTAGAACATGGTACAATTTTCAAGTGTCCCAAACCTCTAGTATTTGCCTTGAGCTGATGCATAATAGCTGGAAGTATCCTGCCTTCAGGTAGCCTGTATGCAATATTTCTTCTCTTGTTCCAAAGTACCATGATCATTTCTCTAATGTTATCAGCAAGGTTAGCAACAGGTAAGTCTTTATGGTCTCTAATCCAGTTATTAAATGATTCAGCAATATTACTAGTTATGTAGTCACACTTAATTTCTGGATTGAAAGCACACCTATACCATAATAGCTTATGATTGGTCTGTAACCATTTTACTGCTTCTGCTGATTCACTTACCATTTTTGCTATATTGTCATAGAATATGTCTTCTCTGTAAGCCCTTGCCGCAGGATATATCTGGCCAAACCCTCTATATCTCTTCTGAAAATTTTTGACAAGATGATAAAAGCATTCTCTTTGCTCTGCATTTGGAAATACATTCTTCACTGCATTCTCCAAGCCCTTGCAAGCATCAGAACAAACAGCAAGGAGTGGAGGATCACCTATTGCCTTCTTTAATTGTTCCATGAACCAAGTCCAGTTGTCTGTTGTTTCAGAAGCTATGAAGCCATAAGCGAGTGGGTACATCCAATTGTGACCATCAACTGCTATAGCTACGGCCAAGTGACCATTCCACCTTCCATTAAGTGTTGTAGCATCTATGCTCAAATGAGGCCTACAACCTTCCAAGAAACCATCAATGCATGGTTTAAGAGCACAGAAAAAACGGTGGAAATATACTTGACCATCCACCTCAAGTACCTCAATCTCAACGACACTCCCGGGGCACCGCTTCATTACCTCGGCCTTCCACCTAAACAACAACTCAAAACTCTCTTCCCATTTGCCATAAACCTCAGCAAGAGCTCTTTCTTTACCCCGCCATACAGTGTCATATGCAATTTGACACTTGTGATCTGTCTGCAACTTCTTTTGCAATTCCTTAGCACCAATATTTGGATCATCTCTAAGGATACTCACAACCTTTCTAGCTACCCACTTCAGATTTGGAGTTGTAGTTATCTGCCTCATGCTAGACACACATGTATGGTTATCGACTAAGACGGTTACCTGCAAAACAAAAAATCAATGAGATTCATATTAATTTACATAAAAAGTAAAATTAATGAAAGAAAAAATAAATTTATTCACCTCCACAGTGCTTTGGCCTTTATGTTTGGTGCCATTTATCCTCCAAGGGCAAGGGCAATCTTCATCACCGGACTTGCAATAAGCCCTATATCTCGTCTTACATGACTTCTCTGTTCCTAAGTCAAACTCCTTATTGATGGCAAATTGCCGCACTGCCATCTTGAACTCCTCCATTGTTGGGTACACTGTACCAATATCCATTGATGGGTTGTTCTTATAATATGAAATGACCATCTCACCTGGTATGGCATCACTAGTAGGAATGGCAGCACCATCATTATCTTGCCCAAGCTCATTATCATGCCCCTGTTCATCCATTCGGCAATCAAAGCCCTGTGCAGGTATATTTGTTGTCTCCTCCTCTGTCAAGCCTAAAAGCTCACAAATCTGATTCTCACTCATTAGTGCAATACGACCTTCGTCATCATTTGTCTCCACTATCTGTATGTTATCCCAATCAACTCTTTCCATATTTTCCACATGATCTACTTGGGACCTAAACAAGTGAAATCAATTTTTACTACTGTCTACTACTATCGTGTTAAAAAAAACAGAAATCATTAAGGCCAATACCTTTGCACTTCAAGAACAGGAAGGTTGTACTCTACTGCCGGAAGAGGAGCAGTGGGCAGCAACGTTCTGGCTAGGGCTACAGCACTGGACATGGCGTCGGGAGGGCCTCCTGCCGCCCTCGGCCGCGCCGCGAGCCCTCTCACCACGCGGCCAGCCCATCGCCACGCGCGGCGGCAGGCGAGGCCGCGAGGCGTGGCTGCATGGCTCTCCATGGCGATCGGGCGGCCATCATCATCTTCTGGTGGTGGCGCATCCATCGGCAAAGGAGAACGGCGGTGTCGAGGTCGGGGGCGGAGGAGAACGGTGGCGTCGAAGGCAGGAGGAACGGCGGCGTCGAGGGCAGGAGGAACCTCGAGCAGGAGAATACGATCGTTCGTATTCTCAGTTAGGGCGTCGGGCAGGAGGAACGTCGGGCAGATGAATCGATGGATCAACGATACGTAATGGCTGAAGGGCAAAAGGGTCACTTTGGGTAACAAATACATGTATTTAGATGAGAAAAGAGACTTAATACACCAAATGTCATGAAAAACAAGAAGCCAACGTTTCAAGGGTCATTTTAACGAAGTCGATGTTTGGAGTCCTATAATTGCGAAGCGCATTGTTTGCTGTCCTATAATTGCAATTTTCTGTACAACATTATGCAGACAATATGTAGCAAGGCTTCCAGTAAAAAAAAATCTAGCAAGACATAGAAGCAGCAGCAGAGCTATATTAGAACAATGCAAAATTGATCCATTGTCACCAATATCATTAGCAACCAACTTTTTCCAACGCCCTTCAACTTCCAACAGTAGCCTTGCAGACAACTTCCATGACAAAGCAAAAAAACACACAACGGAATTTGTATGCTTAAGTATGAACAGAACGATTACCCTATGGGTAGTCAAACTCCCGATAAGATGTAAACTCAAATTTCAATAGAGCTCATTGTTTCAATGGCATCATGAGTAAAGTTGTACCCCATCGTCCGTTTGGGCTAATAGCTTCGGAATCATTGATCCAGGGAAGAAAATACCCCTTTTTGCACCAAAGCTACTCTAACCACATCAAACCATGCACTATTGGTAGGAAGAAAAGATTCTGCAATAGATCAAAGAAAGGAAGAGAAAACATTTACCTTGAGTTTGCTCAACCAAATTGGCACCTTAAGTTTAAGCCTTCTGCGCCTTTTCTTCCCAATCGGCGTCTGCCTAGGCACGAGGATTGGTGATGGTGAGGCAGGGAGACGATCTGGTGGAAATCGACGGCAGCCTGGTAGAGCTCGTCCGCCGCCCCCGATCTCCACGCCGTTGCCACTGAGGATTTCGTCCGCCACCATTGACCTCCACGCCATGGTCTGGCTGCTGAGGCAACAACTCTCCCCTCTTGCCTCGACGGCGACTGGAAGCTCACCATCGCCGCTGTTGTCTCCTTTCACCCCTCACATGGAGGAGTGAGGCGGCGGCTCGGAATCCACGGCGACTCCTCTCCACCTCACAAATCGTGGCCACAACGGCCATATCGTTGCACACCGCGGATCCGGCCAACGCCCACGAACACATCGCTTGCAGCTGTGCACTAGAGAATATGAGGGGAGGCGGCACGGCACGCTAGAGGAGGGGCTGGTTGCCGGGAAGGGTGGGATGGGATCGAGTGAGATGACGACGCGGCCACGCGGAAGAGTTTTTTGCTATTATGGTACCCTCTAAGTTGGGCTCCGACGAAATGGTATCTATGTCGTGGGCTTCTCTAAAATAGTACTATTGTACTTAAGACTTCTCTCAAATAGTATTCTTAGGGATTTTAACTCAAATAATTTGATTTTCGAATTTGTACTCCCCCAATTGACTGAATTGCCCCTGCTCATTTTCGTCGAAGCCCAATTGATCCACGTGCCAAAGTTGCCAAGGGTCTTTGTGGATCCACGTGAGGAGGTGAAGACGTCCTCAATGCCAGCAAACTGCAGCACCTTCTTTGGCACGCGCGCGGCGACGATGCTGGAACCCCTCGGGGCGGGCACCATGCGCACAGTGACAGACCCGCACTTTACCTTGCAAGGCACGGTGTGCGGCTTCCCGATCTTGTTGCCCCAGTAGCCCCTCCTGACTTGCACGACGGAAAGTTTGGCCAGTATGATGGCGCCGCGGATGGCGGTGGCCACCTCCTTGGCGCACTTGACTCCCAGCCCGACGTGGCCGTCACCATCGCCGACGACGACGAAGGCCTTGAAGCACGTGCGCTGGCCGGCGCGGGTCTGCTTCTGCACAGGCATGATCTTCATCACCTCGTCCTTGAGCCCCGGCACGAGCAACTCCACGATCTGGTGCTCCTTCACGGGGACCCTTGGCAACTTTGGCACGTGGATCAATTGGGCTTCGACGAAAATGAGCAGGGGCAGTTCAGTCAATTGATGGAGTACAAATTCGAAAATCAAATTATTTGAGTTAAAATCCCTGAGAATACTATTTGAGAGAAGTCTTAAGTACAAGAGTACTATTTTAGAGAAGCCCACGACGTAAATACCGTTTCGTCGAAGCCCGACTTAGAGGGTACCATAATAGCAAAAAACTCCACGCGGAAGGGCATCTGTCGGCACCGAACCCTTTTGTGAGAAGGGGAGTGAGGGAAAAAAATATATCACTTATCAATTTTTTTTTAAGTTGTAGAGAATATGATGCTTTACCTTTACATCTGTTGATGATTTTGTACTGTTTAAGAGTAGTTACAGTATGCTGCCTTGCCTTATCATCTAACGACCGTTAGCTTATACAGAGCTCTCAGCTTCATGGTGGGGGAGGCTGCTTGTGCTGTGACATCCATCGTCGATCGGGAGCTTAGATAGCAGGACTGCCGCACAACTTTGCTTCGACAAAGGCTCAGGTCAGTCCACTTATCATCATTTAAGGATATAGGATGTATTTTTTTAGGCTTTGGATTATGGTTTTTGGCTGCGTCTAATGCCTTTAGACCATTCGTAAGAGGGAGTACGGAGTAATATAAATTTGCGTGTGGTTTTGGCCAATATAAATAAAGTCGTTACAGTGTGAACTACAGTTAACTTGTACACCCCGTCTTGAAAAGACAGTTTATTTAAAAGTTAGTCACTGTAGAAAAACAAATTTTAGAATCTGAAAAGAAGGTGCTCATAATTTCATTTAGGAAATGTGTTTAGCAGGCCTGACTATTACATAGAAACCATGTCGTTGGAATAACTAATGATACGTATAATAAGGACAATTCACAGATAGGAAAATCAAATATTCCAGTGATAAATGTTTGCATCCACAAAGTAACTGAAATAACTCTCTCTCGCTCGCACACACACACACATACAGAGAACATCGTATGGTATAGACTAAATTTTGAAACAACATGTTAACAATGACTACGACAAGTATACGTGCAAGATAATTTTTGTGATCAATTATCTCAGCTCTTCTCAACTTTGAAATCTTGCCTACATGGGTAATGTTCAGGTCGAAGCAGAGCTTCCCATGATAGTTTGAAGTAATCTTGGCATTGGGGGCATGTCAAGCTCTACTAGACCCTCAAGAACCTGAACCACGTCACCCATTGATGGCCTATCAAATTCATAATCTTGAATGCATCAACATGCAACTTTGCAAGCTCTTTCAACCCCCTCCATATTCATTTGATCATGTAATTGGGGATCTACCAAACTCCCAACATCTCCGTTAAGAAGCTTACGTGCAGCTTGCACAGGAAAATAAACAGTATGATCACCACCGCTTGTACATTCTTCAGGTGCGTTCCTCCTTCCCGAGATGATTTCTAACAGCACCATTCCATAGCTGTAAGCATCAACTTTCTGTGTAATAGCCACTCCACTAATCCATTCAGGTGCAAGGTACCCTATAGTTCCTCTCATTGTTGTCAGAACTCGACTGAAGTCCCTTCCTAGAAGTTTTTCCATCCCAAAGTCTGCAATTTTAGGAACAAATGATGCGTCGAGAAGTATGTTTTCTGGCTTAATATCACAATATATAATGCAGTCATGACAACTCTCATGCAAGTAGGACAATCCTTTAGCAATTCCTATTGCTATTTGGTACCTAGTACTCCAATTCAGCATTTCTGGCATTGCTTTGAAACAAATGGGTATCAAGAGAACGATTTACCATATGTTCATAAACAAGCATCCTTCTATTACCATCGCAACAAAAACCAATCAGTTTTACTAAGTTCACATGTTGGATCATTCCAATTGTACTGACCTCAGCCCTGAATTGCTTCTCTCCTTGGCGTGCACCTTCAAGCGTTTTCACCGCTATGGTAGTCGAGTCACTTAGAATCCCCTTGAACATACAACCAAAACCACCTCCATCTAGCTTCTCTGAGAAATTTTTAGTTGCACGCTGCAAATCAGCATACCTAAAAGCTAGAATTCCACCACCATCTTTAATGTTGTTCACTTGATAACCACACCACCACTTCCTTTTGTTACTCCAAATGATCAATAGCAGGACGAGCGCCATGAAACTGAATGCAGAAATGCCTGCTCCAACGGCGACACCGATGATCGTTCTTCTTCTGCTACTGTTTCCCCAACTTTGCACCTCTTCAGCAGCAAGGCGAAGGTAAAGAATCTCTCCGTCAGTATTGATAGTGCCATTATACTGCTTTACATTAATAAGCTCGCCATTCCAGACAGAACAGCCACCTTTTCTGTAGGAATATGCAGTGCATGAGCAGTTTCTTAGACAAACCTGCAGACATTCGTGTGCACTTGAAACAGCTTCCATGCTATGGTCATCATACGGCAATCTGACACTAGGTATGGGAAAGAACTGGTCAGTTAACCCTGTTGTGCTTTTGTTGCTAATGCAATCTAGTGGAGTATTTCTTATGCATCCTTCTCTTCTGTCATCCAGCTCCCAGTCGCTCGGTGACTTCACGGAGAAGCCTCTCATGCAGTCGCACAACGGAAGTGCGTTGTCATTGCAGACTGTGAAAGGCCCGCAAACGGCGATAACATCACATGAAGCCTTGGGTTGGACGAAGATGGTTTCCCAATCTTGCAAGCTTTCAGCCCAAAGAAGCTGCTTGATAAGACCAGAGACGTCAAGTAAGCAGAGTGTGATCACTGTTGGATCCAACGTGGTGTAGGTGAAGTACTCCTCTTCATCGTTGTCGATGAATTTGGGACTGAGCATCACATTGCTTGACATCTCTGGCACCGAGTTGAAGTAGTGTCCATTCCATTCCCCGGTGGAAAAGTACGGCATGGATGAGTTGCAAAGCTTACTGAAGTATTGCTTAGCGCCAGTGGGGTCTAACTCCATGCAGTATAAACCTGGAGCTGGGTCTATCAAGTTCTTCTTTGAAACAAAACTGTATTCCTGGCCGGTGACCTTGTTCCGGCCGATCTTTGCGCCGGGGAGGAAAACATCTGTTGGGTGCTCAAAGCTCTGCCATCGCACGTTGGATGTGTTTGAGGCATCTAGTATGACAAGGTTTCCATTGTCCGAGAGCACAACAGTAGTATTCTTGTTGTCTTTTCTTCTGTTGGCTATTTGACTGGACCAGATTATGGACTTGGTTGCATGGTTTAAGATGACAAGATTGCCATCCCTTGAGACTCTGAGCTTTGACAGTCTAATGTTGGGGTCAGTGATTGGCTTCTCTCTGTTAGCAATCCACACAGGAGTGAACTTTGGGATCTTGTTGAACCATATGCCTAGGTACCAGTTGGGCAAGGCGGTGTTGTCAGAGGAGGACTTACTTACTGCTGCCCATTTGGAAGAAGCCGAGCGCAAACTTGCCGTTGCTGGAGAGGAGCTTGTCGCTGCTGCCGATGAGCGCCTGGCCTGCCGTCATGGTACTGCCATTTGCAGCAGAGCTTGCAGGAGAGCAGTACTGGAGAGAAATGAGAAGCCCAAAGACGGCAAAAAGATGACGCATGGTGTGTTAAGCAGTGGATGTGAGAGAGAACACACAAGAAGTGTAAGCATGGATGGATTGATGCAGCTGTGTACTGCTCTAACTACTGGAGACGAAGAACTGCAAATATATGGCCTGTTCATTCCAATTTCGGCTTTCTGACTTACAGAAGCCAGAATGAATATGTTGAATTCTTAATTTTGATTTTTGTAGTTTTCTTGTCTTTTTTTGGCTTTTGTCTTTTTATATACATTGTGTATAGAGATATAACAGCGTTTTTTATTTTTTTTTCTTATTTTTCTTTAATTGAATAACTCAGAAAAAGTTAACAGTTGTTATTGTGCAATTTCAGCAAAAACAAACAGCCCAAAGGGGAAAAAAAGCTAAAAAACCGGATTTAACAGGCATATAGGGTGCTATCAGGTGTCTGTAGTAGAATCCACGGCGGTATGACCCACGGCAGCAGAGTGGAAAACTACGCAACTCTTAATTAGTTTGACTGACGGGACGGGCAACACACGGCTAGTTTAATTTTCGACTCTATCTGTTCGCTTGTATGCAGGAGCTTGCGTTGGTGAGATCATATGTACAATTTCCCCATCGTCTTGTTGCAACTAAAGATGGGTTAGTTTTTGTCACTTGGAGCATGTGGAATACTATTTTGGCTCGACTCGATAGAATTGACTGAAGCCTGAAGATGTCTTTACCGAATGTGGCCGTCGTATCGAGACCGACTAGTGCAATCTGACCTGTTATGAATATTGTGTGTAAGGATTATGTATATAGGAGAGTACAAGAAGATATGCCATATAAAGATAAGGCATATATGGAATAGAATACAACTCTATCTCCTAATACAACTCTATTTCCTTAACACCCCCCTCAAATGCAAGGCATATGCAATGGTGTTGCATTTGAAAAAGGGTGAATACTTAAACAAGAAAAATCCGAAGTCTGAGTCTTGATGATGTCGTCGTTGCGTACAGCCTTTGAATAAACTGTCAAATCAAGCCGAAGAGGAATAGATAGATGCATGACGGCGCAGATCGCAGCCCAAGAGGTGGCGGTGCAGTGCACAGAGGACGCGCGGCGACCTTTGAAGCTCGGGGCAGCGGCTAGAGAAGCGGCGGCATCATAACAACTTCTATAATCTGCACGCGGCTCAGAGAGTAGAGCGGCGGCTGCTGCCATGCAAAATAAAATTCCTACACTTCTATGACTGACAATAAATTTGTGGACTCGCATGGCTTGAACGAACTAAAAAGTAGAAACTACGGATTTTGGATGGACGCAACGAAGGACTCACAAAAAAATAACTGACTTGACTAAAACCGAAAGACTCAAGGAATAACGCGAACTGGAGCAGCCGGCATAATAACCATCCATCTCTCCCTCTCAGCGCCTTTCACTCCCATCTCTCCCCTCAGCGCCTTTCACTCCCTCCCGATCCCCCGTCGCCTCACTCGCACTCTCGCTTCTCCACCTCTCCCTCCCATCTTACGACGGAAGAAAGCGCGGCGCGCGAGGCACGCAGCGGCCCGGCGCGGCGCGCGCGGTGCCAGCGGCACGGAGGCACGGAGGTGGCGTCCAGCGGAGGCATGGGCACAGCGTCGGGAGTCGGCGCCGCGCGGATCAAGCGGCGGCGGCGAGGCGGCCGGAGTCGGCGCGGCGAAGATGGCGCTGGAGGTGACGGCGTCAGCGGCGGCGCGCGGTGCGAGGCGCGAGCACGGCGGCGGCGAGGCGGCGCCGGCGGCGTCGGAAGAGGCCAGATCCAATAGAGGCGGCGGATCGGGCTTCACGGCGTCGGGCGACCAGATCCGTCGCGGTGCGACGGCGCGGCCGGATCCGCGGCGGCGGTCGGATCTGGGGGTGACGGAGCGCGACGACCTGCATCTGGAGTGGAGGTGGCCGGATCTGGTGGCGGATAGCAGAGGCAGCTGGAGATCCGGCCGGGCAGCGCGATGACAACGAGAGGTGACGACGGCGCCGACGCAGATGCGGATCCGGCACGGATCCAGCCGGATTGGCTGGAGGAGGCGGCCGGAGACGCATATGTGGGCGCGCCGGCGAGAAGTGGAAGGAGGTGGCTGCCCCCGGGAGTGGAGCACATTCCTCCCGGGGAGCGGCGGCGGCGGCCGGCGGTGACTGGCGGCGGCCGGAGCGTAAGTAGATCGAGGTTAGGGTTTCAACCTAAAGCTCTGATACCATGTTATGAATATTGTGTGTATTGATATGAGACCCAAAGGGCCATATATATAGGAGAGTACAAGAAAATATGCCATATAAAGATAAGGCATATATGGAATAGAATACAACTCTATCTCCTAATACAACTCTATTTCCTTAACATGACCGAGTGTACATGACCGACTAGTGCAATATGACTTTGAGTGTACATGAAAAAGGAGAAGATGGTTGGGAAATTCCAGGGGTATATTCTGCCCAGCTGTAGCTATCTGGAATCAGAATTCATGTTGTTGTTACATGGAAATCAATGGCCAATTAAATATTGTTTCTCGGACCTGGCCCTTCGACGGGCCGTCATCTTAGCATCTGATCATAAAGCTCTGTATGACCGCCAACAGCAGCAGAGGGATAATTGTATCTTATAAATTTTTTCTTAGTATTATTAAATTCTTCACTTCTGCAATTACAGAGCTACAAAACAACAACCTCAAAAATTAAAGAGAGGAAGTTGTCAGCACCTCACTGGTCTGACCAGTTGGTGGTCTAACCGGTGTGCACCCGGCGGTTCGACCAGTGGTCAGTCTGACCGGTTTGATCATGGTGGTTTGACCAGTGGCTAATTATATTAGGCTTAGGAGCGGTCTGATCTCTCCGCTAGTTCGATAACAAAACAAACAGCTCGAGCCAAGACTAGGAATGGTGCAACTTCCAAAATTCTCAATTAAAAAATATGAAACTTTGAACACACTTTGCTTAGGGTCTTAGAAACCTATTCCATCCAAGGATCGTAAACATCCTTATCAAAGTTTTAATCTTTCCATAAGAGAAGTACATGACTTGCTTGTGGGAAGATGATAGCCAAAATAACTATAGATGAGTTCCTGCATGTCACAACAAGCTATTTCTCCTAAAGATTTGAAGCAAAACCCTGAGAACAAGAGACCTCAAAATTAATGTCAAATCCAAGCAAAACCGAGCAACTTTGAAATCTTGCAAGACTTGGTGTCTAGATGAATGAGATTTGTTTTCCATGAGTCATCTTCATCACTTACATGTCTTTAACACATAGCAAAATCAAGAAGGGGAGAGAAGAGATCAAAACTATCAAGAACAAGAGCAATCAACAAAACAAAAAGACATCATGAGTGATGAATAAAATTGCAATTGCTATTTAAAGATGAAGATTTTATATCCACTCTACCTGGATTATGAGTCAAAACATACTTCATGTAACATAAATGCAGTGACCAAACATAATTCAATTCGTCCCAAGACCTATTTCCTGAAATCCGAGAGACGCCCTTCAGGATTAGTCTAACTGCCCATCCAGTCGATCTGTTCGATTTTGTTGATAGGAACTATATAAAAACGCAAACACAGTAAGGTTCAAATTCTAACTCTCCTAGTTAGAGACCTATGTGTTGCAACGGAGTCATAAAAATGGTGAGACGGAACTTACTGCTTAGCCAACTTCACATATTAAACATTAGAGACCAAGCGACAAAGAGAGAAGAGTGGCCAGAAGGCGCGAGGAGATGGGGAAAGTGGAGGGGGTGGGCAGTTGTATCCTGAGAGAGAGAGAGGAGAGAGAGAGAGAGGGATGATCCAGATCAAATCGGATGGCTGTAGAGTGGGGAGAGGAGAATGCATCGACGACCAACAACTGCTCTTTATATAATAGTAGAGATAAATTTGACAATGGTTCATCACACAATATCCTGAACCTTCTCACATGGTCTTTCAACCTCCCGCACATGTGGCTATGGTTGACAAGATCTACGAGTCAGGACATCACACTTACTGTCTTGCCTGTATAAATAGATCCAAAGAGAGGAGTATTTTCAACATTTCTGTTATGCTTTCGTGGGATGTTTTTAGTTGATGGTTAGCTTAATTCACACATCATTCCCTACTTTTTATGGAAATTCATTTAAAGGATATAGAATAAGGATAGATTCATAAAAAGGATTCTAAATTAGTTCAGTACATGTAGTGATTTGATTGATCTAATAGGAAAAGAGTCTAATTTCTAACATCCTGTTTTTAGAGTCTTTTTGAAGTAATTTCTAACATCCTGTATTTAGAGTCTTTTTGAAGTTTATAAAATAAAATTAACCATCTAGATTTTTCTTGAATTAATTAAAGCTTAACATAAATTTTATAAATTAAAAATATTTAAGTTGAATAAAATAAAGATCCATTAAATTAAAATCAGTTTTATTTGGGTTTCGTGTGATGCAAGAAAATGTTATTGGAGTTTTAGAATTTATTTACTATTTTCTAGAGCTCAATTGAATTTATCTTAATATCTGAAAATCAGAAATTCTTTACAAATCCATAAAAGCCACTTGGGCTGAATTCTTTCCCATCGCCCATTTTCTCTCTCCTCCCTCTTTCGGCCCAACCCCCTTGGCCCATTTCTCTGTGGCCGTTCATTCACGCCGCGTGTCACGCATTGTCCTTTACCTTGTACCATCACTAACACACATGCCCCGCTTATCAGATGAACAATAGCGTGTACAGTTCATCTTCCTCACCGCATCGTCTCTGGATTGGTCACCTTACGTGTCCAACTCGGACTCTCATTGCTGCTCGCCGTGACCACTCTGGAGTTTGTGTTGTGACCATCCCGGAGTTGTTTGTGTCCGTGCCATAATGGCTAGTGCCCTCGTTTCCCTGTATCTCTGAGACGCCTAGGTCTTTGACTTCCATGCTGTGGTCGTCGAAGTCCTTCGCTATTTCTCATTGTCTTTGTTGAAATTAATCATGATGATTTGCACATGATCATCGGTTCCATAGTTCAAGCCACACTCAAGAAGGCGTGGTCGAAGCAGTCCTAGAGACCGTGATCGATGTGACCATGGTCGGAGCGGCCGTGGTCGAAGTGACCATGGTCGGAGTGGTCGTGGTCGAAGTGACCATGGTCGGAGCAACCATGGTTGAAATGAGTGTGGTCGTGGCTCTTGTGAGTGGTCGGTTATAACCACATTGTGTATGGTCGTAACAACCAGCGTCATAGCGTTTGTGTGAGTGGTTGGTTATGACCACGTTGTATGTGGTCATAACGACCAGTGTCGTCAAGCTGGTGTGAGTGGTTGGTTACGACCACGTTGTGTGTGGTTGTAACGACCAGCGTCATTGCGCTAGTGTGAGTAGTCAGTTATGATCACATTGTGTGTGGTTGTAACGACCAGCGTGTGGCGCTTGTGTGTTTGGTCGGTTACGACCAGTGTGGTCGTGAATGTCCAGTCTGTATGAAGTCGCAAACGACCATGGTGTGCGTATTCGGTTACGACCACGTTGTGTGGTCGTAGACGACCACGTTGTCTGTTGTTTCACGTTGTCTGTTGTTAGTTACGACCATGTTGTGTGGTCGGTAACGACCACATTGTCTGTAGTCGGTTATGACCACGTTGTTTGTGGTCGTAATAGGGCGCCTTTGTGGGTGGTCAGTTACAACCACATTGTTTGTGGTCGTAATGACTAGCATCGTTATGTATGTGTGTGTGGTTAGTTACGACCACGTTGTATGTGGTCATAATGACCAAGGTTGTAGTCGTTGGCGTCACTGTCATAGCTCCTGCATGTCTGTGGTTGAAGCTCGAGTACAGTGGTCGAAGACAAGGTGAGGATGAAGCCAGTGGTTATGGTCGTGAATCGACCACTGTAGCAGTTGGTAGCAGGCACCAGCACGAGTGGTCATGGGTGATGCAAGCTCGATCGACTACCTACCTAGTATGGGCAAACGGCTGGTACTGCAGTAGTTGTCATGGGCTAGCCGCTGTAGCAATCGTGGGCGACTGAGTAAAGTGGCATGGGCAGGCAACTAAGCAGCGTGGTCTTGCGAAGACATGGGTGGCTGAGCAAAGCAGTGTGGGTAGCAATGACGGCACTATAGCAGTCTTCCGTGATCATAGTAGAGCATGGGCGAGCGGCGGAGCAGTCGAATGCTCTGAGGCCCTAGTATCTATATATACCCTGTAATCCTTGTGTAGTTCGAGAGTGTGAAAAAATGAAGAAAGATAACCCCAAACACTCTCCTCCTCATTTGACATAGTACTCTATTTTCACCTCCATAGTCGTAGGCACCGATCAGAGCTGCACTGTTTACCGTCCAACAACAAAGCACTCGATCAACTTGGGCGTGCAGATCCTGTTGTCTTTCCCCCACACTTGGCATTAGAGCATAGTGTATGCCCAAATACTTACGACCAGAGTCGATGGCGATGAACGCACAGCAGGTGGCGAAGGAGAGCGGCGGCATGCCCTTCCACTACTCGATGTTGACTTTCTCCAACTACACCACGCGGGCGATCAAGATGGAGGCACTGATGGATGCCCAAGGGATCTAGGAGGCCAGGTTAAGAAGGACAAGTTAGCATGGGCCTTCATCTTCCAGGCCATACTCGAAGACCTTCTTCTGTAGGTGGCGAAGAAGAAGATAGCCAAGCAAGGAGGTCTGGGATTCGCTAAAGACCAGATACCTCAAGGCTAATCAGGTGCAAAAGGCGCGCCTGCAAACTCCACAAAATGAGTTTGTGACACTGTGCATGAAGGAGGGAGAATCCATCGATGACTTTGCTGGGAAGCTGAGCGGGATGGCGAGCAAGTACAACGCACTTGGCACAACTCTGGATGACCCAGCGCTCATGAAGAAGCTCCTCAATTCAGTGCTTGATGATTTCCTCCCGATGGTCACCTCAATCGAGCAGTACTCCAATTTGTAGATGATGCCTTTTGAGGAGGCCATAGGGCGGCTGAAGGCGTATGAGGAGAGGATTCGTCATCATGCCGACAACAGCAACATCGATGGACAACTCCTCCTCACTCACGCACGAGTGGTCGAAGCGGCAGAAAGGTGGCGACAGGAAGTCGTCGACAAGCAAGGGCTCCTCCGGTAGCGATAGTAGTGGTGATGGTTGAAAGAAGTTCGACAAAGCTAAGGTGATGTGTTATAATTGCCAAGAACTTGGACACTTTGCATACAAGTGTCCTGCAAAAGGAAAGAAGGAGAAGGCATTGCTTTGTGACATACAGAGTAATAATGAGCTAGCCCTTATGTGAAGCTTTAAGGAGTGCGACGGTGGTGTGAAGCCATCATCGCTGGAGGTCAGTGTGAAGCTGACAACAAAGGTCAGTGTGAAGCCGACAATAGAAGAATCGGTGTGAAGCCAACGACCAAGCCTCGGTGTGAGGCCGTGCAGTGGTGCTGTGAGTCCACTACAAGAAAAGTCGGTGTGAGACTGACAATGTCACAGAAGTGCGAAGCTACTTGGTGAAGCTTCAACATGTGGTCAAAGACGGTGGTGTGAAGCCATCGCCGCTAGAGGTCAGTACAAAGCTGACAACAGAAGAGTCGGTGTGAATTCGATGACCATGCCTCGGCGTAAGGTCGATGCAGTGTCGGTGTGAGACTGGCAATGCCCATAGAAGTGCAAAGCTACTGTGTGGTCGATGGCGATGTGAAGCTGCCAAGTGGTCGCTTCAACATGTGGTCGATGGTGGTGCAAAGCCGCTATGTGGTTGATGGCGGTGTGAGACCGCCGCAAGGAAAGCTCAGTGTGAAACTGACAATACGACAACAGTGCGAAGCTGCTATGTGGAGTTTCGACTTGTGGTCGATAGCGGTGTGAGACTGCTGTGGGGAGAAGTCAGTGTGATACCGGTGCCTAGGGCAGTGTGATGCTGCTATGAGGAAAAGTCGGTGTGAGACCGACAACAATGACAACGAGTAGACGCTACCAGAAGACGTTGGCCAGAGACCATAAGAAAAGCATACAACCAGAAGCTTTTGCAAGTGGCACGAATATGCGGGTGATCAATATCGGTGAGTCAAACCATCAAGATTAAGGGGGAGAATGTTGGAATTAATCTTGATGATTTGAACGTTGTCGTTAGTTCCATGGTTGAAGCCACACTCAAGAAGGTGTGGTCGAAGCAGTCCCAGAGACCATGGTCGGAGCGGCCATGGTCGAAGTGACCATGGTCGAAGTAACCGTGCTTGGAGTGATCGTGGTCGAAGTGACCAGTGACCATGGTCGGAGTGGCCATGGTTGAAGTGACTATGGTCGGAGTGGCCATGGTTCAAGTGACTGTGGTCGAAGTTACCATTGTCGTGGCTCTTGTGAGTGGTTGGTTACGACCACGTTGTGTGCGGTCGTAACAACTAGCGTCATAGCATTTATGACCATGTTGTGAGGGGTCAGTTACGACCATGTTGTGTGTGGTCATAATGACCAGCGTCATCAAGCTGGTGTGAGTAGTTAGTTATGACCATGTTGTGTGTGGTCATAATGACCAACGCGTGGCACTTGTGTGTTTGGTCGGTTACGACCAGTGTGGTCATGAACAACTAGTCTGTATGAAGTCGTAGATGACCACGTGTGCGTGGTCGTTTATGACTAGGTTGTGTGTGGTCGGTTATGACTACGTTGTGTGGTCATAGATGACCACATTGTCTATGGTTATTTACGACCACGTTGTATGGTCGGTCACGACCACATCGTTTGTAGTCGATTACGACCACGTTGTTGGTGGTCGTAATAGGGCACCTTTGTGGGTGGTCGGTTACAACCACGTTGTTTGTGGTCGTAACAACCATCGTCGTAGTGTCTGTGTGCGTGGTCAGTTACGAACAGATTGTGTGTGGTTGTAATGACCAAGGTCGCAGTCATTGGCATCACTATCGTAGCTCCTTCATGTCCGTGGTCGAAGCTCTAGTACAGTGGTCAAAGAGGCTGTTAGTGATATGCCCTAGAGGCAACATGGAGATGTTATATATCACATACTATGTTTATGATGCATTCCTTTGTTCCTTGAAATAGACATTATCATTATTGATCAATGAGTATGTGACTTATTCATGAGACTCTTAATGCTAAAATGTTGCTATTTCTAAATGATTCCTGATCATATATCATATGAGGAACAAATATGATTCAAAGATCAGCATATGTATTGATTGATGATCATGTCTCATGGATCATGGTATGGTGATACCAAATCAATAATATGGACATGTGTTAGTGAACATATGTTGGATAGACCCGCCATGAGACACTGCAGAGATTCCATGTGTCATTAGTTGGTCTCAAGTAGTGTTTATGTAGAATCCTTAGACTTGAGATCATCATGGTTCCCAGCATGCGTAGTAACTTATTTTGGGACTACTAAACACTACTCCGTAACTGGGTAGTCATAAAAGTAGTCTTCGGGTTTGCCATGAAACATGTAGTGGGATGTGAATGATCAAGATAGAATTTGCCCCTCCTTATGGGAGAGATATCTCTGGGCCCCTCGATGTAATGGATTATGAAAGTGCATGGCCATGCCAAGGTGATTGAGGAGTCAATCACAAGTTTATAATCCATCACAGAATCGAGAGAGTGATTGAGCTATTAAGAGGATGACACAGGTCTTGCCTTGAGCTCAATCTATATCGTGAGGCAAAGGGATTCGTACATGAGAACATTATAGGTTCAGTTGATATGATCTTTACGTATACTTTGGGGTTAATATGTCTTACTAGAGGCCACTATTAACAGGGTGACCGGAAAGGCGTTTTCGGGTCGCGACTAAGTATACGTGAACCTACAGGGTCGCATGCTTAACGGGTTGGAACACTAATTTGAATATGATTCGGATGTGGGCTCAATTCGGATAGAGATCCGAATAGACTCCTATTGGGCCTCGGTCCATAAGGCCCAAGTGAGGAGGTCTATATATATAGAGGCGAGGGGCTGAGGGGTACACGCGGCTTCTGTTAACCTCTAGGAAAACCCTAGCCGCCACCTCCTGAGCCAAACCCTAGCCGCTCACGAGTGCTAGTACACTCGCGATCGGCGTTCCAGCCCCGGACGTGTGGATACCGGTGGAGGCGCTGCTCGTTGCGGTGTTGATCGGCATCAACAACCTACAGATTGGATCGCTCGTGGTGTGGTTGTCGCGTGGAGGAGACGACACTGTTGGGACGATCGGCTAATTCCACTACTACCTCGGCGGCGTGGTTGGATCGGCTTCTCCAACTCTTCTTCGTTGCTGCGCGCGTCTAGTGGTAACGATCCATGATCCCTCCTTAAGCATGATGTCCTTGTGTGCGCGGTAGAAAAGTTTTGTTTTTTGCTTTCGTAGCCTACGTGCAATCCATTAGTTACAACACTGTAGCAGCCATCAGCGATTAGAATAGAGCATGGGTGAGCGATGAGCAGTTGAGTGGTCTAAGGCCCTGGTGTCAATGTATACCTTCTAATCCTTATGCAGTTCAAGAGTGTGAAAAAAGGAAGAAAAACTACCCCAAACACTCTCCGCCTCATTTGACTTAGTACTATGTTTTCACCACCGTAGTCGTAGGCACCGATCGAAGCTGCACTATTTACCGTCCGACAACAAAGCACTCGATCAACTTTGGGTGTGCAGATCCTATGATTCTTCCCCACAGTCTTCACTATTGAATTGTCCACATCGTTGTTCGTGTTCATGCCACTGCTGCTCGACCTCGCCGCCGGAGAGCCATCCGTCGAGCCATATCTCCCTCCACCATCTACCTTGGTTGCCATCGAGCTCATCACTTCGCGAGCATCACCTACTGCCTTGGTCATCGAGCCTCCCGTTCGCCTTCCGAGGCGTCTCCCCGAAAGCAGCATAGCCATGTGTCATCCCTATCGTCAGCGCTTGCATCACCCATGCCACATCACCACTTAGGAATTTCCATGCACTCTGTCAACCATGAGCCTATGACATGTGGGTCCCATATGTCGGTAGCTACTGTTCCGTAGACCCGAGCCATGCTATGTCACCGTGCCACATTAGCAGCCACATAGGTAGCCATGTCACCAGCACCTCACCCAATTTTTCTTACGTGTCGTGCCACATGTCTAGCATACCAGCCCTAGTGCCACGTTATGCAAGCTTAGTCACATGTCCATTATCCATACACCAAGTCCACCGTAGACTATCCCTATTCCATGCAGTTGGTCCACAACAGAGTAGCCTTTTCTAATTTTTAGTATTTTCTTAGCCGGTTAATTTTCCAAGAGGCCGCTCTTCTCCATCCAAACTCCTATTGACCCGATTCTCCTTCTTAAATTCATCTAATTAAGTTCTATGTTTTGGTTCTGGTTTTATAGTTTTTGAATTTTATTTGATTTATTTATGTTTTTGTTTACTTTCTCTCTTGTTAGATAACGTCTTCAAAAAAGCAGAAGCAGGATCTGAAGACCAAGAATTGGTAACTGAGAAAGGCTAAGCAAGTCGTGACCTTTGATTACGTTGAACCTATTATTTTTAAATATATTATTTATTATTTTATTTTAAATTAACATGTATTGCTAATTTAATACAAATATTTCAAACTAGTAGTTATTGACCAAATTTAATTAATCCCTCCCTTGATAATTTGAACACCATGATTCCATTGTCACCTTAGAATGGGTAAATATCTAGTAATTCAATATTAGGATCCACTTGGGTTTTATGTTTAGTATGGTTAGCCATGCTTATAGTATGTTGGGCTCATTAATTAGTTAATTTTAACTTAATGAGATATTGAATCATGATGGTCAACCACAGTTTTAAAATTTGTGTACCATGGCATGGGTAGTGTTATTGGTGTTAGAAAAAATTGTTTTCACTTCGATGAGTGATCATGCAATAAAGAGAAAAGTGTGGTCAGCACTTTGAGATGTGGATATCTTACCTGGGTAATGTCTAAGGACTTAACTTTGTGCATTATTGATCTGAGCCTTATTCTACAATCACATGTCTAATATGGGATATATCTGGTTAATTAATTTGTAACATTTCAACCTTGATTTTGCCATCGAGATGTTTTATTGGCGCTAGAGGGGCTTTTTTGATTAGGTGGTTAACCTACTCGGCAGCAAAATCTTAAAGGGTAAGATCAGTTCCATATTGACAATTGTGAAAGCCTTGTTGTGATCTTCTTAATCAGCATGCCTAAGGAAGCGTGTTATACCGGTGACACCATAGGATGGCCACATCATGTGGATAATGTTGTCCAACCTCTGCAGAGTGTAAAACTATTCAAATAGCCGTGTCCCCGGTTATGGACAATTCTCGGTGATTTCATGAGGGGTAGATATTTTGTAAAACCTGATTGGGTTATGTTTAGGAAGTGAATGGTTAGTTCATAGATGGTTCATTAGGTGAATAGTCAGTTCACTTGTGGTATATTTAATTCCTTTGACTTAATTACTTATTACCTGTTTTCACAAGTTTACTTTCTATTGGATCGAAAACGGCAACAGAGGGGGGGGGGTGAATGGTGCGTTTTAAAATCACCCCCAAAAGTATTAACAAACTGAATTCTCCGATAGTTATAAAACTATGAAGAGGAGAAAACAAAGCTCACAGAAAAACAACAGAGATCAAAGAACTTGATCGAGAGTCATGGCACGAAAACAGCAGAGAAAGACTACCACGACAAAGAAACGGAGAAAGAAGCTGCCACGGCAATAAAACTTGAGAAAAGAGGCTGCCATGGCAATAAAATGGACTGCTTTGCTGCCGGATCTTTGCTGGCCGAGAGAATTGCTGAAAATGCAAATAAAACTCAATTACTGCTGCTGGCCGAAATCTTCAAATACGAAGCTGAGAATAGTGATCGGCTGCTGCAAAAGGAAAAAGCAATTGCTGCAGAGAAGGACCATCAAAAGAACTACCGAGACTTGCAAGCAGACTTTGAGCTAAAGCTATTTCCTGCCTTGGATGAAAGCAGTAAAGGGAATTTGATCCACTGCAGGGGTGCCAAAACAGGAAGCTGAGAGGCTCACAAAAGAAGAAATAAAAAACTAAAAGGGAAGGCAGACCAAACAAAAAACTAGAGGCAAAAACATTGCCGACTGCAGTGATTGAAGTGATTCAACCACATGAACTCTAGTTGGGTTTTGATAGCTTGGTTGAAGTAGAAAATACACTGAGAAAGAAAACCAAGTGGAGCTGCCAGAGGATTTATCAATGCAGAAAAATACTCAAAAAGGAGTAAAACTAGAAGGAAGATTGATGACAGAACAGAGACTGATTTCTCAAGAGGGAGAAAAAGAAGTATGCAGTCACTCAAGAGAAGAAATGACAAAGAAATGAAGACCACAGAGAAGAACAGAGAATGAAAGGCTAAGAAAAATCATAGAAAATAAAAAGAAAGAAATCACACTCAATACTAACAAGACTAATAGAGAATATCTCATAGATAGCCAAGGAGACATGGATGTACATGAGTTTGTTGTATACAACCCTCACATCTCATGCATACATGGAGAGAAACAAACATAGAAATCTCGCACCAAGTCCCCATACATGCTTGAAACTCAAGAACACATAGCACATATGCAAAGGAGACAAACTCACACCCACTCTCTCATTTCATCTCCCTAAAAATCTGCATCTAGCACTAGAGAGCAGCTCTCTATTTACAGCCTCCACTAATGGGTTTGCAACACACTTTACCCATTAGCTTTCAACAACTCATGGCGCTTTATCCACAATCCACTTCCTTTAGTGCAGCTTTGCGTATTCACCAAAACGCCCCTTGCGCACCTTCCAGGAAGCTTTCTTATTCCTTGCCCTCCAAGCCACGCAGCCACCTCAAGTCCTCACCGTCTTCGACACACCTCGACCGTCCTGACCTCGGCACCACCCGCGCCTAGTTCGGTCATCCCGTGCCTCGCCACGACTCTACCTCGATGTCCTGCAGCTATCACAGACAAGAAACAAATCACATAGCACCGCTCGAAATATTGTAACCATACAATACCATCAGAAGAAACACTCAAAGGCCAAACCGATCGAAGCGAAAAATAAACGACTTAAGCACGTTCGACCTAGGTCGACAAGATCCGACCGAAACCGATTGCACCGCGCAACGACACGACTCGAACCACTCAAATCAAACTCAAACTTTCCCGAACACGCGTCAATTACTCATCACAAACATGGGGTCACAACCACATGGCCTCTCATTTTCACTCAATTTATTGTATTCACTTCAAATTGTTGTGTTCTGCAAAGTAACTACTTAGCTATCATTTGTTAAGCTTTGCATAATTATATTGCATCTTGTTATAAATGACTTTTTGAGTACTCTATGTACTTATAGCTACGTCCATAATCTCTCAGTTGTTGAAGAGGAGGCATATCAACTAGAGATACCTGAAGGGGGTTTCTTCGATGCCTTCATAGATTAGAACTTTGCTTCCCAATCAATTACCTATGGCATGTCGAATGGCTACGATGCTTATCTATATTTTTTCACTGCTAGTTTTTGTTGAAGCCCTTCAGGCTATTATTGTAAGCTTGACCATAAGGTCGCTTTTGTAATAAGTAATAATATTTAAGTTTACTTAATTAATTGTGATCATAGTTGATATTTCATCAATGTTTTTACTGTGTGCACTAGCATGATCTTGGACTAATGCAGAATACACAGAGAGTTCGGATTTGTATATTCGGGTCTTGGCAAATTTGATTTATGTTTTTGCAATTTACACTCTATGCTTGCATCTTGCACTAGTCTTGGACAAATTTGCTAGGCATAAGCAAGAGAGGGGGAAAAGAAAATGAGAGCGAAAAGAATTCTGGAATGATGGTGATTGGGCCCATTTTTTTGACAGTGGAAAGGGATATTTGCTTATTAGTGACAGAGTAATCATGGAGATGATTATATTATTTTTATATTTATGAATTATTGAATAATATGTTATTTTGTCCCTTGAATGTACTATCATTTATATTTATAATGAAGTATGTGATTTGTTCGCGAAACTCTTTATTCATGTTATATTATTATTCTAAATATCCAAGATCTTATATCATTATGTGGGACACTTATGATTTATAGATCATCATATGTATTTATCGATGGTCACGTTTCATTGATAATAGATATTAAATATCAAATCACTAGTCTATACATATGTTGGAGAACATAATATTGGATTGACCCACCTTGCAACAATGTGGGAATTGTTAAATTCTTAAGTGTCATTAGTTCATCTCATACATAATGTGTGTGGGATTCTTAAACCTGAGATCTTCATGGTTTCCTAGATGTGTAATAGTTTACTTAGTGGCTGGCAAACACTACTCCACAACTAGGTAGTCATAAAGGTAGCTTTTTGGTTTAGTACGAAACATGAGAAGGAATGCGAGTGATCAAGATGAAATTTGCCCCTCCTCTTTAGCGAAAGAGATATCTCTAGTCCCCTCAACGTGGTTGCGTTAGGGAATTGTATGGCCATACCGAATGTGGTTGAAGAGTCAATCGTAAGTGTATAATCCACTACAAGATCACTTGAAAGATCGGGCTATCATAGGATGGCGCACATCTCGCCTTGTGTTCATCTACTATCGTGAGGCAAATTGATCACCACATAAGTAGTATATATGTCTGTCCAATATGATCTTGTGTGTATTTCATGTTGTATTAGGGACCGCTACTAACTTGTAATGGGAAAGGAATTTCATGTCACAGCAGAGTGCATATTAACCTATAGGGTTGCGCACTTAATGAGCTGGAACAAAATAGTTCAGATATGATCCATTCATATGGCCTTCGCACCTTAATAGGCCCCTAGCATAGAGCTCCACTAGGGATGCTCTTTATAAGGGGAGGTGTGGGGCTTTTGGGAGGATATCACACAACCTACCGAAAACCCTAGCTGCCACCCCCTCGATGGCCCTGCCATATGAACTTGTGCTAGCACACCGTTGCACGACATTCCATCTTTGCACATGTGGATGCCGTAGAGGTGTTGCTATGGTTGCTCCTTCGTTGATTAAGGACGATACATGATGTACATGAGGAACACAAGGAGCTATTGGAGGAGACAATTAGTAATCAAGGACACTGGATGATCGACTACTTCCACTACATTGACACACGTGATGTTTGACCGGGTGCTCCAACTCTTCCTATGCTGCGCTGCGTATTTAGTAGTAATAATCTATGATCTGTTACCCACATAGCCTCCTGTTATCACAGTAAAAAAATATTTTGTGCTAGTGTAGCCTACCTGTGTTACAACATTGCTTTCACACCTCTAGATAAAGTCCTTGCTTGCAAAAAAATACCACTGAGTGTGTCAATGGTATTTAGGGCCATGCACCTCCCATTATTTGTATGTTCAAAAAATACAAATGATTGATCTTTCAAAGAAAATATACCTGATTGTATTTCCTCCAACCCTACTATCGTTTCCCATCCCATTCAGCCACTGCCTCCATCCTTTGGCATGGTGGGTAACTTGAGCATAGCTACCACCTTCCTTCTCACCCTAGCAACCATGACAAAAGATGATGCAATATATATAACTATTTATAAATGAAATTTTTTGTAATGGTATCACTTCATGCAAATGAAAGAAATTAAATATGTTTAATTTAAAATAATAAAAGTATTGGTTCTTTTGGATACATCTATTTCAATGGTCATATCACTCGCCGCCGGCAAGTAAAAGCCTCAATCAAGAAAAACCATGTTTTTTGACATGGTATGTCTTTTTTTTCAAATTTCTCAACTTGTTCAAAAATGCAAAAAAGCAAAAAATCGAAAAACAAATGACCAAAAAAGGGTTCGTAAAAAATTTGAATATAAAATCTGATTAAAAAACAAGCCAAGAAAAAGAGAAATAATTTATGTATAGCAAATTCCTAAACGAAAGGTCACCAAAGTGAAAAAAAGCCTAAAGAAAACCTGGAATAAACTGCCTGAGCTGAAGGTGACATGTGGGCCATGGTAGGGTGACGGCGGGTAGAGGTGGCAACATTGGTGTCACAGTGCCATCGGGGCTATGGTGTGGATGAAGCTTCATGAAGGCGCACATTAGCTCGCATGCAAGCACAAGATGGTAGAAATGAAAGGAATTGGTCAAAGGATTACTAGAGCAACTAGAATAAGAGGAAATAGAGATGGCAGCTAGAACAGAGGAAAATAGACAGTATTGAAGCTCACTATAGGAGTAAGAAAACTAAGCATGGGAAAAGCATAAGTGGGGCATGAGACACGAAGTGATGTGAGCAGATTAGCACCAAACACACCAGAACAATGGGGACACGACAGCTTGGAGTGGCATGCTCGTCGGAGTGGAAGATAATGATAGCCACGTAGCTTTCCACGACCTCAACTATGAAGGAATGCATGGCATTGGTAAGGGTAGAGCTCAAGGGGAAAGATGACACACGTGTTGATCAAGGAATTTCACCTAGGCTGCAATGTTGAGATAATCTTGTTGCCTCTTCAGCTTACATATTCATTAGGTGACTACATGGCTACATGAGTGGAAGTCGAAGTGGAATTGTTGTGTTTCCATTGAGATAGTTGTGTTTCTATTGCTAATTAGTATTCACATGTGTTTCCATTGATGATTAGTATTCACACGTGAGAGTGTTCTCACTCATGTACCCATATATAAATAGATAACCAATAGAAAGGAATAGTATCTCAATTGCAAATCATTCCAGTGTTCGTGTGTGTTACGAGTAGGCACATCTAACAATTAGTATCAGAGCCTCATTGCTCTCGAACCTGTGGAGATGTCACGTGAAGGCTCGAAGTCACCCCAAAGATCCCGGTCCCCACCGTGTCCCAAGATCCGTGACATAGGCGGCAGAAGTAGCAGCAATGGTCGCAAACTGGTGGTACAGTGAGTGGTGAAGGAGTTGGGGGCTTAGCTGTATATCTGACACAGACATGAACCAACTACAGAGATTGGGCCCTTATGATGAGGGTCATGCTGTAGGCATGTGGCTTGTGGGACGCAGTCGATAATAGTGATGCCGATTACCAGGAGGACCGTATGGTGCTGGAGGCCATCCTCCGTGTCATTCCACTGGAGATGCTCTCCATACTCACTATCAAGGAAAGCGCCAAGGAGGTGTGGGACGCCATCAAGACCATGCGCATAGGAGTGGATCGCATGCGCAAGGCCAAGGCTCAATCAATCTACAAGGAGTTTAAGGCCATTACATTCCACGATGGCAAGACAGTAGACAACTTTGCCATGAGGCTCATCGTCCTCGTTAACAACCTCCACATCCTCGGTGACAAGCTTGATGAGGTGAGGGTCGTGGAGAAGTTTTTGTGGGTTGTGCTCCACCGGTACTCACAGATAGCTCTCTTGATTTAAATGCTGGTTGATCTTGATACAATGTCTGTGGAGGAGCTGACCGGGCCTCTCAAGGCCATTAAGGAATGGTATGAACGTGATAGCACTAGTAGGGCTGGCAGTCACCTCCTCCTCACAGAGGAAGAGTGGGTTGCTTGAATGAAGCAACGATATGAGGCTGAGGGCTCCTCCGGCAACCAAAAGACCAACAGCTACAATGGGTGCCACGACAAACAGCCACACAAGAAGAGTGACAGCGGCACTCATGATGGCAAGAACGGGACTCATGATGTATCGCGGGATAAGTGCTGCAATTGTGGCAAATTGGGCATTGGGCCAAGGATTATCGCAAGCCAAAGCATACCAAGGAGGCCCATGTGACGCAAGTGGATGATGATGAGCCTGTGTTGCTGATGGCACAGGCGTGCTCTCTTACAGTGACCATTGAGAGTGCGACCAATGTTGTTTCACTCAATGAAGTGCACGCTCGGTGAATTTAGGCTATGAGGATGATCACCAAAATGATACATGGTACCTCGACATCGGCACTAGCAACTACATGACGGGGTGCAAGGATGTCTTCACTGAGCTGGACACCGACGTCATCTTCGAGGAAGCAACACAGTGGTACTGGGTTTATTGGGTTGTGGTGCATAGGAGTGATGAGCCGATGACTCTAGTAGCGGTGAGTCGAGTGCCTACCCTTGGGCCATTGACTCCAACATGTGGACAAGATGCGACAACACCCATGGTGCATGGTGGGGTGGAATTCATCTCACCACCCACTGACACCTTAACCATGCTCAACACCTATGATGATAATGACGGGCCACGTTAATTCTGGAGCATGGCCAACGTGTATGACATGACCAAGCCTCAGGAGCTCGACGTTGATGAGCTGCATCTCTTGGCCACCGAAGAGCTAGCCACATTTGCTGAGGAGATGAGTCCCATTGAGGAGAACCATACCTAGTGCCTTGTAGACCTTCAACCCGGCCATCATCTTCCTTCTACTACTTGCGCTCACCGCACATGAGGGGTGGCTAGTGCACTACATGAAAGTGAAGTTGGCCTTCCTCAATGGTGACCTCGAGGAGGAGGTATATTTCACCCAACTTCCTGGGTTTGTTGTTGATGGCCAAGAGTAGAAGGTGTTGAAGCTCGACAAGGCACCCTACGGTCTTTGTCAGGCACCCAGGGCATAGTATTCCAAGCTAGACAGCTGCTTATTGTTGCTTGGGTTCCATTGTAGTGCACCGGAGAATGCCATATATGCACACGGAGTTGGTCCCTCCCGCTTCCTTGTGGGTATAAATGTCAATGATCCAATCAAGACCGAAGAAGGCATCACGCTGAATCAAGCAGTATATACGGCAAAGATCATTAAAATGAGTGGCATGGAGGGCTACAATCTATGTCATATTCTGATAGAGTTATAGTTCAAGCCGAGCAAGGTGACCATGGTACCTCTGATGAACGTGATGGTGTACAGGAGCATTGTGGGTAGCCTTCGGTACTTGGTACACATGTGCCCAGATATCTCATTCATGGTGGGATATATGAGTCGGCTCATGGAGAAGCCTATTGGGAGACAGGTAGGCTACACTAGATGCCATGCGAGTAAGAGATCATAAATTGTTACCACTAGATGCGCAGTGCAGCGAAAGTAGAGTAGAAGCAGCTGATTTAATGAAGAGTGCATCGGTGTAGTGGAAATAGTCGATCATCCTCTGGCCAACTATCTCCTCCTAACAATCATCTTGATAAATGTTGTAGTCATAGCAGCACATGTACCGAGATCCACACATCCAAGGATGGAACACTGTGCATCAGCGTGCTAGCACCAACGTGCATGGCATGGATTTTGAGAGGTGGCAGCTAGGGTTTTGATGGGTGTGTTTTGGGATGCCTCCCTCAGCCCCCACACCTCCTTTTATATAGCCTCCAATTGGATCCTTATTCAATGTGATCAGATATCGTATTCCATTCGGAGACTATCATCTAGACCCTTATCATTTTAGTCCATTAAGAGGGTGACCCTATAGATTCATGTATGTTTGGCCATGGGTGGAAATCTCCTTTCCAATCCATAAGTCGGTAGCGGTCCCTAGTAGGATAAAATGACTCCAAAACATACATAAAGATCATATCGAACGAACCTATATAGCAATTATGTATCGATCCCTTTGCCTGATGATACCAGATTGAATTCAACGTGAGAAGCGTGCTATCCTTTGATAGCTTGATCCTTTACTCGAACATGTAGTGGATTACTCATTTATGATTGACTCCTCAAGCATATTTGGTATGGCCATGCACTTCCTTAATCCAACCACATTGAGGGGCCAAAGATATCTCTCCTGTTATATAGGAGGGACAAATTCTATCTTGATCGCTCATATTCCCCCTGCATGATTCATAGTAAACTCGCAAGCTACCTTTATGACCACCCAGTCACGGAGTAGTGTTTGGCAACCCCTAACTAAACTCTTACACATGTATAAAATAATGATGATCTCAGGTCTAAGGATCCTACATAAACTATGTATGAGACCAACTGATGACACTTAAGAGTATAACAATTCCCGTAGTGTCTTATGGTAGGTCAATCCAATATCATGTTCTCTAACATGTGTCCATATTATTGATTTGATATCCCATATCCACGATCCGTGAAACATGATCATCAATTAATATATATGCTGATCCGTAAATTGTAATTGTCTCGCATAATGATATATAATCAGGGATAATTTAGAATAACATCAAAACATGAATAAAGAGTTCGATGAACAAGTCACATACTTGTTGATCAATATGAAAGGTATTTATTCAAGGGGCAAAATAACATATTATTCAAAGGATCATAAACATAAAAGTAATACAACATCTCCACGATTGCCTCTAGGGCATACCACTAACAATCTCGCACTTGCACTAGAGTCAATCATGCAAGTATCTAATACCCATAGCTCTTGTATGTGCCTCATGCTTAGTCTACGGAAGAGGTTTTGTCAATAGATCAGAAATATTTAAATCTGTATGCACTTTGCATATCTCAACATTACCTCTATGCATTTTGGAAGCTAGCATTAGTGTAACCATTTATGACTAGTTCTTCCTCCCCTCTATAAACAAGGAATTCATCCGTAGTCCTCAAATACTTTAGGATGTTCTTTACAGCTATCTAGTGACCTTCACCTGGATCTAACTAATATCTGCTTATAACACTTAGAGCATATGACATATCTGGGCATGTACAAAGCATGGCATACATGATAGACCTAATGGTAGAAGCATATGAAATCTTACTCATCTGGTCTCGCTTATCTAGTGTCGAAGGACACTAAGTCTTGCTAAGACAAATACCATTTAACATAGGCAAGAAACCCTTTTTGGAATCCTGCATGTTGAACCGCTTCAACACTTTGTCAATGTACATATCTTGGTTTAATCTAATTAGCTTTTTAGTTCTATTTCTATAGATATTTATACCCAAAATATATGCTGCCTCTCCTAAGTCTTTTATAGAGAAACTATTTCGTAATAAACACTTAATAGATCCAAACATAAGAATATCGTTTCTGATCAATAATATATCATTGACATATAGGACCGGAAAAACAAGTACGCTCCCACTAGCTTTTTTTGTAAATACAAGGCTCTTCTTCATTCTTGATAAAGCCAAACCCTTTGAGTACCTCATCAAAACGAATGTTCCAACTCCAAGAAGCTTGCTTCAATCCATAGATAGATCTCTGGAGCTTGCATATCTTTCTAGCATTTTGAGGATCAATAAAACTCTTAGGTTGTATCATGTAGACTTCCTCACTTAGGTTTCCATTTAGGAAATCCATTTTGACATTCATCTGTCATATCTCATAATGAAAATATGCAACAATAGCTAGAATGATCCAGACAGACTTAAGCATGGTGACGGGCAAGAAGGTTTCATCATAGTCAACATCTTGAATTTGTTTGAAACCCTTCACCACCAATCGTGCCTTATGGATATGAACATTTCTATCCATGTCTATCTTTTTTTAAAAAACATACTTGCACTCAATGGTTTTTACACTATCAAGTGGATCAACGAAGTTCCAACTTAATTATCATACATGGATTGAATTTTGGATCTCATGGCTCAAATCTATTTCTTAGAGTTCAGGCCCATCATTGCCTTCTCATAAGTCTTGGCTCTTCATTTTCTGACAATAAAATATTATGTCGATACCTTATCGGTAATTGACGTGGCCTTTTAGACCTACGTGAGGTTGGTGTCTCTTCCATAGGTTCTATAACATCTTGTACACTCTGTAAATGTTCAGTAGGAGTTGAAACATTTTATGATGTCTCTCAAATTTCTTCCAGTCTCATTATGTTTTCACTATCTCCTTTTGAGAGAAACTCTTTCTTCAAAAAGACATCATTTCGAGCAACAAGCACTTTGTTCTCATTCCTTTTATAAAAGTAATATCTTTTAGTTTCCTTAGGATACCCTATGAAAAAGCATTTATCAGATTTAGGTGTGACCTTATCAGATGTCAAGCATTTTACATATACTTCACATCCCTATATCTTGAGTAAAAACAAACTACGATGCTTCCAAGTCCATATATCCTATAGTGTCTTCTCTACGGCTTTTAATGGAACCCTATTTAATATGAACGCAAGCATACCCCAAAAAAGACAATATCAGATCAGATTGGCTCATCATAGACCGAATCATGTCTAACAAGGTCCAATTTCATAGTTCAGACACCCCATTCCATTGAGGTGTTCCCAACGGAGTTAGCTGTGGAACAATTCCACATTGCTTTAGATGGTCACTAAACTCATGGCTCAAATATTCACCTCCACGATCTGATCGTAGATTTTTAATTGTCTTGCCAAGTTGATTTTGTACCTCATTCTAAAATTCCTTGAACTTTGCAAATCATTCAGACTTATGCCTCATAGGGTAGATGTATCCATATCTACTAAAGTCATCGATAAAAATTATGAAGTACCGAAAACTACCTCTGGCCATTGAGCTCATTGGTCCATATACATCCGAATGTACTAAGGGAAACAAGTCATTTGCCCTCTCACCTAGACCAGTGAAAGGCGTCTTAATTATTTTGCCAAGTAAACAAAGCTCATATATTTCAAATGATTCAAAATCAAATGAGTTTAGAAAACCATTTTCATAGAGCTTCACCATGCGCTTCTCATTTATGTGAACCAAACGACAATGCCAAATATAAGTGGGATTCAAATTATTAGGTCAAAACCTCTTAGCATTAATGTTATAGAAAGGCACATCCTCAAGATTTAAAATATATAATCCAATTATAAATGGAACATGACCATAAAGCATATCATTCAAATAAATTGAACAGCAATTGTTCTTAATTCTGAACTCATAACCTTCTGCTCCCAAGCACAAAGCAGAAGGGTAAAGATAATGGTAAAGTGCCAATAGCCAACGCATCAACTCTTGCTCCATTACCTACGTGAAGATCAACCTCGCTTCTTGCTAAACTCCTACTTCTTATTAGTCCCTGCATCGAATTGCAAATATGAGCAACTGATCTGGTATCAAATACCCAAGAACTAATATGAGAAGTATCAAGATTTATTTCTATAATATTTACACCTAAAATAGAAGTCTTACTTCACTTCTTTTCTAGTTCTGCCAAGTACTTCTTACAGTTCCTCTTGCAATGTTCAGTCCCTTGGCAATGGTAGCAAATGGCATTAGGTGTGGTGCTAATCTTGAGCTTCTGAAGCTTAGATTTGATACTCGAGATCTTATCTTGAGTTTTACAAATACCCTTTCTTTTGCTCAAAACCTTAGAATTCTTCTTTTTGAAGTTGGTAGTTTCTGAACCATTATCATGTGATTAGAGTTTTTCTTAATGCTCCCCTTTGCTGATTTGAGCATCTCATGCAACTGGGTCATTAACTTCTCCATACCATTTATACAAAAGTTCTAAATGACTGGCTCAAAACCCGGTGCGAGCGACTGAAGAATCACATCCGTAGCCAACTCTTGATCACATGAGGGCTGACTGGACTTCCTTCAGCTAGCTTGCATGCAAAGAAAAATTAAATAGAGGTGTTATACCTTTTAGCCCTTGCTTGATTGTCAAACATGCCTTTAAGACCCACAATCATATTGTAGGCATCCTGATGGGAACGGGGTCCCGATCTTCCAACAGGTTCTGGATACGTTCGATTTGGTGGAGGCACGACACAAATCGATCCGGCTTCCGAACGACACGTTCCGAACCCCGCAATCGTAGCACCACGTCTCCTCAGGTTATCAACCGTGCGCAGCCGGTTGACCTCGCCAAGAAGGCTAATCCTTGCCTGCGAATCGAAGAACACAAGCAAGAACAAGGAAGAACACAACTGAATTGCAGATGTATTGATTCAGCACTCGAGAGTTGGGGTCTCACAAACCGATGAACGACGAAACTGTTCAAAGACAGACTTGATCTAAGCAAAACCCAAACCCTAATGGTGGGGGTGGAGGCTGGATATAAAGGAGTTAGGGGCGTGCAAAACCCCTGGACGCGCCCCTAATGGGCTCCAACACGATACAAAGCCGATCGGCCCAAAAGACGGTGGCGCAGCACCCTGACAGATTCTGAACGCCCACTTGTTTCAATGATTCCCGTTGACTCAGAAGGAATTTTGACATGGGACCAAATCCATTGGAAATGTGGTCTTCTTAGCTTTCCATACATATGTGTAACGTCCAAAACGGAGTCCGGATGCGATCTGGGCGTCCGTTTTAGTGCGGTCTGGTCCTGGACTCCGAATTGGATTCGAAGTCGGTTTGAGTTGGGCCTCCAACATGATTCGACCGCCCTTGCTGGACTTGTGCGTCTTGTAGCCCTTCTCCAAGTACTTCCAGGTTCTCTCCATGGTTCCTAATCATAATTAAATCATTAGGTAGCAATCTATTCTCGAATGAACAAAAGGAAGTACTTAGGAACGAGCTCACCTGTAAATTCAATTGTCGGGCGCGAGCTCTAGTGATTGGTCCTTGAATGTCAAGTGGAGGAGTGTTGTATGTATCCGAAGAAGTGATGTCCTCATCATCCTCCCCCTCTTGAAGTGGAGTTGTCCTCAACTCAGCCTCATCTTCTTCTCCCAAGTATGGCTTCAAATCTGAAATGTTAAAGGTGGGACTAACCCCAAACTCGGGAGGCAAATCTTATCCTCCGTAGAAACTCGGGAGACAATATCCTGAATTTCACGCCGTAACCCCCCGTAGAAACGACAAATCTTATCCTCTGTGTCCTCAACAACCCCACAACGCATCATACCCTTTGAAGCTCAGCATAATAGTCCTCGAACAGTAACGATCACCTTGTTCTAAGCGCTGCAATTTTTTCTCAATTCAAGTTTATATGTGGGAGGAACAAAACGATTACGCATATCTTCTTTTAACTGCTCCCATGTATCAGGTTGTAGCGCATGTTACTTAGTTCATTCCACCAGATAATAACAAAGTCCTTAAACTCACTAGTAGCTTGTCTAACTCTATGTTGTTCAGAACCAAGTGAGAATTAAATTTCTGCTCTACCGTCATCTCCCAATCAAGATATATTTCAGCATCATAAAGACCAGAAAAGATGGAATGGTAAACTTAACTTTAGCAAAAGGGTCGTCGTTACCATGACAAGTCCGTTATTACCTTCCATACCATGTCGGTTCGTTATTACCTCCCATACCTTGTCGGTTTTGCTGAAGACGCCGACGTAGTCGTGCATCTTGTGTCGCCGCCGATCAATGTTGCCATCCGCATCATACACTATGTCATCATCGGGACGATGGCCGTCATTGACAGTGGCGACGTGCCTCAATTTGTCCATCCGACCGGTGAGGTCGACCAACGGCCGCTCCACCCGCTCAATGCCTTCCGTGGTGTTCAACTTGGCAATGGCGGCGACGATGGTGTCCATTCTCGCGCCGAGTGAAGCATTTTGTTTGTCGAGCGCAGCTTGTAGCCGGCCGCGACTAACACACTCGTTGAAATCGACCGTGACCCATGTCCTTCGTCTCTCGCCATGGTTAGTGGAAACACAGGAAAACAAAAGGATTATCCCTATCAACTACAAATGAAGGCGGTGGAATCTCGCAAAGGAAGTGGCTTACCAAGCTCTTGCAAGTGTTCTTACCAAAGCAGAGGTGGTACAACCGTGGTGGTTCGTGAAACCATGTCGAGCGTGGAACGATTGCAAGGGTCAAAACTGTATATCCCAAGTAGATATATGGAGCTTGGAAGGCCAAATATATCGTGGAACACAAATCAATAACAGATAGTAATGCTGAATAAATGTCCAAAGCACTGGTCCTAGTTGCTGGCCTAAATGTGTCCTATATCAGTGTTAGGATATGATGAACAAGGAATCACGGCCAGAAAGTAAACGAAGACAGCAACAAAGATGGCCAGGGAATGAGAAACTTAATTTAGCATAACCACAAAACAAATGAAGCTCTGTCACCTAAAACTGTGCTCTGTCCGGTTTTTCTCTTTTTTTTTCTTTCTTTCTTTTTTTTGCCATGGATAGCACTTTTCTCTCTCTTCTCTACTAAGCCGAAATTTTTCTTTTTTTTGTATTTTTTATATTTTTTTCACAGAGCAGAGCACAGAAATAGGAACCACACAAAATTTCAACTCAATCGGATGTAAGGTGTGGCCTACAGAAAATAATGAATGTGCTGTAAATTCGGTGATTCAATTTCGGAGCTCGAGTACTGCACTTTCCAGGCCGAATTTCGGGAAAATAAAATCGCCGAACCCAACAAAGTTGGGGAGTATCGGATGCAAAATTTAATTTCACCCAATTTCAAAAAAAAGCAACTGATTTCGAGTCCGTATGCAAAAGTTATGGCCGTTTGAAGTTGGACCTCCGAGTTATGGTTTCTGTGGAGGCCAAAACAAAGATCGGGTGGAGGATTTGGTGGAAATTGGTGGCGGAAGCTCGGGGAAAGGTGGGGGATGATGCTGTGTGATCACGAGACGTGATGGATGATGAAAATAGAGGGTTAACAGAGGGTGGGATATGGGTGGGAAAACAAAAACAGAGGGTGGAATACGCGATGGATGACGGCTAGGGTTTGTATGAGAGGTAGCGGAAGCAAGATAACCCGAAACAAAACACGATCTAAACCAGCAACACAACTCGACTAAGGACACAAACTCAACACTACGGACTCTGGAATCAAATTGTGCAAAGGCTAAACGAGATCTAGGACAGGAAACAACCTATGACTACAATTTTTTTGTAGGGCTTTTTCATGGACTCTAGGACGAAACCGAAAACAACAAAGGAGGATAACGCGAACCTGAAGGAACACCTGAAGCTCTGATTACCACTTGATGGGAACGGGGTCCCGATCTTCCAACAGGTTCTGGATACGTTCGATTTGGTGGAGGCGCGACACAATCGATCCGGCTTCCGAACGACACGCTCAACCCGCAATCGCAGCACCACGTCTCTCAGGTTATCAACCGTGCGCAGCCGGTTGACCTCGCCAAGAAGGCTAATCCTTGCCTGCGAATTGAAGAACACAAGCAAGAACAAGGAAGAACACAACTGAATTGCAGATGTATTGATTCAGCACTCGAGAGTTAGGGTCTCACAAACCGATGAACGGCGAAACTGTTCAAAGACAGAATTGATCTAAGCAAAACCCAAACCCTAATGGTGGGGGTGGCGGCTGGATATAAAGGAGTTAGGGGCGTGCAAAACCCCTGGACGCGCCCCTAATGGGCTCCAACACGATACAAAGCCGATCGGCCCAAAAGACGGTGGCGCAGCACCCTGACAGATTCTGAACACCCACTTGTTTCAACGATTCCTGTTGACTCAGAAGGAATTTTGACATGGGACCAAAGCCATTGGAAATGTGGTCTTCTTAGCTTTCCATACATATGTGGAACGTCCAAAACAGAGTCCGGATGCGATCTGGGCGTCTGTTTTAGTGCGGTCTGGTCCTGGACTCCGAATTGGATTCGAAGTCGGTTTGAGTTGGGCCTCTAACATGATTCGACCGCCCTTGCTGGACTTGTGCGTCTTGTAGCCCTTCTCCAAGTACTTCCAGGTCCTCTCCATGGTTCCTAATCATAATTAAATCATTAGGTAGCAATCTATTCTCGAATGAACAAAAGGAAGTACTTAGGAACGAGCTCACCTGTAAATTCAATTGTCGGGCGCGAGCTCTAGTGATTGGTCCTTGAATGTCAAGTGGAGGAGTGTTGTATGTATCCGAAGAAGTGATGTCCTCATCACATCCATGTTCTCATATTGCTTCTAAAGTTTAGAGTTCATGGTTGCAAGCATGAGACAGCTAACATCAAGTGAGTCATTGCAATATTTCTCATACTCATTCTTATAAGCACGGGTAGCATCTTTAGCTGGTTTATCTGTATATAGAACCTCTAGAACATATTCCTTCTTTTCTTACTTGAGAGCAATTCTCAAGTTAAAATACCAGTCAATGAAGTTTGCTTTATTTAGTTTTTCTTTCTTAACAATAGATCGTAGGTTAAAACTGGATGTGAAGGAAGTAGACGGTGGCATTGTCTACAACATAACATGTATATGAAAAAATTCGGCACTATATTTATGCGAAATTTTTCATTAAACAATTTAACAAAAGATAGTCCAACTATATGTTTAAAAATCATGTACCCTCTAATAACATATAGTGAATCAAGATCCATATTTAACTCTTTGGCATCATTGCTAGAAACCTAGTGATGTAGGTAACCAAACCCTTGCTAATTACATTATATGTAACTCTTGTTTGTTGAGTGACATCCATATGTCTCGGTCTCAACACTATGCCCCTGACCTAAAACTATTTCGATAGCCTAGTCAAATTAAACCAATATTATGCATGAAGCATTCAACACTTTACCCTATCTCATTGAGATAATTAATAGCACTCTACTTTGGTTGACCTATCGGTTAATGATCAAAATCTTGATAGGTGCAACTATTGTAAGGGAATCAAGTTTTACTTAATTTTTTCCTAAAGGGATACTATTCTATCATGCTAAAAACACCCAAGATGGTAATAACATGAATAATAGTATAACAGAAACATAAAAATATTCATAATTAAATCATATTAAACTGTTATTTAGTATGGTCCTTAGCATGACAATCTCCATCACCACGCTTCCTGTCCACTGAGCCATGAATGCTTGAGTTCACCACATTCATCTACTTAGCTATTACTCCTAACAGCTAATAATGAATTACATAAGAAAATATCAAGCATCACAAGTTAACATGCAGGCCATTATACAATAATATATAGCCTATGTCTATAAATCAACATGACACAAAGGCCATAAAAAACTCATACATGCATCACATACATAACGGGCCATATTATTCACACAACCCTGCAAAAATGAGTAATGTGCATAATCCAATTCTATTGTGCAATATGAGCACATAACACCTATAATGCGCGATACGATTACCTAGCATGGCCCAATTAATCACATTAACCTAATTCTGAACCAATCTGATCGGCTCAATTTTCCATTGATCAATCATATTGATCGACATAGGAGGTTTCCAAAAAGGACATCAACTCAGTGCTATCAATTCATAGCTTCTTTGAACTCATCTACTACCACCAAAACCAATCGATCTTATTAACCAGTGCCTAAACCAATCCAATAACATGAACTGATCTAAGCTATCATATCAGACCAGTAATAGATCCAATCTACTACCACCACATATCAACTATATGTGACCAATCTAGATCACGATGGCTTTGATACCACTATTGGGATACTGGTAGGCTATACTAGCACAAATTAAAATTTTCTACCATGTAAACCAGACATGCAAGTTAGAGATCATAGATCATTACCATTAGACATGCAGTGCTGTGGAAGAAGAGTTGAAGAAGTTGGTTCAACGAAGAGCGCATTGGTGTAGTTGAAGTAGTCGATCATTCTCTGGACAACCGTCTCCTCCTCGCGATCGTCTCGATCAGTACCACAGTCGTAGTAACACCTCTTCCAAGGTCCACATGTCCAGGGATAGAACACCGTGCGTCAGTTTGCTAGTATAAGTGCACACAGTAGGGATTATGAGAGGTGACAGTTAGGGTTTCGATGGGTGTGTTTCAGGATGCCTCCCTCAGCCCCCGTACCTCTCTTTATATAGCCTCCAATCTGATCCTTATTTGATATAATCAGATATCATATCCCACTTGAAGACTATCATCTGGACCCTTATCATTCCATCCTATTAAGCGTGTGACCCTATATGTTCATGTATATTTGGCAATGGGCTGAAAACGGTATATTTGGCCAAGGGCTGAAAATTACTTTTCGGTCCATAAGTCGACAACGGTCCCTAGCAGGACATAACAACTCCCAAATATACATAAAGATCACATCAGACGAACCTATATAGTGCTTATGTACCGATCCCTTTACCTCATTATACTAAATCGAACTCAAGGTGATAAATGTGCCATCCTATAATAGCTCGATCCTTCATTTGAACCTATAGTGGATTACTCATTTGTGATTGACTCCTCAACTACATTCAGCACGGTCATGCACTTTCTTAATCTAACCACATCTAGGGTCTCAGAGATATCTCTGCTATTATATAGGAGGGCAAAATTCTATTTTGATCGCTCATATCCCTTTGCATATTTCATAGCAAACTCGAAAGCTACCTTTATGACCTCTCAGTCATGAAGTAGTGTTTGACAACCTCTAAGTAAACTATTACACATGTAGAAAACAATGACGATCTCAGGTCTAAGGATCCTACGTACACTATGTATGAGACCAACTGATGACACTTATTAAGAATATAATAATTCCCATAGTGTCTCATGGTAGGTCAATCCAACATCATGTTCTCTAACATGTGTCCACATAATTAATTTGATATTCTATATCTATGATTCATGAAATATGATTATCAATCATACATGTGCTGATCTATAAATTATAATTGTCTCACATAATGATATATGATTAGAGATAATTTAGAATAACATCAAAACATGAATAAAGAGTTCGATGAAAAAGTCATATACTTGTTGATCAATATGAAATACATTTATTCAAAAGACAAAATAACATATTATTCAAAGGATCATAAACATAAAAATACTACAATCATCTCCATGATTACCTCTAGTGTATATCACTAATGAAGCTGACCACCAAGCACCTATCTACTGTGAAGAGAATCTTCCAATACATCGCTGGCACATGCCACTTTGGTTGCCACTACGCGAGGAAGATGTAGGAACCACATGTAGTCGATTACAATGACAGCAACATGGTGGGTGATGTTGACACCCGCACGAGCACCATAGGCATGCTATTCTTCCTTGACCATAGCCTTGTTTGTTGGCAATTGCAGAAGTGGAAAGTGGTGGCCCTAACCTCCTACAAGGATGAGTACATTGCTATGACAATGGCAGCATGCCAGGGCATCTGACTAGCCTACCTCCTTTTATGATCTAAAGAACAAAGAGGCTGGCACAATTGTACTCAAAGTGGATAACAAGTCCACTATCTCCCTTAGCAAGAATCCCATTTTCCACAACTGAAGTAAGCACATTGATATGAGGTATCATTTCATTCGAGAGTGCGTTGAGAGTAGGAAAGTTGGGGTTGAATTCATCAGCACCAATGAGTAGGTTGCAGACATTTTGACAAATAAGTTGGGATGCATCAGGTTTCAGGAGTTACACGCAAAGATTGGGCTCATCAAAGTTAAGAAAATGCATGAGGTTTCTCATTGAGATCAACAAGATTAGGGAGTAATTTATTGAGATAATCTTGTTGCCTCTTCAGCTTACATATTCATTAGATGACTACATGAGTGGAAGTCAAAATGGAGCATTTGAGTTTCCATTGAGATAGTTGTGTTTCCATTGATAATTAGTGTTCACATGTGAGAGTGTTCACATATGTTTCCATTGATAATTAGTATTCACATGTTAGAGTGTTCTCACTCTGTACTCATATATAAATAGACAATCAATAGAAGGGAAGAGTATCTCAATTGCAAATCATTCCAGTGTTTGTGTGCGTTAGGAGTAGGCACGTCTAACATGCAACGGCGTGGTGGCGTGCTCACCGATGTCAAGGAAGATAGTGTCATTCCTGGCAAGGAGGGGAAGTGAAAAATGGCGAGCTGAAAGAGATGATGCGGGTGTCTTGGCTTAAAAAGGAAGGATAAAAATGGGAGTTGCTCATGATTTCTCATTAGGGCAGCATGACGGGGAGAAAGGCACTTCCTTGCTTGGCTTGCAGGGCAAGCTAGGGTAGCAAAGCTGATGTGGCGATGGGATGTGATGGGCGTGGTGCTAGAGTACCCACGGGGTAGGTGATCCAAGGTCAAAAAGGGCAGATATGGTGCTAGGGAGGTGTCGGCAATGTGGGAACGGCATCTACTCGTGCAGCAATTGGCGCTCATGGGTGGTGATGAGTTGAGGTGAGTACAATGATTGTGGCTTGGTCCTAGGGTCCACCTAACAGCAACTCAGTGGAGGGAAAGTGAGTGTGGCTCATCTCCATGTGGGCGAGCATGTGGCAATGGTGGTGAGCCAGGCGGGTGTAAGGTAGAAGACAGGATCCGACAGGTGGGGCCTAGACCCACTGGTCAACAAGAGAGAGAGAGAAAAGACAAGAGAGAGAGTGTGTGTACTTCTTGTTGGTGGGTCTTAATGCCTTACACTCTACAAGTGCATAAAGAATGTTGTAGCTTTCATAGGGAATATTGTAACATCCTATTTTTCAGAGTTTCTTTGAAGTTTTTAAAAGAAAATTCACCATTTGGATTTTTCTAGAATTAATTGATCCTTAAACTGAATTATATTAATTATAAAGATTTAATATGACTAACCTAAACTTCAATTGTTGTTGAGAGTATTTTATTTGGGTTCCATGTGCTTAAAGGAATTTTTTTGAATTTTCTTGGGTTTTTTCTGATATTATTTGCTATTTTTTGGAGCTCAATTGAATTTATTTCAATTTTTGAAAATAAAAAATTCTAAAAATCTGGGTTTTGGCTCATGGGCCTAAACCCCTCCAGCCTACTCTTTTTCCCGCGCCCATTCGGCCTGGTCCGCCTATTTCACCCTGCACCCAAGAAATCATGGCCATCCACGTGTCCCTCGCTCGCACATCGTCTCCATGCCATCCCAGCCACGGACTCGTCTCGGTGTCTATCTCGTGTGCGTACCTGGCTGTCTCCACCCGGGACTCAAAAGTCATGCCCATCTCGGCCTCTCGACGTCTGTGCTTAAATAGCTACTACACCCTCGAGTTCCACATCCCAACGCCGCTCGCCTAGCTTCGCCGTTGTTGCATTGTCTTCCTCTCGACAACGTCATCTTCATCTCTTTACCGACCCATAGTCATTGTGTGCCATTGCCTTCACCGTTCTTTCCACCAACTGGTGAGTCGCCGAGTCGTACCTTCCCCATCCATCATCACCGCTAGCCAGCCCCCCTGCCCTCGATCACCCTACCCGCCGCTTCATTCTGCACGAGCACCGTGTCCTAACTTTGATTGACCCAATTCTTTTTCCTAAATTCATCTAAAATTGAGCTCTATCATTTGGATCTAGTTTCAAAGTTTTTGAAGTTCATTTGAATTTTATTTTATTTATATCTTGGTCATTTTCTCTCCCGTTAGATAACGTCTTCGAAGGAGTAGAAGATCAGAAGCCACTAACCGAGCAAGGCCAAGGGCAAGTCATGTCCTTTGATCATGTTGAACCTAGTTTTCAATCTATTATTTATTATTTTATTTTAAATATCATGCATTGCTATTTTAGTATAAACCTTTGTACTTGGTAGTTATGGTCCAACTTGATTAATTCCTCTTGATAATTTGAAAGCTATGATTCCATTGTCACCATAGGATGGATAATTATCTTGTGATGCAATAGTAGTTGTCATATGGGTTGTACATTTAAATTGGTTAGCCATAATAATCAAAGCTCCATGCAGAATGACAGAAATGCAAGAAAATCCAGCTCCCCCTTAGTATATGAAGCATTTTTCGTTCAAGTTGAGTTATGTCAATATTAAGATCTAGCAAATCTCAAATGAATTCCCCCTGAACCAAAGCAATAAAAACGAGAAGATGGCAAGAAAAACAGAAAGGGCAGTCCTCAGAGCATAGATAAGATATAGAGGATACTAAGGCTTAGACTGACTCTCATCTACCCCATATGACGCTAGGACTATCAGCTGATCTTCTAATACACTAAGGAGTAAACACGTTCCCTATCTACCCAAAGGTGGCCCAACCCTTGCTAGACCTATAAGAAGTGAGTGAACTCAACCTAGTGAGAAGAGAGACAGCTAATAAGCAGCATCCTAGAATCACAAGATGAGAGGAAGAAGTCTAAGCAACAAGACGAGAGAACCACTGTTATCTATGTTAGGAGGACTAACCCAAATGCACCCACATGCAATGCAACAGAAAGGAGCAAGAGCATAAAAAAGCAGGATAAAACATGAAGCACAAAGCTCCCCCTCACAACAGTCCATAAGGACAAACCACCCCAAGCTCTCCCCGCAAGGTTGAAAACCTAGAGTCCATAAAGATATCGGCCAACTGGTGGTCACTCTCCACAAACTGGAGCACTATGTCACCCTTCTCCACATGGTCTCTAAGGAAGTGATATCTGATATCAATGTGCTTGGTCCGAGAGTGTTGCACTGGGTTCTTGGCAATGTTGATGGCAGAAGTGTTATTACAAAAGAGTGGAATACTATCTACAACTAATCCAAAGTCCCGCAGGGTCGAAGCCATCCACAGTGCCTGGCTGCAGCAACTAGCGGCAGCAACATACTCGGCCTCAGCGGTGGACTGTGCAATACTAGACTGCTTCCTAGAAGACCAGGAGACAAGAGGTGTGCCAACGAATTGGCAAGTGCCAGAAGTACTCTTCCTATCTATCCTACAACCAGCAAAGTCTGCGTCGGAGTAGGCTCTGAGCGACAGACAGGAAGACGAAGAGTATCAAATACCATAATCTATGGTAACTCAGAGGTACCGAAAGATGCGCTTCACCGCCTGACGGTGAGATACGCGAGGAGAAGCCTGAAATCGAGCACAAAGACATACGGAGAAGTGTATGCCCGGTCTCAAGGCAGTGAGGTACAAGAGGGAGCCAATCATGCTGCGATACTCCTTCTGATCAACTGGCTCGCCATCCTCAACCTGGGAGAAATGTTGAGCTACAAATCTAGCCTTGTTTCACATGACTACCCCATCCTCACTCTGCTTGTTTTTGAACACCCACTTAGTACCTATGACATTATGACCTCTAGGGGGCTCAACAAGCGATCAGACCTTGTTTCTTTTAAAGTTCTCTAATTCCTCGTGCATGGCATTGACCCAAGACTCATCAGAAAGAGCATGACTAACATCCTTGGGCTCGAAAGAGGCAACAAAGACAGAGTGCAAACAGAAATGAGACATGCCAGACTTTGAGCGTGTAACACGCTCGAAGAGATCTCCTATCATCTGATCTGAAGGATGATGATTTAGGATATGATGGGGAGGTCTTGGATGAGAAGAAGTAGCCTCTACCTCATGAGCTGACGAGGTAGGAGCAGAGCCACTAGCTCCTAAAGATGCGGAAGGAATGAGCTGATCTCCTCAAGGTGCGGTGGTAGAAGTAGGCACCTCAAGGGGAGGAGGAACTTGATCACGTAGACAACCCTCATCTCCATCCTCCTCATCATCCACAAAGATGGGCTTGGACTGCTCTACAGAACCTGAGATATCGGGCATAGTCCCCGGACTGGCCTCATCGAAAGTCACCTCACAGGTTTCTACTATTTTGCTAGACTCACAGTTCCAGACTCTATACGCCCACGAAGAAGTCGAGTAATCCAAAAAAATCCCATCACAAGATCGTGACTCGAACTTATCTAGATTCCCAGATTTCAGAATAAAACACTTGCAACCAAATATGTGAAAATGAGAGACACTGGGCTTTCGCCCATATCTCAACTCATAAGAAGTGCGATGCAAGTGTGCCCTCAGAAAAACTCTGTTCGAAACATGGCACACGGTGGCTATAGCCTCAGCCCAAAACATCCTAGGTGTAGAGTACCCATCTAGCATTGTCCTGGCCATCTCGACCAAGGTACGGTTCTTCCTCTCCACGACGCCATTTTGCTGTGGGACGTGCGGAGAAGAGAACTGGTGCTCTACACCTGTCTCATCGCAGAACTTCTCAAAGTAGGAATTCTTGAACTCCATGCCATTGTCATTGCAGATCACTCGTAAGGCGCCCAGAAGCTCAACAGAAAGCCTACTAAAAAGACCCCAAAAATGGGTAAATGTCTCATCCTTCGAGGTTAAGAAAAACACCCAAGAGTACCTCGAGAAGTCATCGACCACAACAAGAACATACCACTTCCCTCCTGCCGACTGCACTCTAGCTAGACCAACTGTGTCCATGTGGAGCAGCTGTCCTGGTGCATCGGTCATAGTCACTGTGACCGGAGGATGAGAAGCCGCAACCATCTTGCCATGCCAGTAAGGAGCGTAGACTAGATCTTTGACCATCTTGAGTTTAGGCAGACCACAAATGAGATCGTGGCTGCTAACTCGGGTCAAATGGTCAAATCCAATATGATCAAGTCTCCTATGCCAGAAAGTGAGGTCACGGGACTCAGAAGCAACTAAACACCTGAAAGAATCATCAGAAGACTCAACAAAATTAGCACGAAAGATCCTCCCATATCTAGAAATCCCACAAACCAGACTCCCCGAAGAATCAAGAATTTTGCAAGTATTTTTCTTAAAGCTTACCTCAAAACCGTCATCGATAAGCTGGGAAACCGAGAGCAAATTATATTGCAGCTTACTCACTAAGGCAACATCTTTTAAAACGAAAGAATCATTAACACGCACAGTACCTTTAGCGATGACACGCCTAGAACAGGCATCTCCGAAGGTGATCGTCTCATCACCTGGAGCTCGGGCTAGGGAAGAGAACCAACGAGAATCTTCGGTCATGTGTCGATAACACCCGGAGTCCACAAGCCATACCTCTCCCTTCCCTGCTTGGCGAACCTGAGTCAACAAGAGAGGGATGGCTCAGTACTGGGATGAATCAAAAGACATTTTGGAACTCAATACTGAGTCACACGATGAGCAGAAGAAGTAGTCACACACGACTGACCTCTAACTACCCTACGCTCTCCGTCGCTCAGAAAGCCAGATGGTCTATGAGTAGACCTGAAGCTTTTGCTGGGTCCAATTTCTCGATGGGGAAAATGAGATCTACCCTCAGGACGGCGGATATCATGAGCAGAGGAAAATCGAAGACAAAAATCATAAAAATAAAAAACCAAGTCCTCGATGCTGCCTAACACATAAACATGATCAACTCTAGACCTCGTGTTGGTCTTAGATGCACTCAAGGTCTGGGGCTGACCCTGAATACGCCTAAGAGCCTGAACAGGTCTCTCCGTACGATTTGGTGCGCTTGAAGCATCTCTGTATCCGGTGTCCATCCTTCTGACAGAAGGTACAATAAAACTTCGCCTTCTGGTCGAAGCACCAGGTGTTACCACCTTACTGTCAGAGATCCCTTGGACAAAGCCCGCAGATTTGAACTCAACATTCTTGGTTCTGGGCTTGACCTTGATCACCCTGTTGTTATGGGTCTGAGAACAGCAGGTGGATACTTCCTAACATCCTCAAGAAAATCATATCCTAGACCTTGATTGAACTTGCAAATTTTGGATTTGTCTAGAATAAGATTTAGCTTCTTCTTGCATCCTACAAATCTATCAAGAGTGTTCATAAGATACTGACACTCCTGAAAGAGAGAGGTGCAAGAAGAGCAGGGGAAGAATAGACAACAGAAGGAGAGGAAGAGGAGCCAATAGTAGAAGAAGGAATGGCATGTGCATGCACAGCCTCCTTAACTTTGAGGGCTTCGCATGAAGCAAGGGGGACAGTCCTACTTCTAGCCATTTGGTCCTCGTGCCTAAGCGTCTTTAACATTTCCTTGGACTTCTCCCCCACCATAACACAATCAGATTGTGGCTTCTCTAGAAGGTCCTTAGTTAGCTTCACAGATTTTTCATCCAAAGCAATGAGTTCAAGTTTTAATTTTTCACAACTATTGCATGGTGAGCTAACAGGATCCTTAGACATATACTGAGCCAATTTGTTGTTATGGTCAATCATTTCTTGAAACTGTTTTGAGACAGATTTAAGTTTAGTAGTTAATTTGGGACTGTTGTAGGGGTGGCCCCCACCTAAGCCCAGCAGGCCTGTTAGGGGAATGTAAGGCCCAAAATGGGACATGTATAATGACACGAGTACCCTTGAGGGGAATACTCAGATGTAAGGGTATAATTGTAAAAGCACTCCCCATGTGGACATATGTATACAACACAGGCCATGGGGAGAAAGGCCAAGCCATTACTCACCTAACTCTCCACTACCATACTCTCTCTCTGTTTGGTCTGTAACCACAACAGTTGGCACCGTCCGTGCGGAGGACAAGGGTAAGCCTCCAAATCCGAAGGAGGATGGCACCTAAGAAAGCTTCATCATCGGCGGCGAGGAAGAAGAAGGGGGAGCGACGGAATCTCGCGTCAGTACCAGGGCTTCGGCGTTGGCAGCCGCGGGCACGGGTGGCAATGCGGGTGTGACGGTTGTGAACACTAACGTTCACGACACGACGCCTGACCCCGCCACCACCGTCGCGACGCCTGACCCCGCCACCACCACCGCGACGACCAACCCCGCCACCATCGCCGCGCCACTGGACCCCGCCACCACCGCTGCCACCGCCATGACGACCAACCCCGCCACCATCACTGCGGCCTCTGAAACCGCCCCACGCGTGGCACGTGACCCCGTAGCAGGCAATGCGGCAATCACCGGAAGCGCCACTCGGGTGGTTGGCGATGGAAATGCATGTGCATCTACTCTCCTACCAGGCGCGGGAGCGGTGAACGATTCCGGCGGTGACGCGGGCTTCGTCACCGGCTCTAGGGTCCTCCATGACAATGATGTGGGTAGCCTGGGTGCGCAGGCCGTACTCGCTGCCGTGCCGATCGTGCTGCCGGGCGTACCGACGGCCCCAACCACGTCCACGGTGGAGACCGCCCTGCTGGCGGCCCTCAGCGCATTTCAGCGGGAGCTGACAGATCTCTGCGGGGCTGTGCGAGATATGCAAGAGGCTCGGAACCAACACGCCCCACCGGCGGTTGCCTCGGAGCCCACCCCGGAGAGGGCGGATAGCCGCGACACCCTTACGTCCAGCCGCGTCCTACTACGATGCGTGGACCTGGAGTCCCCACTCTCCGCGGCCCTGCAGCAGGCGGCATGGCCGAAGGACTTCAAGTTCCCAAGTATCATCGAGGCGTACAAAGGTGACACCGACCCACGAGAATTCGTGCGCGTGTACGAGACCACTATCGAAGCCGCCGGCGGAGACGACACCGCGAAGGCAAAGGGACTCCCCCTCGCGTTACAAGGGGTGGCGCTCTCTTGGTTCTTCACTATAGAACCGCAGTCCATCTACGCGTGGGAGCAGATCCACGACCGGCTCTACAACAACTTCCAGGGAAACTACATCGAGCGTGTCGATGCGGACCAGCACTTCGCAGTCAAGCAAAAACCTGAGGAGAGGCTCCAGGATTACTTCAAACATTTCACGAAAGTGCATTGCCAGGTTAAGGACGTCAATGAAACAACCGTCATCAATGCAGTGATACAAGGCATCCGCCCAGGACCGATGGCCGAATACAACACGCGCAAACCAATCAAGACGGTCGTGAAGCTCTTCGACAAGACGGAGGAGTATGCCAGAGCGAAAGAGGACGCCCGGCGATGACACGGCGATGACTTCGACACCAGTCAGGCGGAGGGCTTGGCAAAGAACGATGGCTCGCCAAAGTTGGGCTCCTCGAAAGGCAAACGCAAGTAGGAGCAATCGAAGGATGCCTCCGAGCGCAAGGACATCCAGCACAAAGACTCGCTAGGCGATAGGCCCAAGCACGACCAATGCAATTCTAGGAAACCTCGTTACGTCTTTGACATCAAGGGCGACTCCGAAGATAACGCCCCCGCGGGTCGTGGTGGTAGAGGCCGTCGTGGCCGGGGACGAGGGCGTGGGCGGGGTCGCGATGACAGAACCCGCGAGGAGTACAACGACTAGCACCACGGGCAGTGGTGCGAAGTCCACGGCCGGGGCAACCACGACACGCGTGCCTGCGCTACTATCGCGGCGCTCCGGCAGAGCGTCGCTAGGGATAAAAACCCGGAGGCACGCGCGCCTGTCATGGCGCACGTCCAACACCCCCAGGACCAAGGAATACAGTCCCAGGAAGGGCCCCTGTGGATTCAGGCCCATGTGCAGCAACCTCGAGAGGGCCTCCTACAGTTGCAAGCCCCGGAAGGAGCCCAGCGCAGGATCATAAACGTCATTTTCGGAGGCTCCTCGTTGGGGTTTGCCTCGGCGCGACAGCAGAAGGCCTACGCGAGGAGGCTACACCACGTCACGGCATACCCAGCGCAGGCACCACCGGAGTGGGCACAACACGAAATCACATTCACGCCCACTGATGCGGAAGGCGTGGAGTTCCTCCACCAAGATCCCCTAGTCATCCGAGTCCTCGTTGCAGGATGCGAGGTCAGGCGCGTCCTTGTCGATGGAGGAAGCTCCGCGAACATTGGGCCCTTCAGGCATCCCGTTGCAAGGCTTCGGGGGGCAACCCCTACAGGCATTGGGCCAGATATGCCTCCAAGTCTCCTTCGGCCAAAACAACAACGTGAGTGAGTACGCCATCTTAGACGTCGTCGACATTTCATACCCCTACAACGCCATATTGGGGCGGCCGCTCCTAAACTCTCTTGGGGTAGTAGCTCCTAAACAACGTGAGGAGTGAGTACAGCTTCCTATGTATGAAGCTCCTCGGACCGCAGGCCATTATCATCGTCCACGGCGACTAGGACATGGCTCGACGCATAGGGTGTGCAGACGCGGAGACCCTGGGCGACCCCGGAGAGTGCCCGGCACTCCCCCCGCACGAGTTATCCCAGCAGCAGAGGCTCCCGCCGTGCCCCACCTCATCACCGGGCAACGGCAGCGGCGGCCGCTCCCATCCCTAAGCGGTCAGTGGTCGATATCTCACCTTTTGTAACCGCCCACCCGCGCAAACGGGAGTTTAATAAAGTTCACCGTTTGCACAAATTTTCTTGTTTCCCAAAACAAAGACACGCGTTCGCGCGCGCACTCTCCGTGAAAAACACGGGCATGAGTATAAACAAAACACGCGTTCGCGCGCGCACTCTTCATGAAAAACACGGGCATGAGTATAAACAAAGACACGCTGCTGCTGCATTTTCGTGGAAAACATGGGCATGAGTATAAACAAAGACACGCTGCGCTGCGCACTCTCCGTGAAAAACACGGGCATGAGTATAACAAAGACACACGTTCGCGCGCGCACTCTCCGTGAAAAGCACGAGCATGAGTATAAACAAAGACGCATGGGGGGACACCTCCGCGCGCACTCTACGGAGTATAAATAAGACGTAGCGTCGAGGTCCGCCTCCGCACGCAATTTCACCACCCGCAACGCGCGGAGGCTCGCCTCCGCTCGTAGTCCACGAACTGTAAACAAGACACAGCACCGAGGTCCGCCTCTGCACACACTCCACGGAGTATAAATAAGACGTAGCGTCAAGGTCCGCCTCTGCACGCAATTTCACCGCCTGCAGCAGTCCACGGACTCTAAACAAGACATAGCGCCGAGGTTCGCCTCCGCACGCACTCTACGGAGTATAAATAAGACGCGGATGTTGTCCCTACGCACTCTACTGAGTATAAACAAGACGTGGATGGTCCCGCGCACGCATGGGTGTTATCTCTATGCGTACTCTGCGGAGTCTAAATAAGGCGTGGTTGATTGTCCCACGCACTCTACGGAGTATGCGCACTCTACTGAGTATAAACAAGACGCGGATGCTCCCGCGCACGCACGAGTGTTATCTCTACGCGTACTCTGCGGAGTCTAAATAAGGCGTGGTTGATTGTCCCATGCACTCTACGGAGTATAAACAAGACGTGGATGTTGATCCCACGCACTCTCTAGAGTATAAATCAAGACGTACATGTTGATCCTACGTAGTCTACGGACTTGGATAGGACGCAGCGCCAAGGCTCACCTCTGCACACCTCCTGCGAGGTATTTCGCGGAGTGCCAGGGTGATGCACTAGAGGCTGGCCCCCGCGCGCGAGGAAGAAGAGGGCGTTAGAAGCCGCTCCTGCGCAACCCAGAGAGGGCGGGTGAGAACCGCCCCCGCGCACGACTAGGCGCCAGCTCCGCTGCCACCACTTCGAAAGGCAGGGGACGGAGTGCTCGCGCGTCTACTTCGACTAGGCGCCACCGCACGCCACCACTCAAGGGTAGGGGACGGAGCGCCGCGTGTTCACTTCAATAAGGCGCCACCACCGCCACCACTGGCGGGTAGGGACGGAGCGCCACGGGTCTACTTTGATTAGGCGCCATCTCCACCGCCACCACTTCCAAGGGTAGGACGGAGCGCTATGCTGCTCATTTCACTGGATGCCACCGCTGCCACCACTTCAAATGGTAGGGGACGGAGCACTCACGCATCTACCGATTAGGCGCCACCGCTGCGCCACCACTCGAAGGGTAGGGGACGGAGCGCCGCGCGTCTGCCGACAGGCGCCAGCCCACCGCACCACTGGAGGGTAGGGGACGGAGCGCCGCAGCGTCTCATTTCGATAAGGCGCCAACTCCGCCGCACCACCGAAGGGTAGGGGCGGCGCTCGCGACTCGCGCGTCTACTTTGATTAGGCGCCACCTCGCCACCACTCGGCGGTAGGGGACGGAGCGCCACGCCGCCTACTTCGACCAGGCACCAGCCCGCTGCCACCACTTGAAGGGTAGGGGATGGAGCGCTCGCACAAGATCGACTCGACCAGGCGCCGGCTCGCGCCACCACCGAAGGGTAGGGGACAGAGCGCTCGGGTGTCTACCTTGACTACCCCACCTCCGCTGCGTGCTAGTAACGATATGCGGACGCGCCCAGGACAATGGAGACGTACCCCGCATGATTGAGCTACAACCACCTGGTCTGTATTCATCGACAAAATTTTACAAGGGCGGTCTACAAGGGTGCGCAAACATCTTCGACGCTTGTGGCTGCTTCTCGGCAGGTTCATCTTTAACACGCACTCGTGCCAGGGCCCCGCTCAAAGAAATCCGACCCACCCAAAAATCCAGCGACTCCTCGGCCCTCCGCCAGCTTCGAAGATGCCGTCGGGTCACGAGGTTCGACGTAAGCAGCCGGCCCCAGCTGGGTAGCTGCTCGGGACACGAGGGCAATAAGTTAGAAAGTCATTGAAGCAACCCAATACTTTATTCAAAGAGGAGAGGCATATGATACAACGCACACCAACACGCGACAACCCTGGCGTCACACCTGTGGGTTTGCAGCACCCTCCGAGGCCTCAACGCCACCCTCATCACGCCGCGGGACCTCATCCAAAAATTGGCCGAGGTTCCCCTCGCCGAAAAAGGAACGCCAAAGCTCGATCCTCGCGGCAGCCTCCCCGATGTACTCCCAGATCCGCTCGTGGAAGAACTGCACAGCGCGACGAATGGCGCGCACGGCACCAAACATCGCCCCGGCCCCGGCCGGCATCTCCATCTAGGGGTAGGCTAGCCCGCCGACGTGTTCGCAGCCGCAGATTCGTAGGAGCGCGCATATTAGACACGACGTCACATAGGAGCAATGGTTGCCGAAGGTTGTCGCGGCGCCGCGCGCAATATCAGCTGCGTCTCCGATCCACCGGAGCGTGCGTGACAGCTTCTCTGTCCCGAATGAGTGGTCCGGCAGTTTGACGATAAGCCCCTGGAGTGTGTTTTCCAGGGCCAGCATGGCATCCCACGCAATCATCGAAGCTTTGCCCAAAGCCTGGTCCCACTCAGCTAGAGACAAGGCAAGCTTGCCTTTCTCCTTCTCTAGCATGGCAACTTGTTGCAGCAGGCCATCTCTCTCCGCCGCGCCACCTCTGCGGCTGACTCCCGTGCTGCGGCGGTGAACTCCTCGACATGCGCCTTCATCTTCGCGCACTCTGCTTCCAAGTGGCGGATGCGGGCATCCTGGCGAGTGCGCCCGCAGCCTTCAGCGAACTTCCTTCGCACCGCGGCCGCCCGAGCGCCTTGCTCACGAGCGTAAGCCGCTTGCAGGGCCTGGGCCAACACAAGTGTCTGCGCGGCAAAGGGGTTAGCAAGCTCCACACGGCCGTGTATGGTCCTAACGACAGATACTTACCCTCACGCCCGACACTTCTAGTGCGTCCCCAAGACGCCCCGTCCCGTATGTCAGCAACGCTTGCTGCCCAACGCTAGTGGCGGCGTCATCTGCAATCCCGCGCCATGCCCTCAGCGCCTCTAACGGAGGGACGAAGTCTGCCGGGCTCGGGCGCACAGCGTCTGCGTCTCCAGCACCGGGACCCCCACATTCCGAAGATGGCTCTTCCTCCGGGATGAGTGTCGCTGCAAGAGGGGGTACTGGTCAGAGCCCTGTCAGACATGGCACAATTACACCAAGGTATGACATACTAGCTTACCCTCGGTGGCAGAGGGAGGACTTCGTGGAGACGCCTCCCTAACCCCAGGCGGGGTAGCAACGACACCGGCCCCGCGGGCGGCACCGGCTCCTGAGGCCGGAGGACCTCCGGATTGGTATCCGACGCCAGTCGTTCATGTGCCATGACCGCCGGGGTCTCAGGGGCCAGGAGGGCGTGGGACAGAGGAACTTTGCTATACGAGTCAGAGTCCCACAAGCTCCCAAAGTCGGTCGCCACGGCGAAACCCCTCGAAGTCCGGTGAAGGGGGGTCGCAGGCGTGGCCGCTTTCCCTGGGAAGGAGGTGAAGGCCCCGCCTCGATAACCACGGCAGAAGGGGCCTCCACAGCGGCAACACTTGCAGAAGGAGCCCCCGTAGCCGCGACACTTGCAGGCGGAGGCGCTACCCTCGTAACCTCCGCAGGGGGCACCTTAGTCCCGGCCGCTTCTGTCAGCAAAGACCCCTCTATGCATACTCCCGCGGAAGGCGACCCCGGCATCGTCATGGCCGCAGCCAAGGGCTCCGCCCCGGTGCCACCAGTCAACGCTGGCTCTGCCTCGGCAGCCGTAGCGAGCGAGGAGACTTCCTCCTCCCGACAGCCTACGGAGTGCTCTCTGCCCCCGGCATCGCCCGAAGGCCTATCGCCCCCAGCACCCGCGCCCTCCTCCGGGTTCGAGTCGGCGTACTACGCCGAATCTAACTCTGCGCTCGCCGCATCGACAGGGCCAGCCACAGCCGCCGTGTCGGACGCGGTCGCGACGGTCCGGGCCCTCTTGCGGGAAGGCGCTTTCGTTCCTGCGACACCGTCGTCTCGGGGTTGCGGGGCCGGAGGGGCGCGTCCCGGCATGGGAAGGCCCAAAGACTTGCACACGCGGTTTATCCGCCCCAGCCCCACCTCCGTAGTCGTCGCCGTACGCTGCTCGTGCTCCCTGGTGGTGTATGGCCCAAGGAACAAGCGCGCTGCGCGCTCCACGTCCTCCAGGCGGATTCCTACGTAGGGCAAAAAGCACGATTAGACATGACGCAATACGTACAAACGAACAGGAGGGCACGACTGAGGCTTATGAAGATCAGTTGGCGCTGGTAGTGAGCAAACGGACGGGTGAACGTTATCGTCCCGAAGCTTCCCGGCGGTGAGGTGCCAATCATAGGCAAGCGGCGCCACGCCATACATTATGTACTCCTCGACGAGGTCGCGCATATTGAAGTGGGCGGTGACCCCCACAAGTCTTCACGCCCTTCGCCTATCTTCGTGGTCGTGTGTTAGGCCAGGCGTGGTCTTGAATGCAATCGGCTGCCCATGCACTCAAGGCCGCTACCACTCGCCACACGGTGGTAGAACCACCGTCTTGTCCTATTGGACTCCCATTTCCCTCGCGTCGAGTTCGCAGGGAAGAGCTTCCCGCATGATGCCCGCAGAATGAAGTTGACGCTGCCAAACTTCGACAGCGTCCCGTCCCTCCACTCCTTCAGTTGGCACCGTGCTTCGTGCAGTATGCGAACATTGAGGTGCTGGGCCAACACGCCTCCGAGCGTAGGGCCCAGCTATATACGGCAAGGCGAGCCACTGCGTTCGGCGTTAGTTGTGCCAACTCCAGCTTGAAGGTTCGCAGCACGTCGCCAACGATCGCTGCGGTCGGGATGCGAAGCCCGGCTTCGAAGTAGGCGACGAAGATGATCGCCTCTGACTTCTTAGGGCGCGGCTTCGTCTCGTCATCGGTGGGTAGCCGCACCGCTTGGCGGTCCGATAGTCTCCCCTCGCGCAGTAGTGACCGGATCGTGTCCTCCGTCACGAGCGTGCGACCTAAGTCACCGGAGTACGGACCCTCCTTCTTCTTCGTCGCCGCCCACCACTTGTCTGCCGCCGCCGGATCGCGTTGCTCGAGCACGTATTTCACCTCAAGCGGCGAGGACCGCCGGCGGATGGCGTAGCCGCCGGCCACCTAAGCACGCTTGCTGCAAGTCGCCATTGATGTCCACGGGATACTCGACGGTGAAAAGGAGCGCACGAGCAAGAGTAGCTAGTACAGGAGACGGCGTGAATGACCAGAAAGCGCGTGGAGGAGGCGCAGACGTGGTATCATGGGGCGTATTTAAAGAGCCCTCGCCTCCCACCACCGGTAAGCGCAACCGGCAGACGATAACCGCTCATCTCCCTAGGGCTGAAGCCGAAGCGTCGCGATGGCACACGTATGCCACTTACGACCACGGTCGTACAGGGGCCTGTCACCGCACGACGCGCAAGTAGCGCCCCGCCGTGTGTCAGCTAACACAGGGAATAAATGCAGGTCGCACGACCCAACATAGCTTCCGACGCGTGTCAGCGTGGTCCTTGGGGCCAGTCAACCGCAACAATCCAAACAGGGTCTCTGCCCTAGCAGCGAGGCCCCAACCACGACTCTGGTCACGCCCACGCGAAGGGACACCGTTATGAAAGTACCGGAAGCCACCCTGATTCTGAGAAATGACACCCCGCCACATGCTCGTGCCCGCGAAAATGAAGGCAGACAGCGGAGCGCGACACACCTCCCGAGGGGATGGCGCTTCCCGATAGGATGGCGCCATACGGAGACTCCGGCCACTTAATCCAGTTTCGACCGGAGGCAGCTCCACGAATCAATCAACCCCCGCGGCAACAATATCAAGATCTCCCCTCCTGCGGAGATACTTTGACTTCGACTAAAAGGAGCGGACTCGTGCGCAAGGACTCGCCTATCGACATTCCCCGTATATGGTAAAGGCGGAGGCCACGTCACGTCAAGTTTTGGCTTGTTCTCATAAACAGGCCACCTTCGGTGCACCAACATTCTTGGAAAAGTAACGTTGAGGGGCCCAATCAGAAATCCCGACCGAAGGTGGGCCTATTTATGAGAACAGGGCAAACCTTGTCGCCATATGCAGAAACGCACCATGAAAGCAGGAAGTGCGACCAACTGTCGGTACCAGACGCTAACCAAGCTCCCAAGAAAAATAGGCCTCCATCAGTACATCAACATCCCCCAAGCCGTGTAACGCTGCTACGGAAAGTGGATGCGCTGAAGGGGCCCATTTTTAGGGGAGCAGCACCTATCCGAGCGCATAATGCAGGTACGATATATATACCCCATCAATGGCGGAAGCCCAACCGGTAGAAGTCCAACCGGCGGAAGTCCAGGCGACAAGAGTCCAACCGGCAGAAGTCCAACCGGCGGAAGTCCAGGTGACAAGAGTCCAACTGACGAAAGGAAAATCCAACCGGCGACGGAGCGCCGCAGCATCGTACGGCTTCAATGATGCAACCACGACGCCCCAAGCCTCATGCCGCGTCAATCAGGCCTCACCAGGCAGGCCAGCAGTCACTTGCCATCAAGAGCACTCGACGCTGGAGTTCGCCGTCGTTTGACGTTCGTGCGACGGCTTAGGGGCCCGCTCCGCCTACGCGTGCCTCGACATCCGACTCCGCCAACACCTCCGATTCAGCTAGGGCAACCGCCGAACCCACCGAACCGGAGGTGGCCTCGACCTTGGTTCCAACCCATACGCCGATGTCGGCTCTCGGTCCCGATGTCGACCTCGACCCCACTGCAGCAGAACCGAGTGGATAGCGAGGGCTTCGCCAAGCCACCTGGCGCCATACCTTCGCAACAGGGCAAACACTACACCAAGCAGCAAGTCCCTGACGGACGTTGAAAAAGCTCACAGGCCGCAGGGACGGAGGGGGCCAAAGGGCTCAGCAACATGGCTTCGGCCCGTGAAGCCCTTCACCATGAGAGGCTTCTGTTGTAGGGGTGGCCCCCACCTAAGCCCAGCAGGCCTGTTAGGGGAATGTAAGGCCCAAAATGTGACATGTATAATGACACGAGTACCCTTGAGGGCTCGGATGTAAGGGTATAATTGTAAAAGCACTCCCCATGTGGACATATGTATACAACACAGGCCATGGGGAGAAAGGCCAAGCCATTATTCACCTAACTCTCCACTATGATACTCTCTCTCTGTTTGGTCTATAACTACAACAAGGACAATTAGTGCAAGACACAATGGGCTCTAGCAAGGAAGCATGCAATTCAACAATCTTATGATCTGCCTTCTTTAGGTTAATCTTCAAGTTATTACAGCTTTCACAATTTTCAGGCAGATCAAGAAGCATAGTGTAAAGACCACTAAAAGCATTGTTCTTAACCTCACATGAGGTGCAAGAAGTAATCTCAATAGTAGTAGACGAAAGAGCAGCAGTCCTAGTCATTTCTAATTCAGCTAATAGACTAACATTCTCCATGTTGTGGCTACGGGCCAAACAGAGAGAGAGGGGACTAGTGGAAGTAGAGGAGGAGAGGAGCCAGGTCTGTGTGGGGGAGTTGAGTAAGAATGAGGGAGATGTCCCCCTTTGCCCCTCCTGGGGGCTTATATATATGTAAGTGGGGTAGAATGGGAAATCCCCATTCTACCCTTAGCATTTACAAAGGATGGGGGTACACCGTATATTTACACCGTTATATTCCTCTACACTATTGGGCCCATTACATGTTGGACTAGTTGCACGGCCTACCACGGGGTTGGGCCACCTACAACAAATACTCCTCGACATTGCTACCGAGGTCCCGATGGGCGAGCCGACGCGATCAACCACCCCAGCCCCGCTCCTCGACAAAGAAGCACGAGGTCGCCGATGCAACCGATAAGCACGCACCTAGAGGCAATGCTTATGAAGGAACCGTGAGGCGCCGAGACGCGCCGAGCGCCAAGACGGTTGTCGAAGGCCGAAGATGTGTCATCCCACCGAGGCGATGCCTACGAGGCGGACGGCGGAGTCGAGCACCGAAGACGTGTCGTCAAGCGCCCAAAATGTGCCGTCCCGCCGAGGCGATGCCTACAAGGCGGACAGCGGAGTCGAGCGCCGAAGACGTGCCATCCCGCCGAGGCGATGCCTACGAGGTGGACGGCGGAGTCGAGCACCGAAGGCGTGTCATCGAGCGCCGAAGACGTGTCGTCCCGCTGAGGCAATGCCTACGAGGCGGACGGCGGAGTTGAGCGCTAAAGATGTGTCGCCGAGCGCCAAGACGTGTCGCCCCGCCAAGGCGATGCTCGCGAGCGGACGACGAGTCGAAGCGCCAAGACGCGCTGCCGAAGCGCCAAGACGCGCCGCCCCGCCGAGGCGATGCCTACGAGGCGACGGCGAGTCGAGCGCCAAGACGTGCCATCCGCCGAGGCGATGCCTACAAGCGGACGGCGGAGTCGGCGCCAAGACGTGCTATCGAGCGCCCAAGACGCGTGCCGCCCCGCCGAGGTGATGCCTGGCAAGGCGACGGCGAGTCGAAGCGCCAAGACGTGCCGTCAGCGCCTAAGACGCGGCTGTCCCGCCGAGCCGATGCCTACAAGGCGGACGGCGGAGTTGAGCGCCAAGACGTGCCTCGAAGCGCCAAGACGCGCCGCCCCGCCCAGGCGATGCCTGGCAAGGCGACGCGGAGTCGAGCGCCAAGACGGTCGCCGAAGCGCCAAGACGTGCTATCCCCGCCGAGGCGACGGCGGAGTCGAAGCGCCAAGACGGTCGCCGAGCGCCAAGACGTGCCATCCCACCAGGCGATGCCTACGAGCGGACGGCGAGTCGAGCACCAAGACGGTCGCCGAAGCGCCGAAGATGTGCCGCCCCACCGAGGCGATGCCTCACGAGGCGACGGCGGGTCGAGCGCCAAGACGTGCCGCCGAGCGCCAAGACGCGCCGCCCCACCGAGGCGATGCCTACGGCGCGGACGGCGAGTCGAGGCCGGCGTGTCGCCGAGCGCCGAAGACGCGCCGCCCCGCCGAGGCGATGCCTACGAGGCGACGGCGAGTCGAGTGCCAAGACGGTCGCCGAGCGCCAAGACGCGCCGACCGCGTTGTTGCCCTACCTTCAAAAGAGTGTTCACCGAGGGCGGGCGCTGGAGCGAGGGCCAAGGCACTACGCACGCCGAGGTAGGAGGCGAGCGCCGCTCCCTACCTTCAAAGGAGTGCCGCGGGAGCGGGCACTGAGCGATGCCGAAGGCACTACGCACACCGAGGTAGGAGGCGAGCGCCGTTCCTGTGGGACCGGAGTAGAAACTTCCGACCCCGTGCATTACAAGATTAGTCCCGCATCAATGCTAGTACACCACGATAACGAGAAAAACGGTACATTGTCATCCACGATTTATTACAATAATAATGAAGTTTACATTGGTCATTGCCTTACAAAGGTTCACGTAACCTTAAAACAAAAATAAACACAGCGAAGAAAAAAGTAAATTAATCGACCCATCAATCGCCACAGTAATCGATCTGGGAAACGAGTCCTAAGCATCAGGAAGAAACCACCGTATCCACACTCGGCATGTAAGTCGATTCTCCACTTGAGCTTCGTCATCCTCTGCTAAAGTATTTGTAGAGCAACATGTGAGTACAAAATTGTACTCCAAGTCTTGGGAAAGATGCATAGATGCAAGGCTTCACAAAGGAAGGCTATATGGTTCTTTTGCATAAATCAAGATTTTATTTCAAATCTACATAATTACTTCAAAGGCCATTTGATAAACGTCTTGTTTTTCATAAATGAATTTAGATAAATAACTTAGTGAAGGTTAAACCACCAACACTAAAAACTTAGGCTATCTGCTAACTTTCAAAACTCAAAGTTAAGCCACCCGAGTGGTTACACCACCAAATTTAAATCACGAGTTACACCACTCCCGAGTTTGACAAACCATTTTATTTTGAAATCAAAATCAAACTTCTACCATGTGAATGCATTCCTTGTTCGCCCTTGACCGTAAGCACGCTATTCGAGTAGTTTTACTCTGCAGAGTTTGTACACTTTACCCACAAGAGATAAATTATCTTAATAGTCAACATGCTTCCTTTGGCATGAGACCCGGATAAAATATCACAAAGCCTTTCACCTACTCCAGTATAGCTAGATACCACCCGCTAAGGTTTCACCACAACTCGAATCCACGAGCCTGAGCCCCTCTTGCGCCGTATGAGTACAAGAACCCCGCCCTCACTATGAGTAACAAAGACACCTGGCACTCAATACACCACCGGTGATATCTAAACTACACCTTTATAGGTTAGTTAGCTAGGTCGCACTCCATATAGACTTGTGGTTGCACTTTTTGCTCGGCTTGGACAAACACAAGCGTCGGTCCTTAAACGACTGTGGTGGTTCATTCACAATTCTAAAATTTCGTGCTAATCGCACTCACCAAACCTTCCATCCACCCTTGTCAACTTTTCCCTTTGAAATTCATTTTACTTTTAAATTAACAATGGTAACATCCATTACCACTTTTCAAACAAATCATTTAACAATGGTAACATCCATTACCAATGTTCAAACAAATCATTCATCAAAACATTTAGCAAACATGCTACTCATTTGAGCATTATTACATTGATTTGCTACGCTAAGCATTTGCTAGTATTTAAAAATTCAACAGATGTAATACTAACTCATTATTGAGTCAAAGGGATATCCTAAGTTGACAATGGTACAAGGTAAACAATTTTCAATGGAAGGTATAACAAATTGGGTATTTAACTAAATTTTCTAAATCAAATTATCACTTGATATAACATAAGCATGCAATAATTTAAAATAACTACCTAATCATTTTATAAATCATTTGAGCAAGTTGATCAAAGAAAACTTGCAAAACATAGGATCAAAATGATCAAAGGAGACTTGCCTTCCTGTGCTGGGTTGAAATTTTCCGGGGCTTGCTCTTGAAGTTCCTCAGACAAATCGGTCTCTACACGTAAATCAAGAAATCCAAATAAATAAAATAAAATAAAAATTCAAAATTGAAACTAAATATACCAATTGAAAGATTAGAATTTTAGATGAATTTAGAAATTTGAATGGATCAATTTGGAGCTAAAATGGGCAAGATATGGTCGTTGGAAGTTTGAAATCAGAGAAAATGGAAAAGATAATTTCTGGAATTATCTTTTAACTGAAAATGAATTATGACGTCAGCACGGATTTTCTTGGAATTATTTTACAAAAGTAAATTCTAATTATGACGTCAGCAAGGGAATTAAAATAAAAATACAGAAGCCGACATGTGGGCCGGTCCACGGTGGACCGAGTCCACGACCATTACAAATGCCGATGTGGCACGCGAAATGCGACACGTGGCATGACACGTGGCATCCGACGCGGCGACATGGCACCGGATCGGGTTTTGCCGACGTATACCGACGTGGCTACTCGTGGCATGAAACGTTGCCGACACGTAAGCTAGGGTGATGTGCTCGTGATCGGGCGGTCGACGTGGTTTCAGGCGGAAGCGGCGGCGCGGATCGATGGCCTCACGCCGACACGTGGCGATCCGGGCCGCGAAACAAATCTGGATGAAGCAGCCAAGATTGGACGGCGGTGCGCAGCGATCGTCCGATCTCGACGCGTGGCGTGGCTCGCGCGCGCGCGCGCCGCGCGACTTGGCCTTGTGGCGGCGACGCGACGCGCGCGGCGAACCGAGGCGGGCGCAGACGCGACGCCGAGATGAGGACGGTAGGTGCATCCGAGCCGCCGAGGGATGAGCGGTGAGATCGCGCGCGCGAGGCGGAAACCGACCGATCATCGACGCGTGGTCGGGCTCGCCGTTGGCGTCGCGCGAACGCGAGCGCGTCGCGGCGGCTGCGACGCGCGCGCGCGACCGAGGGGCGGCGCGCGGAGCGTCTCCCGCCCGCGGACCGAGGGGCGGCGCGAACGGAGGGCACGGCGGAGGACTCACCGGCGACGGTTTGAACAGCGACGACACGCACGCGAGAGGAAGAGAGAGGGAGAGTCGCGAAGGGTGAGAGTGGTGGCCGGGCTCGCTTTTATACGGCGGAGATGGAAACGCGCGCGAACCTTGCCGCGAAGTTAAGACGGCGGTTTCGGCGCACACGGCGGAGTGGGCGCGCAATCGAGGGTAACGGCGGCGGTTGAATGCGCACGACAAGACGGCTCTCGGGGTTCATGAATGGCGAAGTAACGGACGGGACGAAGGTCGAGCTCGCTGCGCGCAGAATGGTGGTGACGCCAGAGGAAGAAACGGCCGTGGAGACGCAGCGGCCCGACAGGTGGGGACCACCGGCAAGGACTCACGCAGATCGGCGGTCTCTCGACGGTGGGGCCCGCTTGTCGCAAAAACAAAGAAACTCAACCTCGCGCGCGAGCGGGCTCAACGCGCCGAGGAGCGGGAGGCAAGAGAGCGGCGGTGTAAACGATCGGGTGGGGAGGCACCGCCACCCAATAAGGGTAGGTAATCCTTTGAGGATTAGTCATGGAAGCCGGCGGATGTACGACACGTGGCGCACGGAGAGGAGAGGAGGCGGGATGGCGCGACGGCGGGATCGGTCGGGCGGAGATGGACGGATGGATGGTCGACAAGTGTCACCGAGGAAGGGTTTTGATATTTAAATTTTTATATATTTCAGAAATCAGTAGGAGGCTTTAAAATAGTCAGAAAAATACCAAATAAATTCCAAAATTGCAGAAAAATTCACATAATTCATTGATAATGTTTTGAACATATGAAAAATATTTCCAACCTATTTTGATATTAAATTTTTATTTTTAAACAGAACTTTATATTCTGAAAATCCAAATAAATTGAGATAATTAATTTAAAATTATTTCTTCCAAATAAAGCAAAAATTGGGATGTTACATTCCCCTACCTTCAAAAAAGGAGTGCCCGCGGGGAGCGGGCGCTTGGAGCGTATGCCGAAGGCAGTACGCACGCCGAGCTAGGAAGGCGAGGCGCTGCCCGCTACCTTCAAAGGAGCACCGCGGGAGCGGCGCTGGAGCGTATGCCGAAGGCACTCGCATGCTGAGGTAGGGAGGCGAGAGCGCCGCCCGCTACCTTCAAAGGAGTGCCGCGGAGCGGGCGCTGAGCGTATGCCGAAGGCACTACGCACGCCGAGGTAGGGAGGCGAGAGCGCCGCTCCCTACCTTCAAAGGGGTGCCGCGGGAGCTGGCGCTGAGCGTATGCCGAAGGCACCACGCACGCCGAGGTAGGGAGGCGAGCGTCGTTCCTCTACCTTCAAAAGGGTGATACACTCCACGGTGTAACGCGTCAAGGTGCGACATCCAGTGCCGCATCACTAAGGCGAGGCACTCCCTAGTGTCTCGGCCATCGTGCAATTTTTATACTCCGTAGAGTGCGTGAGGGTAATCGGTGCGTGCGGAGGCGACCTCGGCGCACGACTTGTTTATAGTCCGGACTCCGCGCGGAGGCGCACATCGCGCATCGACTTAATTTATAGTCCATGGACTCTCGCGTGCGGAGCTAGGCTCGACGCTACGTCTTATTTAGAGTCCGTGGACTAGGGCGTGCGGAGCAGAGCTCGACGCTACGCCTTCTTTATAGTCCGGAGACTTGCGGCGTGCGGAGCTAGGCTCGACACTACGCCTTATTTATAGTCCGAGACTCGCGCGCGAGCTAGGCTCGACGCCACGTCTTATTTAGAGTCCGTGGACTAAAGCGTGCGAGCGCAGCTCGACGCCACGCCTTCTTTATAGTCCGAGACTTCGCGCGCGCGAGCCAGGCTCGACGCCACGCCTTATTTAGAGTCCGTGGACTATTGCGTGCGAGCCAGGCTCGACGCCACGTCTTCTTTATAGTCCGGAGACTCGCGCGTGCGAGCTAGGCTCGACGCCACGCCTTATTTAGAGTCCGTGGACTAGGGCGTGCGAGCGAGAGCTCGACGCCACGCCTTCTTTATAGTCCGAGACTCGGCGTGCGAGCTAGGCTCGACGCTACGTCTTATTTAGAGTCCGTGGACTATTGCGTGCGGAGCTAGGCTCGACGCTATGTCTTCTTTATACTCCATAGAGTGCGCGCGAAGGTGTCCCCCCGCTGCGTCTTATTTATACTCCGTAGAGTGCGTGCGGAGCTAGGCTCGACGCTACATCTTATTTAGAGTCCGTGGACTATTGCGTGCGAGCTAGGCTCGACGCCACGCCTTCTTTATAGTCCGAGACTCGCGGCGTGCGAGCTAGGCTCGACGCCACGCCTTATTTAGAGTCCGTGGACTAGGCGTGCGGAGCGAGCTCGGCGCCACGCCTTCTTTATAGTCCGAGACTCGCGGCGTGCGAGCTAGGCTCGACGCCACGCCTTATTTAGAGTCCGTGGACTATTGCGTGCGAGCTTGGCTCGACGCCACGTCTTCTTTATAGTCCGAGACTCGCGCGTGCGAGCTAGGCTGGACGCCACGCCTTATTTAGAGTCCGTGGACTAGGGCGTGCGGAGCAGAGCTCGACGCTACGCCTTCTTTATAGTCCGGAGACTCGCACGTGCGGAGCTAGGCTCGACGCTACGTCTTATTTAGAGTCCGTAGACTAGGGCGTGCGGAGCAGAGCTCAACGCTACGCCTTCTTTATAGTCCGGAGACTCGCGCGTGCGGAGCTAGGCTCAATGCTACGTCTTATTTATACTCCGCAGATTACGCCGAGGTGCAAGGCCGTCGTGCGATTTAAATAAAAGACGAGGACCAAAACAGAGACATCAAAGAAATGGCTGGAGACTTGCAACGGCAAAACGCTCCAGAATGCAGTACTAGGAAAGCATTAGATGCTACGGGAGCCCATGCAGTCGAAGCAGGGGAGCAAGCATGGCCAAGTAAAATGCTCTTAGAACGGTAGTGCAGCCGCAATAAATAACATGATGAATAACCCCCTTTTTTATCACCATGCATTCCAGAGATGCAGCAACAGTGGTTATCAAGGCTTTGCATGTAATTACGCACCATGCGTATCGGGGACGGTGGACGCGGCGTGGGCTCGCACCAGAATCACCGTCCCGCCACACGGAACTCGCGATGGCCTCCGCCGCCTAAACCGCCGCGCGTAGCTCCTCGCATCGCACCTCGGATTACGTCTCCGGCCGCCGGACTTCGCTACCTCGCGATAACTCGCGTGGCGTCGCGGCCTTGGCCTCGCCAAGAATACAAGCTAGCTCGCACCGCCTCGCGGTTGCTCCTCGAGCCGGGTACACGCGTGAGTCCGCTGGTTCAGCGACGGGGGCGAGACGCGCCGATCGCGCTCGGGACCTCGATGGAGCCGGTCGCCTCTCGCGCATACGAAGACCACCCCTGCGCGGGACCTCGATGGAGCCGGTCGCCGGCGACCGCGCCATCGCTCCTCGCCCAACCAGCGGCGTCGCGGCCTTCATGGCGGACTCCCACGGCCCGCGGACTCGACTTCCTTGTCTCCGCATGGCGAAGGTGGGCTCCGCCATATCAGGTCGATCGCTACACACTGCAAGCAAAGCGGCTGCACTTTTTCGAGACCCGCGTCTCGCGCGCCCGCAAGTCCATCGGCCCCGCTAGGTCTTCGCGAGCCGACTCGTGTACTACCTTGGCGGGCGGAACCGAGCCACCGAGGCGTTGGGACACAAAGTTGACGCGGAGTCTCATATGGAGGACCGGACAAGCTTCAAACCGCTCGGTGAAGGGAGCGAGACCAATACGAGGCTTCGGTCCAGCGGCGAGTCCTCATACAGCTCGACGAAGGCTGCTCTCCGCCTCACAGGCTCGTGCTCGATGCGGATGGCGCGTAGAGTGATGCGTGGCTAGACACATGTGGATGGATATTTGCCGGACGTATGCATGGACAAACGTGCGCATGCATGGACGGATACTTGAGTGCATGCATACGCCCAGCTCGTGCTTGCTACGTGAATGTGATTGCATGCATCTATATATATATATATATATATATATATATATATATATATATATATATATATATATATATATATTGTGTTTTTTTGTTTATTGAACGCCAAGTAATGCGCACGCATCGAAGCTTGATGCTCTCCCTTGACGCTTGCCGTCTTGAGTGAATGGAAGTCGAGCCCGGCCGGCGGGCGTCCTCCGCGCAAAGCTTAACACGGAGGCCCTACTGCAGCATGCTTGTCCTGGCGCGGAGACCACGCCGGGGCTAGACGTCTTGGTGAAGGCTTCGGAGAGGTTGGCGGGGACTGCCTTGACACCGGCTTTGTCCTCCTCGAAATCTACCGACGCAACGCCACGCTCGACGCCGGCTTCGTCCTCCTCGAAGTCCTCGCCGAGGCGACCATCTCCCGCGCGGGGTTGACGCCAGCGCGGAGACTGAGGCCGCTCCCCTCCGCGTCGCCGAGGATATGCTTCGACCTCCGCCCACCTTCGCGCCTACGAGGACGGGCTCCGGCCGCCTGTAGCCTTTGCGTCGCTGAGGTTGGGCTTCGACCTCCACCCGCCTTGGCGCCGATGAGGACGGGCTCCGGCCGCCCGATCGCCGCGTCGCGGCGCGCTCGATCCGCCGCTTACTGCGCCGTCTTGGTGTGCGGAGTACGCCACGCAACGCCGCTAGCCCGACACCATCGTGACTTGGCACCAAACACCGGCCGTCGAAGTCTCGTGGTGGTCCTTATCTACGCGGAGGTCGACGCGGAACCGGGGCGGAGTAGGCGCAGCCAACTTGGACTTCGACAAGGCGAAGGCTGCGTCTACCATCTGCATGAGAGCCCATATTGCACACGGGTAGATATTTCATGCATACCTGTACGAGTGGATGCTTGGATGACCTCTCCCGTACACATGGACGAATGAGTAGACAGCTTGCGTGCATGCACGGCGAAGCTTGATGCTTTTTTGATATTTGCTGCGCAGAGGCTAGCGGAGGTCGGGGCTCATGCTTCGGCGGCACGGAGGCCAGCGCGAGACTCGGCGGAGGTGCGTGGAGGCCCGGCCGAGATGGAGGCCCGCCGAGATGGAGGCCTCGAGCAGCACCATCGCATGCGGCAGAATAAATACGAATGCTTTGCACATACATTTGTCCTTTCTGCATAAAGACAAGCGGCGGATTGATGTTTCACGACGCACAGAGCGTCTCTTGCTCGTCGAGCGGAGAGGCTCGACGCCGCACGGCATCCCGAGATCGCGGAGCGGAGACTGAGTCGCCAACGGCGAGGGTCACGCCGGAGGCTGCGATGTGGAGATCGGCACGGGACCCCGATGCTGCACTTGTTACTCAGCGACTCGCGATAATAGGTGAGAGATCGATGGATCTATTAGATCCGCATGGAGACTCACTTGCAAGATGGATGGATCTATCATATCTACCTTTCCTTACCTTTGGCGACATTTTTTTGTTCCACCGATCGGGACCCCAAGGCCAGATGCACCCGGCCCGACCATGGAGCGTATCTACCTCACGATGGTGACTCTTCTTTGCGCGACTTCTGCCCGGTCACCACGGACGGCGCCATCTGTTGTGGCTACGGGCCAAACAGAGAGAGAGGGGACTAGTGGAAGTAGAGGAGGAGAGGAGCCAGGTCTGTGTGGGGGAGTTGAGTAAGAATGAGGGAGATGTCCCCCTTTGCCCCTCCTGGGGGCTTATATATATGTAAGTGGGGTAGAATGGGAAATCCCCATTCTACCCCTTAGCATTTACAAAGGATGGGGGTACACTGGTATATTTACACTGTTATATTCCTCTACACTATTGGGCCTATTACATGTTGGACTAGTTGCACGGCCCAGTCACGGGGGGTTGGGCCACCCCTACAACACTCCACCTTAAGCAAATCTAGCTCAGAAATCACACTATCATGAGAGGTCCTTAGCTTCTTCATATCTCCAAGAAAAGAAGAACATACATCACATTCATCATGGGAGGGAGCAGATATAAGTGAAGTAAGCTCCCGTGACAAGCTCTCTACTTCCTTCTCTAGATCAACAACCCTAGCTCTAGATCTAGCATAAAATTTTTCTAGCTTTAGAAATGCATCATTGAGCTGGTCGTAGGAGGGACATACCTCATCGGAGTCGCTGTAGAGCTCACTGTCGCTGACGTCGCCCTCATGGGCCATGAAGCACATGCCGATGAAGTCGTTGTTGTCCTTGTTGTCCTTGTGTTGATCATCTTGGCCGTCGTCGCCACTCCACCCTTCCAAGTCACTGAAGTTCATGTCATCGAAGGCAGTGAGGACGCGGTGGAAGAGCTTCTTGGCCTTGCCAAAGGTTGTGGTACTTCTTCTCTTTGCCTTGGGCGTGAGCTGGGGGCTTCTTGTTGCAGTTCTTGTTGGTGTAGTCGTTCTTGCTCACACCGTCGTAGTCGCCCTTGCCCTTCTCCAGCTTGGGGCAATTCGCTCGAATGTGGTTGGGGCCACTACACTCGAAGTAGATAATCAGCCCACTCCTTTTTCTATCCTCACTTTCTTGTATGCATGGGAGAACTTTCTGGCTAGAAGGGATAATTGGTTTTCTGGGAGTTGCTCTAGTTGATTATCATCTAACTCACAAAGAGTAGCAAAAGAAAATCCAGAAACAATATCAGAAGAAGATCCAAAGGCTTGACTGGGATCGGTGACTAATGCCATCGACTGTGACTTCGACCTGCGAGAGACTATGTCAATCTCATGAGTCTTGAGGCGTGAATATAGTGCATCAAGAGTCAAGATCGAGAGGTCTGTCGTGTCCTTGATGGTAGTCACCTTCATCTCCCAAACATGCAAATCCAAAGCAGAGAGCATCTGTCGAGCATTGTCCGAGTCAGGGTATGTAAGACCGACTGTTCGGAGGTTGCTCAAGATCTTGTGAAACCTTGCAAAACACACATCAAGGGACTCTCCAGCGAGCATTTCAAGCTTGTTGTAATATCGCTTGTACTGGTCCTGTCGTACGGTCTTGATCTGGGTGGTGCCCTCATGGTATGCATCAAGGGTCACCCAGATGTCGTGGCCGACGAGAGATGAGAAATGCGATCGAACTCGCTTCGGCTCAGACCCTGGATTATGATGTTCCTCGCCTTAGCATTTGCCTCAACATTGGGCATGTTTGCCACATTGATGTTCTCATCGGCAGGAACAACATAGTGCGTTTTCACTTTTCTCCAGATGGTATAGCCCTGAGCCTAAATGTAGGTCTCCATCCTACTCTTCTAGAAGGGATAGTCAATCACATCGAAGATAGGGGGCTTGTTGGAATACTTGTCTATCGCCATGGCTCACAGACCGGTTAAGATCAATCCAAAAGAGCTAACTGGCTCTGATACCAATTGTAGGATCGAAAATGGCAACAGAGGGGGTGAATGGTGCCTTCAAAAATTGCCCCAAGTATTCACACCATTTTCTTCTCCAATAGCTACAAAAGCTATGAAGCAAGATAATGAATGCTTACTGAAAGAGAAGAACTGAAAACCATGCAGAGCAAGAAACAGAGATAACAACAGCAATCTTGAGACTAAAGGCATGTCTGATCGCAACTGTGACACCGGCTGACCAGTCGAGAGTCGCTGGTCTGACCGCCATGTCACCTCCGGTCGACCGGTGAGTGGCGGCGATCGACTCGCTAAACCTAGCGATCGCGCGCCAGAGGGAGCGGTTGGACTGCCATTGAGGTCTCGGTCTAACAGGGAAGAAACCAACGAATCAATGTAGCAAGCGAAAAACAGAGTGGCGAAAACTCAGGCACAAGAATTCATCGAAGATAATCGAAGACAAGGAAATTGTCAAATGTTTGTTGCTCTTCTCAGGTCAATTAACCAAGACAACATCCTAAACACCAAATTGACCTTAGAGAGAAGAAAGTGCAGACAAAGTTCGATTGAAACAGTAACACTGTATTTCCCGAGAGGAACCCAGCAGGAGGAGACAACATCCATATTACTCATGATTCTTAGATCATTTGTTCATGAGTCTTTGGATTAAAGCTGAGAATAGTTTCAGGATAAGAAAACACAAATCTGGAGCCATCTTTTTGAAGGGAAATCAAGAGCATCAAAATGCTCTGGCTCCAAACCCTATACATCCAGAGACAGAGGAAACCTGTAGATGTGCATTCAGGAGAAATGCATTGATTCAAATCTTTTCTCTCGGGAATATGCTAGCCAAGGGTGCTTTGAGGTGATTCCCAGTTCAGAGAGAAGATGCTCTGCAGCTACAAAGCCAAGAATTCAACTCAAGGACCAAAAGACACAGAGAAGAACTTAGAACAGAGAAAAGAACAGAACTAAGTCAAACACCCAGAGAAACTCAAGAACCCATAGCATCTCAAGCACAAGATTTCTCAGATGCATTCAGTACCATGAATGATTACATAGTGAATGCTTACATCCAGTTCATTCCCTTTCTCACATCATGAGCAACACACCCAAGAATGGAAAATCAAGAAACCTCAGCCTGCTCCCACTACCAGACTCACAAACAAAAGAGAAAAGAGCCAAAAGCCATCATCAGAATAGAGGAGGGAAAACAAGCAACTCTCTCCAATCCCTAACCCTCTCTATTTATAGCTTCCACTACCTGGTCTCCAACTTGCTTTACCCATCACTTCAAAAAGATCCGCTTCCATTTTTTAGCCTTGCGCATTTTACCAAAATGCCACTCCTGCACCTTCCTAGAAGCTTCCTCTTTTCTTGCCATCCACGCCTCGCAACCACCTCGAAGCCTCATCGTCTTCGGCATCTCCCAACTGCTTCGACCTCAGCACTGCCTGTGCCTAGTCCGACCATCCCATGCCTCGCCACGACTAAGCCTCAAAGTCCTGCAACCATCATAGACAAGAAAACATCTCATAGCACCGCACAAAACAAGATAACATCAATATTCATCAATGAATGTATTTGAACCACAAACCCTAAAAGTCATACACCCTATGACCGGTCGAACCGAAGCTTCGACCTTCCCAATGTGATCGGAGCCCTTCTGACCACGTCCAACCTCATTGGACCACAACCGACTCTGCCAGACCCCAACCAAGTTCAAAGACATCCGATTGCCCAACTTGGTCGAAGACCTGAGCGCCGACTTCGCAGAGATCGATGATTGCCGACTCCGTAGTGATCGAAGACTACCGACTCCGCAATGATCGAAGTCTAAGACCACAGACTCTGAAGTGAGTTCAGAGTCGAAGACCAGAGACACAGAGACTCCGACGCGGAGATACAGAGGCTCCGACGTGGAGACACAGTTGAAGTCGATTGACTTCGCAGGAATCAAAGCCGAGGTCTGACTCCTCTCAGGGCTACGACTTAGTAGGAAAAGCTCAAACTAAACTCAATCTTTCCAAAACAAGTGTCAATTTCTCATCACACACATGGGGTTACCTCCACATGGTCTCTCAAAAGCAGTCTGCAAAACTTACGATCACCGAACGCAAAGCTCTCAACTATTGACTAGTAAAACCTTCGACTATCGAGTACTGTAGCTACGACCATGAAAAAGTACTGTAGCTATGATTACCTGCCATGGTCGTAAGATCGAAGTCGTACTACCATGGTCGAAAGGTTGAAGTCGTACTGTCGTGGTCAAAGCTAGATGTGGTCGAAAGCTGCCATGGTCGTAAGGTCGAAGTCATACTGCCGTGGTTGAAGCCAGACATGGTCGAAAGCTGATGTGGTCGTAAGGTCAAAGTCGTATTGCCGTGGTCGAAGCTAGACATGGTTGAAAGCTAGCGTGGTCAAAGCCTGCTGTGGTCGTAGTCGTGTTCATGCTGTGGTCGAAGCATGCCATGGTCAAAATCTGATGCAGGAGCCGACTGAGAACACTCGAAGTAGAACACAGACACTCGAGGGCAAAGTCTTTGACTGCAAATGACCAAGTCTTTCACAAACGCAACATCCAAAGCAAACCAAATGTCAATTATTCATCATATCTTTATTTACCAAATGTTTTGTCAATTAGTCATCATCTCTTAATTTACAACCATCCACATGGTCTAACAGTTAGCCTCTTTAGCTTAGACGACAATGCCTTTCTAGGCATGTCTAATTTATCATTCAACTCACAAATATCCATGCGCGCTTTACGAAGGTCTTATAATTTCTTGTTTATGCGCTTAAGGTCTATGACATAACACACCCACAGGTAGCTAGCCTCCTTAGAGCTCTCCTCACTTGGAGATGGGGGTAGATGATGAATTATTTTTGGCGTAGGACTGCCCACCTCCTCAGATACTATTGGGGCAAACACCTTGCCTCAAAGGTACTTAAGTTGTTTCCCTTGCGACAACCTAGGTGTGAAGCATGCCCTATACTGGGGCATTCAGCATGGCCTTCTTCATGCTTTTCTCAGCAGTGTCATCTTCCATCGCCCTCAATGAGCAAACATGCTGGACAGAGAGCTGTGAATATGGTGGCACAATCTAATTCCTAGAGATTAATAAGGCAAAAAAGATGTTTTCACATGACCATGGTACATTGTCCAAGCGGAGAGGCGATAGTGCTAGATGGCACGCCGCCTTGGCTAGTCAGAGAAGAGAAAGGGCTAACCGACCGAGGCTCACTAGCCAAACTAGGCCCACCAGCCGACTAGAGTCACTAGGCTGGCTGGCCTGGGCCAGGTCAAGTTACAATTTCCTAGTTGGGGTTTTGCTAGGTTCGATTTGTTTTTGAAGAAGAGAAACACACGGGTTTCCTTCCGCAAGCACTCTTTTAAGGTCACTAGTTTGACCGAAGGATAGGCTCTCCTGCAAGCACTCTTTCAAGGTCACTAGCTTGATTGAAGGATAGGTTGACTTGGGTTTAGAGATTTTGATGATGTCAAATTCTTTGACATCAAGCTTACCTGGCTCTAGGAAGACCTTGAGGCGATGGCCATTAACCATTTGACGGGTTTCATTCTTATTCTTGATCCGAGCCACACCATAGGGTTTTGCATTTTCGGCAATATATGGTTCTTCCCATTTTCTCCAAAGCTTACCATGACTGAAAAGCTTAACCCTAGAGTTGAAGAGGTTGACTTTATCGTTAGGTTGGAAGTCTTTTTCTTGAATCCATTTGTCATGCGAGTGCTTCATTTTCTCTTTATACATTTTGGCGCTATGATAAGCTTGGTTTCTTAACTTTTCAAGCTTGCTAATTTCAAATTTCTACTTTATTCCAGTGGCTCGGAGGTTGAGATTCATTTTCTTAATGGCTCAGTGAGCCTTATGCTCCAATTCTACGGGGAGATGGCATGTCTTCCTGTAGACGAGTTTGTAGGGAGTCATCCCTATGGGAGTTTTATGGGCTATTCAAAAGGCCCAGAGCATGTCATTTAACTTGCTTGACCAGTCCCTTCCTGAACACTTGACTGTCTTCCTAAGGATGTTCTTAATCATAGGGCAATGGGCATGGCTTTAGCATCCTAGGCTCATTGCGGTGCTAAGGGTGGCGGCTCAAGGACCAATGGTCACTTGAGGCAGGCTGGCAGTGAGACATCACAGCAGCATAGAATGGGGCTACGGTGGCAACGGTAAAAACTACTTCTCTAAGCTAAATTAATTAGCTCGTAAGCATTAGTAGCTCACTAGGATCACAAAGGTGAGCCTGGCAACGACGAAGGAGGTCTGAGGTGGCCAGACAACGATAAGGTGCGATAGTGGTGATGAGGTGCATGGTGATAGCTCCATACAGTGACGTTCCACTGAAACTAAGGGAGGGAATGAGTTCAAGAGGGAGAGGGGATACTAAAAATAGAATGGTGTGGACTGGGCTTACTAGAGAAGGGGAATTGCTCCAGCGACTGTGGCGGCCGGAGCTAGAGAAGATGGTAGACTCTCGGCATTGTACTGTAGGAGAAGTGGAATTGAGTATGGAGGAATCAAATTAGGGAGAAATGGTGCGATGTGACATCGTCAGAAAGCTAAGGGCTCATCGGGAAGTGCTGGGGCTAAGGTGGAGCACATTCATTGGAGCTAGTGGCGACGGCACGTTCTGGGCAAAGCAGAGGAAAAGAGACCTTGCCAAGGGGCGGAATGGAGATAGCATCCTATGGTGAAGCGAAGGGTGAGCTCGAACAGGCTTAAATAGGGCAATAGTGATGCTAGCTTGGCGATTCCTTCAGGGCCACGATAAGAAGGCGATTCATAGCCGCTCTAGCGATGGGACAGCTTGAGCGATGGTAAGAGACAATAAAGAACATATGGAGAAGGGTGTTTGAGGCATCAATAGGCACCGTGGCTTTGGCACAAGCACGGCGCAGAGCTCGTAGGCAGGCATCATGACATGGGTGTGAGGTGGAAGACGTGGCTGACGGGTAGGTCTAGGGCCTATGTGACAGAGAGAGGGAGAAGCAGCGAGAGAGAAGGTAGAATGGCAAGAGTACACCCTTGGACAAAAGAAAATATAAAGCTGAAAGTGGCTCCAGAAGAAAAGGATTTAAATTTAGGTTTTCCTATTTGATTTAATTGCAAAATTCAAGTTTGAATTTCTCAAACTAGCAAATGGACTCCAAAATACATGAGGATTTTTGGAGAGGCAACTTAGAATATGAGGAGCTCAGGTAAATTATTGCTAGGCTCTGATAACATTTTAATATTTTTTAGGAATTCCTTTTTGGCTATAAAATGTAAAAAACTATTTGAAAAATGCTAAAAATTCTAGAAAAATCAAAAATGCTTAAATGATGATTTTAAATTAATTATATATGTTTTGGAAAATTTTGGTCATTACAGTTGGCTCAAGCATGGCACATGGTAAAGTTAGAGAATGTTTGAACAATAGGTTGGATCAAGTGGCATTGTCGGTTTAAGTGATGCATGGTCCAGTAGGAGCCAGATCATGGGAAACTTGCCGATGGGAGGGAATTCATTGATCAACCTATATGTGGCATGCATGGTGGTTTTGCATGACAAAAAAAGACAAAATCAAGGGAAGGTGCCTGAAAGCTCCGTCGAGAGAATTTTGGGAAAATGCCCAAAAACTGTACTTGTGGCCTACATTGAAACCGCGATGTAGGGAGACATAAGGGAAGTGGTTTAGTGTTAGGCAAAGGTTGCATGTGTGGAGTGGATCAAACACTCGGGTGTGGTTGGGTTGATCCTTGTAAGCGCTTTGAGAAGCATGCGTGTGAGTGAAAAACCCGGTATTGTGTGGTTGATGGGTTTCCCTAAATCCTTAGCGACTTTAGACCTACAAAGGGGCTGGTTTGCCTATATAAAGATGGGGGAGGATCGCTAGGTATGCAAGGGAAGGAAATAGGAAAGAATTTTAGGTTTAGGTTAGTTCCTCCTCTCATTCATGGTGTGATTAAGACTAGGGCTTGTAGAGTGCCCTTTGTAACTAGCAAGCTATAATAAACCATTCCACTTCATGCAATAGAATAAAGTCTTGCAATCTTTATGCTTTTGTCCCTATTTGTATGTGTTCTTATCATGATTGTTATGATTTGGTTCTTTTTGTGCTCCGCTTGATCTTGCTGTGATCCATGATGTGTAAGAGGCATTAGTAGATACTTGGGATCAATCTTTGCCCATCGAGATCACTTGTATAGCAAAAATCAAGATCTTGCCCCGCTCTTGCCTTTCTTAACCAAGATTCATGATTCTATGATCGTGGCCTTTCTAGACTAAATCAGTTCTTGGATTACCTTATTAGGACATGTCAGATATGATCTAGAAGTTTTCATGGCTTAGTTCCTCACAAGAAAGAAGTAATTTGAGTTTTAGGATTTGGTGTGTTCTTGTGACCTAATCCTAGATTTCTTCAATCGGATGAAATCAAGTCTGAGAGCCTTGTGTTTCTTAATTAGATTTGGTTTCTGAAATTCTTGTAAATGTCCATACTAATTTTACTAGCATTGGATAAGATTTGTCAAGATCCACCAATTTGGGCTTTTGTCCTGAGCGGTTTGTGCCTGGAAATAGGGAAGTAGTCAAACCGGCCTCCCCTTGGTGGTCAGACTAGTTGGGTAGCATTTAGACCGACCCTAGGGTGGTCAGACCAGCTACCAGCGGTCAGTCTGACTGATATGGCAACCAAGACTAGGATTGTTGCATCTTGTGGTCTCAAATCTCTGTAGGTTTCATGTATGAGGTGTAATATGAACTTAATGGCTCTCATAGTTATTTGAGTGAATATTTTAAGTACTTGAGGAAAAAAAACTTTCGCAATCATGTACCCTCCTATGATTGCCAGCATCGGTCAAACAATACATCATACCATGATGGTCATAAATTCTGACACATCAACTTGTGATGACAGACAATCATTGTGATAAATGACTAAGGTTTAATTCTTCTACTACTATGTTAGTCTAGAGTGTCATGTATTATTCCTAGGGTTGTCAAGGGAAAACCAGATGAAGTTATTATCAAAGATGGCTTGTAAATCATATGGTTAAGGGAAATTAACTACCAGGCAATATTATTCAAAATTAACAAAAAAAATAAATACTGTCGACAAGTAATTAATGCAAGAAATAAACCATACTTCTATCTACTAGGTTTTCAACATGATCAACGGACTGTGACTTACCTTCTGGCTCAAAGTCATCGTTTACTCCTTCGAAAGCTTTTGGGTCACCTCCTGCTCTGGTGGGTCCACCCTCATGTTCTAACATGTGGCAAATAATACCAAATAAGGCAAAGAAAAGTAAACACTTAAAATAAGTATTAATAACTTTATGATTTAAAAAACATGGGCCAGATCTTCCAGAAGAGAGAAAAATGATCATCGTGTGGCTTCAGATTTCTCATAATTAATATGGGATGGTTAACTATGCTACTTGGTGGGTCCACAGTGATGTATGGTTGGTCTATAGTAGAGAACTGGGGGGATATTATCGAAACCATCAAAAACCTAGTGAACTGGGGCTAGAACAACAAGAATCGGCCATAATCTGCTTAAAACAGCTTGAACCGGGCTTAAACGTGGTCTTGTTCAGGTATGACTCGACCTAATTGGACTCGACCAGTTCGCAAAGTGGCTCAGTGGGGAAGGTTAGATCTAGCCAATTGGGGTTTGATCGAACTTGGTCGGACTCGAGCCAGGCTTAGCCAACTTGGTTTGGCTCAATCAACTAACATTAGACTCGGTCAATTTCGGTTAGACCTGGGTCGGGTTTGGTGGCTAGCTTGACTTAACCAGGTGCAAACAAGTGCAAGACCGAGGCATAGCTTCACCTCTTTCCTTGGCTTACAGCGAGGCAAAACAGGGTAGGGCGGAAGCTGCAGGTGACGGCGAGCTATGGTCCCGGAGCTGCGATGCGAATGCGATCACAGTGTGTTTCCAAACATGGTAACCCTATTTGAGGCATGGTGGGTGGAGAACTATGATGATCCATGGAAGTTGGAACGTGGCGGGGCAGTGGTGGAGGCTGTGGAGAGCTTAATGACGTCGGCGGTGAAATCCGGTGGTCCTTCGACCTAAGTGGCTTTCTTGAACCTTATGGTTGTGGTGGTTTTGCCTGACCTAGCCCTACATGGACTGGCAACGGCGACAGCCGTGGGCGGCATGGAGGAGCTCGGTGGTCGTGCTTTTCGGTGTTGTTGGAGGGCAAAGGAAATAATGGTTGGAATCAGGCAATCAGCAGCTATGTGTGGTCACAGAGAGATAAGAAGGTGTGGTAAAAATCAATTCTAAGGATGGCACAACCTTATGGGCGAATTTTAAGGATTTTTAGGGCCAACAGGGAGGTGGCGTGAAGGCTCACTGAGGAGTTCGTCGGTGTCCGAGAAGAAGTAGCACGAGCAGTGGTTGGGGGAAAATGAGGAGCAAACTCACCACGCGGAGGTAGGCAGCGCTATGGCCTTTTAGCAGAGGTAGTTCAGCGCAGTAGCTGCGGGCACAGCATTGCAGTGGGTGTGCCGGATCGAGAAGGGTGAGAAAAAGGGTGTGGTGAGGTTGAATTTGAAAGGGAATTGTGGCGCCACAATTGTTGACAACAGTGTCAACGGTGCCGTTTTCTCGAGGCGATGATGAGCATGAAGCGGCGACTATCTTGCGGCTCGGATGGCATAGTGCGGTTTCAAGCAACGTGGCATGCGCGAAACGCGCCTGCGGATTCGACTGCGGATGAGTTGGCTTGCTGGCGAAGCTTGGACGACCACTCGTCCTCTCGCTGGCGGCGAGTAGTGCCAGACGGAGTCGGCATCCTCGTCGGAGAAGACTTGGGCAGAGGGCACGGGATAGAAGGCCCATGTGAACAATGTTTTTATGATTTTCCTCATAGTTTTAGGAAACAGAAAATCTAAAGAATAATATCCAGTTCGGACGCCATACGATGGTATAGATTGGAATAGTTCAATCTAAAGTCAGGACGCATAAGTCTCGGAGCCTCGCTCCCACGCCCGACGCATTCATTTCCCCCCACACCACTCCATTCCCATTCCATTCACCCTATATTCCCCTCGCCACTCTACTACACTCCACAAAAACCTCTGAGCTAGGGTTACACATATGCTAAAACCGAGGATGGTTTTCTATCAAGAAGGGGAGGATGATGTGACCATGCCACCAACACATACGACCATAGCGCCCAATATCAAGATTGAGCTAAAGGTGAATTCGTTTCTTCAGTTTAAACATATTTTAAATGAGGATATGATGCTACCTAATGATGAAAATATATATTTTTGTAGCATCACATCACTTTTGCACCAATTCAAGCAAGAGTTCAACTTGGACATGTTTTGGAATCCAATTCGGCCTCCAGATCAGTTCGGATTCAGCTTGACGGCCCAACTTCAAACGTGCATAACTTTCACATACGGACTCCGTTTGAGGCCCATGAGTACTCGATGGAAAGCTTTTCTCGTCCTCTTTCCAATGGATCTAGCCTCATCTCCAAATTCCACCTATGCACATTGTAATCACTCAAAGAAGATACTGCATCACCTATTTAGGCCAAACTCAGGCCTTGTAATGCTTGGGCCCAAAGGAGAGGCACCCCTAGGCCCATACTGTTCACGTTTACTGTTCATGTGAACAGTATGTGAATAGTACCACCCCTTTGTTTCTTAGCTTTATGCGGCTTTCCTACCCCTATTTAAGGAGGCTGCACCCTTCTAGTTTTCTTGGATTTCGTTTGCTTAGTTTTTCCATTGTGAAAACTTTTCTTCTTCGCTCGTGTCGACTAGACCAACCGTAAAGAACCTCAGCGGAATCCCACCTTTGTGAACTCAATTTGAATATTTGCAATTTCAGATTGCTTGTTATCTTGTTCTTGCATGTTCTTCGATTGCATGCAGGAATAGACCTTGGTGGTCAGGTCAACCGCGTTCTTGGCACGGTTGATAACGACTCGGAGTGTGGTTTAGCGATTGCTTGGTGTTCTGGTCGTGGCCGGTTAGAAGCCTGCATCGTCAAAGTCGTTCTCCTCCAAATCGAAGTTATCATCCTATCGGAAGATCGGGACCCCATCGCCTTATCAGTTGGTATCAGAGCTTCAGTTGACCGGTAGGAATTCTTTATATCCCTAGTTAGTAGATTGATTTTTATTTCCCATAGTCCAGAAAAATTGCCGCACAAAAAGAGTTAATTTTCCCTATCCAAACCCCGTTGTGCCTTTCAATCTGTTAGTTTTGGTTTGCTAAATTGAATTTGTGTCCGTTTTAGCTTTGTCTAGTTGTTGGTCATATCCTTGATTTCATAAAAAAAATCCAAACAAAAAAAAATCCCCACCCCAAACCCTAATTCCATTTCAGCTGATTTTTCCTTCCTCTCCAGCCGCCACCAAAAATGCCATAACTTTTGATTCCGATCTTATTTGTGAGTGAAACCACCGCCATTAGATTCACAACTTCATTGTCCAGCTATCTGTAAATTTTCACGTCATTCCAGCATGGCAGTTAAGAGATATCTACGGTGCAAGTTGACCTAAAATTCCAGATTGAATCTGCAACAGTCGGCACTTGTGAATTTTGTGCGAATTTTTCGGTCGGTTTCCAGAACTTGGTCCCAAAACAAATGTTGTAGAAAAAGCCATCAAAAAACAGGGAAAAAGAATCATTGAAAACAAGGCAACTGACAAAAAGTTACGACCGAAATACCGATGTGCTGTCCAGTGGACAGAAATCTCCAGTTTTCAAGTTTTGGGTCAATCCTTGTGCTCCTCAATTCCAGATTGCATTCAATTGAATTATCTTGTATTTACCATTCCTATACATTACCATACACATATTTTAGCCTTCTTCCATTCTTTGTTGATCAGCAACATAGGCTAAGTGCTAGATACGAACTATAATTCAATTCTATGCAATTTCTGAAATTAACTGATTGTTCTCCATTGCTACATATCGAGCCTTCCAAGCTATACCTTATACTAACCGAGCAGATCACGTCGAACCGTCCGTTGCAATCGCTATACATATCACTTGAGTCAAGTTATCACGAACCAGCCACCGGTTGCACCACTTGTTTGCATTGGTAAGAACTTGTAAGAGCTTGGTAAGAGTTTGAGAGATGTGTGACTTGTTAAGCTCCAGATCCTAGTAGTTGATAGGAACATATTCTTGTGATTTGTTTCCTTATTTTCTACTAACCATGGCAGGTTTACGGAATGATTATGAGAAAGATCTACGTCTTCATCGAGCCATTGAACGGGGGTTCAAGAAAATTCGTGAGGAAGATGCACGCTTGAGACAAGCTTATTCACCACGGGCAGTATATGATCATGATAGTACGTCTGGTAAAACTAAAATCACTTTGCCATCCTTTGCTGGTAAATTTGATTTTGATCCTGATGCCTATATTGACTGGGAGATAGCACTAGATAAAGAATTTGAATGTTATGATTGGTCTGATAGGCAAAAGATTAGAGCTGCCACTAGTGTTTTTATTGATGATGCAAGACTTTGGTGGAAGTATTTTGGTAGGCATGGTAGAGTGCCTCAAACTTGGAATGCATTAAAAAAACTTATGAGAGATGAATTTGTTCCTAAAAATCATGCTAATTATTTGTTAGCTAGATTGCAACGTTTAAAACAACGAAGTAGAACTGTAAGGGAATATTATCATGAATTCGAAATTTGTTTATTACGTTGTGGCTTAGAGGAACATGCTGAAGCTACAGAGAATAGATTCTTACATGGGCTTAATAAAGAAATTCAAGACCTTCTTATTCACGAAGAATATAATTCTCTCCCTCATTTGTTTATACTTGCTTGTAAGATTGAAAGTCAGATTGAGGAGAAATTGATAGTGCTTGATGATAAGAAACATGAGAACAAACCCGTGTTTCTGCCTTTTTCTGTGACTAACAACATGCAGGTAGATGAGAACCATGACACAGAGAAGCATAAGCTAATTGAACCATTGACTCCATTGGTTAAGAACAAAGGTGAGGAGATGGATGCTGAAAAAAAGAGTGAGCTGTGTGTTTCCACAATATGTGAGATTAAGAGCATTCAAATTGAGTGTGAGAGAGATACACCAAAATAAAAAGATGAGGAGATAACCATGGTTGGAGATGAAATGTTTGCTGCCCCGTTGTTTCATCATAAAGATTTGACATCTACAACACCTACATCAACTAAGAAGGTCGACAAAGGTAATAACTATATTGCTGAATTTAAATGTGAAAAGGTGAGTAATTGTGAGAACTCATGTATTCAATTAGAAATTCCATATTCTAAAATTTTTTTGCTCAATTTACACAATGTGGAATTGATTACTCATAAGGAAGTTCTTACTAGAATATCTCCTGATAACTCTTTATGCTATATTATGTTCAATAATCCTATAGAGCTATCTAATGTGATTGAGAACCTTGCTGAAATTTCATGTTTAAAATCACTAGTTAGTACTTATGCCTACACATATAAGTTTAATTTGATTGGAGATTATGGTGTAGACGACAAGTTCTATGTTTATCGAATATGCATTACATGTGACAAGCTTGCTGAATTGAAATTGCATGTTTTGGATAAACAATTTTTCGTTCCATGTCATGATTACAATGTGATGAGTCTCAATAATAGTTCTTGCTGTTTAGAAAGATTTCATAAGCCTACTTATTCATCTTTTGATGTACAATCATGTACAAGTGATCAAAGTAGCGCAGTTGAAGCATGGAAAGCACAAAAAAATTTCTACCCCATATTTGAACAACTTGATTGGGTTATGCCCTTTGATATCTTGTCTATATTCTTAGAAAAGTCGAGGATAATTTTTTTTCATGGAAGAGAGAATGATGTGAATGACAATATTACAATGTATACATCTTATAGTTACTGCTGTGCTAAATGGTTTGTGCAAAACAATGAGACTGACACCATCATTGATTCATACATATACCATGCATATGTGTTGTTCACCTTGTTTACTACACCTTCGGATGTTATTGATGTGCTAAATAGGAGAAGTGTGGATGACATATATATACCATGCATACACCTTGGCTTCTTTGTTACCCTCTTTTTAGCTTATCAAAAGCCGAGGATGGCTTTGTTTTCAAGAAGGGGAGGATGATAAGAACACGACTCCTATGGATACAACCATATTTTCTATGCTTGTTGTTCCAATTACAAGAGCTCCTACGCACCACTTAAATTATAAGGTTAGCTCGTTTCAAAAAGATTTTACTTTGTTTGATAAAGAACTTATGATATTACATAATGAGAGTTTGTTGTGTTTGTTATTATGTACCGAGATTTGTGATGAAGATCATGCAATACGTGAGGTTACACATATGCTAAAACCGAGGATGGTTTTCTATCAAGAAGGGGAGGATGATGTGACCACGCCACCAACACAAACGACCATAGCGCCCAATATCAAGATTGAGCTAAAGGTGAATTCGTTTCTTCAGTTTAAACATATTTTAAATGAGGATATGATGCTACCTAATGATGAAAATATATATTTTTGTAGCATCACATCACTTTTGCACCAATTCAAGCAAGAGTTCAACTTGGACATGTTTTGGAATCCAATTCGGCCTCCAGATCAGTTCGGATTCAGCTTGACGACCCAACTTCAAATGTGCATAACTTTCACATACGGAGTGCGTTTGAGGCCCATGAGTACTCGATGGAAATCTTTTCTCGTCCTCTTTCCAATGGATCTAGCCTCATCTCCAAATTCCACCTGTGCATGTCGTAATCACTCAAAGAAGGTGCTGCGTTACCTGTTTAGGCCAAACTCGGGCCTTGTAATGCTTGGGCCCAAAGGAGAGGCACCCCTAGGCCCATACTGTTCATGGTACTGTTCATGTGAACAGTACATGAATAGTACCACCCCTTTGTTTCTTAGCTTTGTGCGGCTTTCCTACCCCTATTTAAGGAGGCTGCACCCTTCTAGTTTTCTTGGATTTCGTTTGCTTAGTTTTTCCATTGTGAAAACTTTTGTTCTTCACTTGTGTCGACTAGACCAACCGTAAAGAACCTCAGCGGAATCCCACCTTTGTGAACTCAATTTGAATATTTGCAATTTCAGATTGCTTGTTATATTGTTCTTGCATGTTCTTCGATTGCATGCAGGAATAGACCTTCATGGTCAGGTCAACCGCGTTCTTGGCACGGTTGATAACGACTCAGAGTGTGGTTTAGCGATTGCTTGGTGTTCTGGTCGTGGCCGGTTAGAAGCCTGCATCGTCAAAGTCGTTCTCCTCCAAATTGAAGTTATCATCCTATCGGAAGATCGGGACCCCATCGCCTCATCACCGCTTGGATAAAGTCCGAACGGTATAGCGTACTGTAGCCGCTCTCTTTAGGAAATAGTTAAACAGGGTATTTGAAGAGAACAACTCAAGAAACTAGAAGAAAAAAAGCAAAGACAACCTATGAAAACCAGAGGACACTTTGAGATGCATTCGAAGAGTTTTTTCGAAAACAATTTTTACGCAAATTTAAAAAATTTAAGATGTCACACACACACATATAAAAATATATTCTGCTCCCGGTTGCAGTTACTCCCACCTATGATATATATATCATCTAAACGAATTTAACATACTTATTTATCACTTTATGTATACTCATATAATGATTTTAAGATACTTCAATGCCAATCATATGAAAAATTATAAGGAAGCACATAGTTTTTAGCATATTTTGCTAATACCTTCTATTCATACATAAAAGAGACTACATTGAAAAAAATTGTACATACTATCTAAATGATCTTATATACTTATAAGATACGTGTACATACCCACCGTAGCGCGAGATACTTCCAACTTTGCAAGATACGATATAGGAAGTAACTACACCCGCAAGTAAAAAAAGAGGATATATATATGACGTTGAAATGGTGCCCAGGCACCAAGTCTCCCTGCCTTTAGATTGCTTTTAGATGCGTGCAAGTGCAATAATATATAATATCAGGATGAAAAGTTTTAATTATTAATGGAAAGTCTCAATCATGGATGGAAACTCTTAATCATGGAGTGGGCACCATGGTGTCCCTATATATATATATTTATATATATATATATATATATATATATATATATATATATATATATATATATATATATATATATATATATATATATATATATATATAGGAAAATTACGTAAGGCACCATGGTGCCTAGGCACCCACATCCGATACACGTGTATTATTGATATTTTTTTTGAGTTTGGGTATGAAAATGTTTTATACCCTTGATATATTTATGGTAAGTAAGTTTTGAACTCAGTTCAAACTAGTTTGAACTACTTTTGAGTTCAATGCGACTACAGTGAGTATATACCATAAAAATAGTTCAAACTAATTAAACTGAAGTTGAATTTAATTTTTTCGAGTTTGACATCTCAAATATACTTTTTTATGGGTATATGAAGATACCCACATCAAACGTTATAATCTCAAAGCAAATCAACTGGTATTGATATTGGTGCCTAGGCACCATGGTGCATGAAACACTCGTCCTATATTTATATATATATATATATATATATATATATATATATATATATATATTATAAATATAAATATGGAAACCACATCTATCGTATGAAGGGCCGTTTTGGAACAAGGAATTTCATAGGATTAATTTAGGCAAGAGTTATAAATATTTCTTACGAAAACATGGAAATACACATGTTTAATTAGCCCGAACTCGGAGACGTCTAAAGGGCTGAAGGATTCTTTTTTAATTGATGATCAAGAATAGGACATATTTAGCTTAGACTGTCACATAGAGCTTTATGATATAAGACATATGTTGGATAAGATGTTTTACATTTTTTTATTAATCTAAGAATTTCCAGCAATATCTCCTTTTTTGATAAATAGGAAAAAAAGGCTTGAGTGGTTGATACGTGGGCCCATGGTCCGCAGTAGCCTGGGTGCCAGGGGCAGATCTACAGTAATTCATGGGTATTCAGTTGAATACCCAAATTTTTTTGCGAAAAAATTGCTATATATTAGGTATAGTATACATATATATTAGTAATTGGGTCTCAGGAAGCTTTTGAACACAGGCTACGGTAAACGTCCGGCCGAACCGAACGCCCAACGCTGTCCGCGATCCACCTCCGGTCTCGTCTCCCACGCCCCAACGGCCCACACCCACTTGCGGCTCGCGCAGTCATGGCTGATTGCTGTCTCAAGTCGACTTAGTCGGGCGCCGTCTTCGGTCTTCGACTCTTCGTCCACCTCTCTCCTGCAACAGAGCGAGCGAGCGACTCAAATCCAACCCTAGCTCTCGATTGGCACTGGCGGCGGTGGTGGCGCGCGCGGCGCTCGGCGCTCCTTCTCGGGCTCAACCGCTCGCTCCTACCGTTCATGTGCTGCGCTTGCTCGAGCTGCGGATCGCGACCTCTCCACCTCCGCCGCCACTCTCGATCCGGTGCTCGGCGCCGGCGGTGGCACGATCGACTACCTCCATGCCTCACGCCGACCTCGGCGACCACGCGCACTCGAGCAACTCCGCCGGATCCTGCGCGCCTCACCTCGCCAAGGTCGTGGCCGCCAGCACCGCCCGAGCGCGACCGCCGCCGCTCGCCTCGCTGCTCACGCGCTTGCGCGTGCTCGAGCTGCCGGGCCGCGACCTCTCCACGACTCCACCCCGCCGCTAGGGGCTCGCCGACCTCCGCCACACCCTCGAGAGGCTTGTCTCGCTACAATTCCACCGTGCGATTTTGTATCATGCCTCCCACTAATTCGATGATACAGCTACGTTGTTGATCCGTAGATCCGCCCCGGTTGTTGATCCGTGAACTGTGCTTATGGTTTGCTGTTTGGTTCATCTACAGCTAGCAAACCGAGTTTAGTTTTAGCCTACTTGCTGCAGTACTATGATCCACGATTAATGGCAATGCTATGTTCCTAGGATCTGATTCAACTGGTCTTCTTGATGGGATTTAAGGAATGTTGTTAGTGTCTTTAGGTTGTAATTGAGCACTCCTCCGCAAAATTCGATGTCGCTTAGTTCGCACCGCTTTTTGGATGAGAAATTGGGGTATTTTGCAGGTATTTTGCAATGCTTCAGATCACCTTTAGGCTTGTGATAGCACATGCTCTAGATCACAATAATGCAATTGTAACAGCTTGTCCCTTTTATGCTTGCTGCATTTATTCCCCGACATAATTAGTCGATCGTGAGATTCAATATGTCATTTGTTAATATGATCTTTGGTATATCTATATGTTTGATTTTGTATATCTTTGAGATTTGAAAAATGAAGAAATCTGCAAATTTAAAATCTTTATGGGAGAGAGCTAGAAAGACGCAAAATGTTGTTTCCACCTCGACGCAAAAGGTAACTTCGAATACCCATTCCTAAATTCCTGGATCCGCCACTGCCGGGTGCACACAACAGCGGTGGTTGGTGTTGAGGCCCATATGTCTGTGAGTGGTGGGTTTAGATCGAGGGTTTGCCACATGGGCGGATGCGATGCTGACTGGACATCGGTGAGCTGAGGTGGCACTAAGGTGGTAGAGTCAGTGTTGATATATAGACAGCACTGACGCTCTAGGACCGAGTCTCCGTTGACTCTGCCCACGGCATGTACCGCGGAGGGGTACATCTAGAAGGGAACGTCAAGGCGATCTCGGTGGCGTGACGACCGTAAAATAGGGACGTCAACAGTGGCCAGCGGCAAGCTCAAAGCGGCGGTGGGGGCTCAGGCTCATATGACCGTGAGGTTCCGGCAGTGCACCGGCAATGTTGAGGTGCGCCCGCCTCAGTATGAGGCATCCAAGGCTGATCCAATACTCCAAATCACAACTTTTTGGATTTTCACCGAGCCTCCATTTTCATCTGATACGTTGTCCGGAAGCAGAGCGTAGGTTTGGTGCCAAGATTCTTTTGGCGAACCACTAAGCGTCAAGTTATCGCAGCTTCCATCAGAACCCTTGTAAAGTGCGAGTAGTCGTACCAAAAGCAAAGAACATCGCCAAAGTGGAAAAGCAATGATGCATTTACAGCTACAGAAAAAAAAAAGCATTACTGGCTCTCCTCCGTACAGAGTTAGTTAGGCAGTACTATATATCACTCCGTACAGAGTTCGTTGGCAGTATACACAGTGCAGGCCACGGTTGTCGTCCCCTTGGGTACATTATTTGGAGTATTTTGTGTTGTGTGGTCGCTCTGTGTTAGGCGACCATACCACGAGGCCATGCACGGACGTGCCCTGATCTCTTGCTATGTTTGTTAAACTAACTCCACGCATGCATGCACGTATGTATATTCGTATCAATGGAACGCTACACCGTGCGGTAAATTATCTACATGCTATCGATCAGTGCCAAACGTTCTACCCTCGTCTCCGCTCACGCCGGCCGCCGGCCGCACTGGCTGAGCGTCTACCTCTGTGCTTCAACATATATTGGCCTCTTTGTCGTCTGTCTTCTACTGTTGTTCTCAGGGGCGGATCTATAGTGATTCATAGGTGTTCAGCTGAACACCCAAATTTTTGACAAAAACCTAGTATATGTGAGGTATATATATATATATATATATATATATATATATATATATATATATATATATATATATATATATATATATATATATATATATATATATAAGGGTCAAAAATATGGATTTCAGCCTCCTTGGCCGGCCCGACGTTCGCGGTTCGCCGGGCCGACGTCAGATCAGGCGCGGCCTAGCTGGCCAGCTCACGGCCTCGCGCTGCGTGCAGGCCCACGCGCCGCCACCCATTTACGGTGACACGGCGAGAAACCTCCGCCCGCGCGTGACCGAAGTCGCATCAGAACCTAGCGCTAGCGCCGCACCTCCAAAGCTTGTGTCGCCTCCAAAGCTCGCCTCGCGCGCGCGCCGCCGCGCTCCGCTCCAGCCCTCCGCGCCACCGGCACGCGCGCGACCGCGATCTGGGCCGCCCGCCTCCGCCGGCCGCGGCCGTCCGCTCGCTTCTCTCGCTGTCCGCTCCCGCCTCCGCCGCCGCCATCGCCCACCGCAGATCGCGACATCGCGCTGGGCTCGGCTCGCCGCTCCGGCGATCGCGGTGAGTAGTTGTACTACTAGTCTACTACTCTGTGGCGGCGTGCCTCGTTGTTCGCTAGTGGGCGTGCCCAATGTCCGTGCATGCTTGTTAACTTCAGCATTTCTATTTCTGTTCCACAATTCCGGTCAAGAAGATAGCAACTCAGATCATCCGCATGCTTGTTAAATGTTAACTTTAGACTTCAGAAACACTAAAGTACTAAACAAGAATCGTATGTTTGTCGCTTTGTGCCTAGTGCCCCGTTCTTTGGTTGGCTGGTTATTTGGTTTGGATTGCAGATCGTTAGTGGTTATGAGAATTGGAACTAGTTGGCTAAATGGCTATATAACTTGTAATTTACAAATTACAATGCATGTGGTGTTGGTGCTGTATCCTCGTATGTCAAGATGTCTCATGTCCGTATGTGTATGCAGATGTGAGTATGTGTTGAAATTTGAAAATGAGCAATGCTTGTATGTGAGTATGTGCTTCATATTATTCATCAATGATCACACATTGTCCCGTCTAACGATAATTTTAATGAATCTTGTAACACTTGTATTTTATGATTTTGTAGATCTTTGAGCTATAAAAAAAATGAAGAAGTCTACAAATCTGAAATCTATGTGGGAGAGAGCTAGAAAGACACAGAAGATTGTGTCCACCTCAATGGCAAAACCGATTTCTAATGAAAGTCAAATTCAGAATGAGACGAATTCTCCTTCCATTGATAATGAGCTACAACTGGTAGTGCACACACACGATGACAGTGGCACCCTAAACACGGAACCTTAGATGGATTGCACATTGTCTCCAATTACAGAAGATGATGGATCAGGTGATGAAGCTATTTATGATGTTTATTTGCTTTCGCATGATCTAGGAAAGAGAATTCCTATCACGGACTATGATGTCAATGACCAAGATGCAGTGAGAAGGGGATACATTGCATTGGGACCATGTCAACCACGGGCACATGATTTTCCATGTTGAAATATTGGAGGTATGCGTCGCTTCTTAGCTAGTTGGTTTGAGCAATATAATTGGCTTGAGTATAGTGTGGAACGAGATGTTGCTTTCTGCTTCGTTTGTTATCTGTTCAAGGATAAAACTACTTGTGCTGGTGGAGATAGTTTTGTGAATGGGGGATTTAGAAATTGGAACCATAAAAATAGGTTTGACAAACATGTTGGAGCAATTACTAGTGCCCACAATGAAGCTCAAGAGAAATACAATTTATTCATTAAACCTAAAGCATCAATTGAGGAATCTTTTGCTTCAAACTCAAAACAACAAAAGGCTATGTACAAATGTCACTTGACCTATTCACTTAAGTGTTTGAGATTTCTTTTGCGCCAAGGATTGGCTTGTCGTGGACATGATGAAAGTGAAGACTCACACAACAAAGGAAATTTTCTTGAGCTTTTAAATTGGCTAGCAGAAAATTTTGAAGAAGTTAACAAGGTCGTTCTAAAAAGTGTTCCAAAGAATAGTCAAATGATCGCACCTACAATACAGAAAGATCTCATCAACTCTTGTGCCAAAGAAACTACTAGACTAATTATAGATGATCTTGGTGATGATTATTTTGCAATACTTGCCGATGAATCCAGTGATGTGTACCAACAAGAACAATTGGCTCTTTGTTTGCGCTATGTTGACAAACAAGGAAGGGTTGATAGGTTTCTCGGTATTGTTCATGTTGAAAACACTACTACTTTGACACTTAAAGCAGCAATTGAGTCTTTGCTTATGGACCATTCGTTGAGCTTGTCTATGGTCCGTGGCCAGGGATATGATGGAGCTAGTAACATGAGAGGTCAAGTGAATGGTTTAAAGAAACTAATTATGGATGAATCTCCTTCAGCATATTATGTTTATTGCTTTGCTCATCAACTTCAATTAACTCTTGTTGCTGTTGCTAAAGAGAATGGTGATTGTGTTTGGTTCTTCCAGCAACTTGCATATTTGTTGAGTGCTCTTGGTATGTCTTGTAAGAAGATACAAATGCTGCGAGTAGCTCAAGCTCAACAAATTGTCGAAGCATTAGAATTGGGTGACATTGAAACCGGCCGAGGTTTGAATCAAGAGATTGGCTTGGGTCGGCTAGGTGATACTCGTTGGGGATCTCACTACAAAACTGTTATGCATATTATCTATTTATATCCTTCAATCCGGCAAGTTTTTATAAAGATTGGAGAAGATCACTCTTCAAGCACAGAGGCTATACATGCTCAAACTATGTTGACATCGTTTGAGTCATTTGAGTTTGTTTTTATGGCACACTTGTTGCTAACCATATTTGGATACACAGATGACCTAAGCAATGCTTTGCAAAAGATAGATCAAGATATTGTCAATGCTATTGATCTCATTTATTTGACAAAGACTCAATTGCAGTTATTGCGGGAGGATGATGGGTGGGATTCTTTTCTTAAAGATGTCACTTCCTTTTGTGTGAAGCATGGCATCAAAGTTGCACAAATAGATGATTTTTATAAGCCAGTTGCAAGATCCAAAAGGTTCTTCAAAAAAGTCAAGAATCTTCAGCGCTTCCATGTTGAAATGTTCTTAAGTGTTATTGATAGGCAGCTTCGAGAGCTTAACGACAGGTTTGATGAGGTAAACATAGATTTGCTTCTTTGCATGGCGTCATTCAATCCAACTGATTCATTTGCTGCTTATGACAAGGACAACTTGGTTAAGCTTGCTCAGTTTTATCCTAAGGATTTCTCAAATACAGAGTTGATGCATCTTCCATTTCAACTTGCACACTTCATTACTGATATGCATAGAGATGCAAGGTTTAAAAAAGTGAACAACATTTCTGAGCTCTCCATTATGCTTGTTCAAACAAAGAAGAACCTCAATTATGCAATTGTTTACAAGCTTCTCAAATTAGTGCTCATTCTTCCCGTAGCAATTGCTAGTGTGGAGAGAATATTTTCTTCAATGAATTATGTGAAGAACAAGCTACGAAATAGAATGGGAGAACAATACCTGAATGACCGCTTGGTTACATTTCTTGAGCGAGAATTTTTTTTGCAAGTTAAGGATGATGACATAATATCACGCTTCCAAGGCACGAAGCATCGCCGAGTTAATTTGTGAACTCTTGTAATTGTTTTGCAATTTCTTTATATTATTTGACATGTTATCCCTAGTACGAACAATTGTATGTTAAGTATTGCTACTGTAGATCTTTTATGTTTTGTACTGAAAACTATTTTTACAACTTCGAACATCTATTCCAAAATTCCTGCGTCCGCCACTACCTCCACGTGAGGCTTCCTCCTGCTGTCTCGGCGTGATGGCGCTCGGCTCTGTTGTCTTCACGCCCGGCGATTCGAAACGGGTGGAGGAGCCCTTCAAGGTGAAGGAGGCAGAGACCAAGCTATACGTGTTTCCTGCAATGCAACAGATGTTTATTTTCATGTGTTGACTAGTTTGCTGTTGATTCTGTTGTTACAGGCTTACAGCTTGGTAGTTTAATTTACCCATATGGTCTTAGGTGCATCAATTTTTTTCTCAATGAGCACTGTGTGCCACGAATAAATATGTCCTGGTGTTGAATAGTTTTTTAATCCAAACTGTCAGGTGGATAAAATATTTTTACGCGTTTATGACTGATGTAAGTTTGTAACATTACACAAAACATGTCATGGTTACAGCCTGCTTCTTGATCTTTTATATCTCTGGACTACGTCTATCTTGAAGGTAAAGCAATTCCTCATTTCCATCAGAAAACGGAAGGGTGGTATATATATTGAGAATACTAGGGGAGAAGTAGAGGAAATCGAATATTGTTAACGAGTTTTGCACTATCTCCTTGTTTCATTAACATGAGTTTGAATTCTCAGATTGATAATAATACTATACATAGATGTATGCACGATGGTTCTGCATGTACTAATAGTCTAACATTCATTTTAAATATATATTACATGTAGTGATGATAACTCAGGTTTAGGTATTACTGATGTAGTTAAGTTAACTATATGGAATTGGGGCTTTTAGCTGCATATTTGCTTGCGACGGTTGTTCTCGCTTTTAGCTGCATCTGTGTGTCGTATAGGTGCTTGTGCTCGGTGGAAGTGGTTTTGTTGGTTCACACGTTTGCAAGGACGATTTGGACAGAGGATTTGTTGTATCTAGTCTTAATAGGTAATTTCATAAGCAATTTTCGTTCACTGGTTTTACATAATACATATTATACCTTTTCTTCTGGCTCTTCGATTTTGAGACATAAATTTTCATTTGTTTGTATTCTGTAAGCTGCCAAAGCCATTACAAAAGAAACCAGAATAAATTAAAAAAAACAATTGCTACTTAGCCTGCATATGTACTGAAAATTCAACATGTTGTTTTGTCCTCACATCTTATATGGCAAAGATACAGGCATAACCCTTGATTCTAATTATGAATAAGATAGTATGGTCCAAGCTTCTGTTGATGTTTTTGGCTTTAGCATTACATGAAGTCTCTCATTTCCCCATTTCCATGGTTCTTTGTTGTTGTCATCATGATCGTTCTTAGGACTGTTTACCTAGTTTGGACACTGGAGCGTGGACGCCTTTAATAGCTTCTAATTGACGGACAGATGTTGAACAAAACTGTTTAAAGCTGTTTGACAAAAATTTACTTACATGATAATATCAATTTATCAATCGTGGTTCATCTCCACAGTGAAACGGGAAACCTTAAAAGCAGCATGATAGAACTTTGCCTAGGAAGCTACAATAATCTGACGGCAACACTTACGACACACGCAGAAGATAAGGCCGAAACTAACGCTCCGCTTGTTTCGGCTTCAGCTTCTAGCTTATTTTTCACTATTCATAAATTTCGTCTTTTTCTGAACTTTTGGTTTTTTTTGAGCTTTTTTGCTGGTTCTTTTTTTTCTCGTATTTGTTTGCGTTGTCTGTGATGAGCTAGCATATTTTTTCTATTTTTAAATTTTTTAAATTTAATTACGCCAAATAAGCCACCTTCAACTACAGTGAAATTTCAGCCACTACAGTACAATTTCAGCCATAAACCACGGCTTTTCGGCCCAACCGAGCGGGGCCTAAGGCATAGCATAGAGAGAGGGGCATTTCCCAATGACTGGAAACAAACAATAGCCAAGAGCAGCAAGCCATCACCGTTTCCCACCTCTCTTCCCCCAACTCCATTGCCATCCATTTGGCCAGCAACGGGAAGCACAAACAAGTAGAAGGCACCATCTACTTTTTGGCTGCGGTTTATGATTTTTGGCTGCGGTTTGTAGCTTTTGGGTTGTTCGTGTGAGAGATTACAGAGTAACAGAACTCACTTGCAGTTTTTGCAGATATAAATAAAGTCAGTACAGTATGTACTACAATTAACTAGTAGACCCTATTTTGACGTTTAATTCGGTACGGTCCGTTAGGCCCGTTTTAATTTTTAATATTTATATGATTTTATTTTTATTTTTTAAAATTTTATAAGTATAAATAAATTTGTTTTTTGTATTTTATATATTTCTTATGATTTTTTTTACTTTTTAAAAATATTTTATGCTAAATGGGCTAACTTGTCTGGCTGACCCGATAGGCTAATCGTCTGGCACAGCCTATGAGACTATTAGATCGTGTTTGGATCAGTGTCTCAGTCCATAGATTGGCGCCATGCAATCAATTTAAATAATAAGCTAAATAGACTCATATCTAATAGAACCGTGCTGTATGGATCATGCCGCGCTGGGGGCGTGCCACTCATTTGGCCCCTCTGCCTGTGTGGAAGCTCAAAATGACGAGCAAGATTGGAGGAAAACGGCAACGGCAGCGGCAGCACGCGGGATCGGCCTCGACCCGCCAACGCGAGGAGGTGAGGCGCCTCGGGATCTGCTCCCGCGACTCGTGGGTCAGAACAAGGAAACTCCATTTCCAAAGCCCGCTAATCTCGTCCCGATCTGCGGCGGCAAACAACGAATCGCTAAAACCCGAGCGTCGGATTACTCAGATCCCGCGTTGACTCCCTCATAACCGTCCAGATCCGGCTTCCGATCCCGACGACCGCCGCGCATAAACAATTCGCCCGAGCCGAGACCCCGCGATAAATTACCGCCCCACCGCGCGATTCCCTCCCACTTTGCTCGACCCTTCCCCACTCCTCTTGCCGGCACCGGGCGAGCGGCGTATCCGGCGGCGTCACGGAGGAGGGAGCTCCCCGAAAGGTGAGTTTTGATCTGAGCCGGCCAAGAAAGCAACCACTGAGAGTAACTCCAGCAGAGCCTCTACTTGAGCCCTTATCCTACTTTTGAGGGCCGATGGACAAAAAACTCACTCCAGCAGGGCCCCTACTTGAGCCTTCAAAAGTAGGGGGCCCTCAAATCTCCCCCTCGAGGCCTCATACCTGAGGTCTGGAGGGAGCTCCTATTTTTGAGGGCTCAAGTAGGGGCCCTGCTGGAGTGAGTTTTTTGCCCCTCGGCCCTCGAAAGTAGGATGAGGGTGGGTCCTATGTGTCATCCCCTCTAAGAATGAATTTGAGGGTCCTGTTTTGAGTGCTCGTGCTGGAGTGTAGCCCAAAAAACAGAGCCTTCAAAAGTAGGGAGAGCCCTCAAATAAAAAGTAGGGGCCCTGTTTTGAAGGCTATTGCTGGAGTTGCTCTGAAGCCACATTTGGGAACCGACGAGGTAGCCACATTCCATCCCTAAACTTTTGCTATTTCTTTACATGATGGTACCACACCATCGAACCACCATGTGGGGAAAAAAGAGTGGAGAGAGAAAGAAAATGAGAGAGAGAGAAGAAGCGTGTGCAATAAAATTGTATTCGCCAATTTTACTACCGATTATTCCGTCGCATGATTAATTAATTCAATAAAATTTTATTAGTTTTACTAAATTTCAAAATCCCACTAGTAAATATTTATAATTATTACAAATAAAGTAAGCACCATCAGTAGATTATAACTTATACGCGTACCGATTAAATTTGTGTATTGTCGTCTAGATCGCTCTATTTCATATCTAAATATCTAGATAATTTTGTTTGTAGTATTTAAATGGTAGAAACCCACTCAAAATTATTTGGATTATTAGAATAAATTAATTGTCGTTAGGAGATTTAAAATAGTATCAGATGATTTAAAATGGTACGCGTTGATTAAAATTGTGCCCAACACCGCAAGAGCCATAAAAGCCATCTACAAACCTAGGCCTCGTATCGGTCTAAGGAACACTTTGAGTTTAAGGTTGACCCTGAATATCCCTAAGAGCACGAACACGGTCGCGTCGTGCAACCTTGGCACACCTAAAACAAAACTTAACTAGATGTCCATCATTCCGACAGAAGGTGCAATGAAACTTTGCCTTCTGAGAGGTCGAAACAGCATGAGATACTACCTTACTATTAGAAATCCCTCAGACAAATCTTGCAAAACTCAAACACGGTCTTCCTAGACACAGGCTCAACCTCAATCACACCTCCCTGTACAGCTCTAACAACTATAGGTCGATGTCTCTTCACATCCTTCGAATGATCATATCCTAGACCCTGGTTGACAGTAGGAACTTGAAATCTTCTTGCCACTGGGACTGCTGCAAGTTGGCGGAGAGTGGAGACTCCAGGTCTATGCACTGGGGCCCGGAGACAAGGACTTCTTGGCTATCTACCCGCTCAGCTGCGACCTCCACTGCCGCCGCCGGGGGCGCTTGCTGACTCCGAGCCTCTTGCATCTCTTGCATGGCATTTCGAAGGTCGGTCAGCTTACGTTGCAATGTGTCGAGGACCACAATGAGACTATCCTCCACCATACGCCCGGCGGAGCCTACCGACACGGGGACGCCAGTCGCGAGGTTGTTTGCGACAGCCGCTTGGGCTCCGGAGCTAGTAGGAGTAGTCGTGCCGCGAAGAGGATCACCAGAGGTGGGGCTGGAATCGAGGAAGTTGATGGACATGTCCACGCAGGTTCCTGAGTCGACGGTGGCGTCGACGAGAGTGCTGGGGTTGACAGTTACGCCATCAGTTATGCCCCGATCGATGGTCACACCTGCACAGGTTGTGTCGTGTGCGACGGTCCTAGCTGCTCTGGTACCCAAGCCATCCCCGCCCCGTTCACCCCCTATAACGGCCGAACGCCGCTGCCACGAGGGAAACGGGGGCTCGCTCGCCGGGCCCCACACCAACGCTCTTCTCTTCCGCTTGGTTGTTGCCGCCACTTTCTTAGGAGCCATTGTTGTCCTAAACCCACGGCTTGCTTGTCGTCCCCACGGATGGCACCAACTATTATCGTTAAGTATATGAGGGGACTAGGACAGTGTGGGAATGATCGATCTCTTCCCCTGCTCCCCATAGGGGGATATATATATACATGACCGTAAAGCTTCATTACAATATTACCCCTACCCTAGAGTACTATTACAAGGGTATTTACGTCTTTTTATGCTCCCCAACGAACCTTTCATCCTGACACTTTCAACCCAACAGGCCGAATGGATACGATAGGGGGGCTATCTCCACAACAATATTACAATGAGAAAGAGAAATGAGATTACATGCCCTCTTTTTATGTAGGCTAGGGCTTACATAAATACTAGACTATCTCTAACTCAAATGCGTACTAGTCTCTATCTCCAACTCTAAGTCAAGATTATTTCCAACAAACGCAAGGTGCTATAAAACAAAACAAATGCATACATGTATGTAGTATGCATGTGGGTGTCATCTATAGTAGTACTGTACTAGCTCGATCGTTGATCCTTGCCTGTTGGTCGGTTGCCAGCTGCCGCACCCGTATGATGTAATCTATCTGACGGGATTTTGTCTCTGGCCCCTCCACGTGCACCCTATTTATAAAGGAGGACCATCTTGGGGGGCATGCCAGAATCATGGCCATCGATAGCGGTGCCGTCCACCTCGACCTTAGCTTAATGATCTTCAATCAGGATGGTTGTTTAGCAGCGAATATGAAAGGAACACATCGATTGATTGAAGATTTATGGATGTATTAGTAATTATCTATGGGAAACAATGAGTATTTCGGAATGAAGGACTAGCTGGTAGGCTCCGTTCGTACGTTATATATTCAGTCCTAATTAAGACCTTGCAAGAAAAAAGGTTGTCAAGAATTAATATTAATTATTCCACAACTGAGGATCCATTCATTAAAACGCCAATGAGGTGATTAGTTAAGGTGAGAGAATGGAAAAAGGGTTGAGTAGCTTTGCAGCGAATATGAAAGGAACACATCGATTGAGTGAAGATTTATGGATGTATTAGTAATTATTTATGGGAAACAGTGAGTATTTCGGAATGAAGGACTGGTAGGTTCAGTTCGTATGTTATATATTCAGTCCTAATTAATTCCTTGCAAGAAAAAAGGTTGTCAAGAACTAATATTAATTATTCCACAACTGAGGATCCATTCATTAAAACGCTAATGAGGTGATTAGTAAAGGTGTGGGAATGGAAAAAGGGTTGAGTAGCTTTGCAGCGAATATGAAAGGAACACATCGATTGAGTGAAGATTTATGGATGTATTACTAATTATTTATGGGAAACAGTGAGTATTTCGGAATGAAGGACTAGATGGTAGGCTCCGTTCGTGTGTTATATATTCAGTCCTAATTAAGTCCTTGCAAGAAAAAAGGTTGTCAAGAATTAATATTAATTATTCCACAACTAAGGATCCATTCATTAAAACACCAATAAGGTGATTAGTTAAAGTGATGGAATGGAAAAAGGGTTGAGTAGCTTTGCAGCGAATATGAAAGGAACGCATCGGTTGATTGAAAATTTATGGATGTATTAGTAATTATCTATGGGAAACAGTGAGTATTTCAGAATGAAGGACTAGCTGGTAGGCTCAGTTCGTACGTTATATATTCAGTCCTAATTAAGACCTTGCAAGAAAAACGGTTGTCAAGAATTAATATTAATTATTCCACAACTGAGGATCCATTCATTAAAACGCCAATGAGGTGATTAGTTAAGGTGAGGGAATGGAAAAAGGGTTGAGTAGCTTTGCAGCGAATATGAAAGGAACACATCAATTAATTGAAGATTTATGTAAGTATGGGAAAGGGTGAGTATTTGAATGAAGGACTAATGGTAAGCTCCTTCGTGCATTATATATTCAGTCCTAATCAAGTCCTTGCAAGAAAAAGGTTGTCAAGAATTATTATTAATTATTCCACAACTGAGGATCCATTCACTAAAACGCCAATAAGGTGATTAGTTAAGGTGAGGGAATGGAAAAAGGGTTGAGTAGCTTTGCAGCGAATATGAAAGGAAGATTGATTGAAGATTTATGGATGTATTAGTAATTATCTATGGGAAGCAATGAGTATTTCGGAATGAAGGACTAGCTGGTAGGCTCCGTTCGTACGTTATATATTCAGTCCTAATTAAGACCTTGCAAGAAAAAAGGTTGTCAAGAATTAATATTAATTATTCCACAACTGAGGATCCATTCATTAAAACGCCAATGAGGTGATTAGTTAAGGTGAGAGAATGGAAAAAGGGTTGAGTAGCTTTGCAGCGAATATGAAAGGAACACATCGATTGAGTGAAGATTTATGGATGTATTAGTAATTATTTATGGGAAACAGTGAGTATTTCGGAATGAAGGACTGGTAGGTTCAGTTCGTGCGTTATATATTCAGTCCTAATTAATTCCTTGCAAGAAAAAAGGTTGTCAAGAACTAATATTAATTATTCCACAACTGAGGATCCATTCATTAAAACGCTAATGAGGTGATTAGTAAAGGTGTGGGAATGGAAAAAGGGTTGAGTAGCTTTGCAGCGAATATGAAAGGAACACATCGATTGAGTGAAGATTTATGGATGTATTACTAATTATTTATGGGAAACAGTGAGTATTTCGGAATGAAGGACTAGATGGTAGGCTCCGTTCGTGTGTTATATATTCAGTCCTAATTAAGTCCTTGCAAGAAAAAAGGTTGTCAAGAATTAATATTAATTATTCCACAACTAAGGATCCATTCATTAAAACACCAATAAGGTGATTAGTTAAAGTGATGGAATGGAAAAGGGTTGAGTAGCTTTGCGGCGAATATGAAAGGAACGATCGGTTGATTGAAAATTTATGGATGTATTAGTAATTATCTATGGGAAACAGTGAGTATTTCAGAATGAAGGACTAGCTGGTAGGCTCAGTTCGTACGTTATATATTCAGTCCTAATTAAGACCTTGCAAGAAAAACGGTTGTCAAGAATTAATATTAATTATTCCACAACTGAGGATCCATTCATTAAAACGCCAATGAGGTGATTAGTTAAGGTGAGGGAATGGAAAAAGGGTTGAGTAGCTTTGCAGCGAATATGAAAGGAACACATCAATTAATTGAAGATTTATGTAAGTATGGGAAAGGGTGAGTATTTCGGAATGAAGGACTAACTGGTAAGCTCCCTTCGTGCATTATATATTCAGTCCTAATCAAGTCCTTGCAAGAAAAAAGGTTGTCAAGAATTATTATTAATTATTCCACAACTGAGGATCCATTCACTAAAACGCCAATAAGGTGATTAGTTAAGGTGAGGGAATGGAAAAAGGGTTGAGTAGCTTTGCAGCGAATATGAAAGGAAGATTGATTGAAGATTTATGGATGTATTAGTAATTATCTATGGGAAGCAATGAGTATTTCGGAATGAAGGACTAGCTGGTAGGTTCCGTTCATGCGTTATATATTCAGTCCTAATTATGTCCTTGCAAGAAAAAAGGTTGTCAAGAATTAATATTCATTATGCCACAACTGAGGATCCATTCATTAAAACGCCAATAAGGTGATTAGTTAAGGTAAGGGAATGGAAAAAGGGTTGAGTAGCTTTGCAGCTAATATGAAAGGAATACGTTGATTGATTGAATATTTATGGATGTATTAGTAATTATCTATGGGAAACAGTGAGTATTTCGGGACGAAGGACTAGCGGTAGGCTCCGTTCATGCGGTATATATTCAGTCCTAATTAAGTCCTTGCAAGGAAAAAGGTTGTCAAGAATTAATATTAATTATTCCACAACTGAGGATCCATTCATTAAAACGCCAATGAGGTGATTAGTTAAGGTGGAGAATGGAAAAAGGGTTGAGTAGCTTTGCAGCGAATATGAAAGGAACACATCGATTGATTGAAGATTTATGGATGCATTAGTAATCATTTATGGGAAACAGTGGGTATTTCGGAATGAAGGACTAGCTGGTAGGCTCCGTTCGTGCGTTATATATTCAGTCCTAATTAAGTCCTTGCAAGAAAAAAGGTTGTCAAAAATTATTATTAATTACTCCACAAATGAGGATCTATTCATTAAAACGCCAATAAGGTGATTAGTTAAGGTGGGGAATGGAAAAAGTTGAGTAGCTTTGCAGCGAATATGAAAGGAACACATTGATTGATTGAACACCAATAAGGTGATCCTTGTTGGTTGACTGCCAGCTGCTGCACCTGTCTGATATAATCTGACGGGATTTCCTCTCTGGCCCCTCCACACACTCCCTGTCTATAAAAGGGGGAGTGGAGTGCGAGACTCCGGACTCGTGAGGAGAGAGGGAGAGAGGAAGCGAGAAGATGCGAGTGACGGTGGTGGGTGCTGGGGTAAGCGGGCTGGCGGTGGCGCACGAGCTGGCGAGAAGCGGCGGCACACGAGTGACGGTGTATGAGAAGGAGGACTATCTTGGCGGGCATGCCAGGACCGTGGCCATCGATAACGGTGCTGTCCACCTCGACCTCGGCTTCATGGTCTTCAACCAGGTGGGTTGTTTAATTAATTAATCAATACCCTCCTCCTTAATTTCAACTAGCTTATTTCTTCATTCATCCCTACCAATATGGAGTATATGGTATGACATAAGCAGTTATATGGATGGCATGTAGGTAACGTACCCAAACATGATGGAGTGGTTTGAAGAGCTCGGGGTGGAGATGGAGAGATCGGACATGTCCTTCTCGGTGAGCACGCAGCTGGACGGCGGCGGCAGATGCGAGTGGGGCAGCCGCAACGGCATCGCGGGGCTCTTGGCGCAGAAGAGCAACGCGCTCAGCCCCAGTTTCTGGCGCATGATCCGCGAGATACTCAGGTTCAAGAACGATGCTCTCGAGTGAGCCAGCTACTAGTTACTGTGTGTACAAACATGCACTGCGGTCATGCTTAATTTGGAACCTGAATTGGAGCATGCATGCAGGTACCTGAAGGATCATGAGACCAACCCTGATCTGGACCGGAACGAGACTTTGGGGCAGTTCATTCAGTCGCATGGTTATTCCCAGTTGTTCCAAGAGGCTTACCTTGTACGTACTACTACTAATCTATTCTAGCATTAATTATAGCTACTTGCTCGTCGGTATCAGTATCACATCACCACGCTGTTCTGTGCTTCAGATTCCAATCTGTGCGTGTATATGGTCCTGTCCGTCACAAGGAGTGTTGGGCTTCTCTGCTTTCTTTGTGCTCTCATTTTGCCGTAACCATCACCTCCTTCAGGTGCTGCATGCCAACTTCGTATATAATAATTCCCCCCATTGCTACTGCTGCTAATTCTTTCTTTTGTATCCACCGCGCATGCAAATATCAATTATTCAGTTGTTCGGTCGCCCACAGTGGCTCACTGTCAAGGATCGTTCGCATGCCTATGTAAACAAGGTAGGCACACATGCATCACTGTAATTCAACCGTACATGGTATTGTTACACGGGTACTGTAGCTGTCATCTGCAAAACGGATGCATGTATCTGCACAAATATATATACAGGTACGAGAAGAGCTGGAAAGCATGGGTTGTCAGGTTAAAACCAGCTGCCAAGTCAAATCTGTCTCAACTTATTTTGACGGAGGTACTGCATGCATGCCAAATTGCCAAGCTCTTTGTTGATCGCATCCATTAATTTTTTGTCTCCCATTCCCTGTTCTTGTACTCCCTCATGTTATTATTCATGAATTTCTGGCAGCAGGTTACAGAGTCTCAGAGGTTGATGGCTCGGAGGAGATGTACGACAGGATCATACTTGGTGTGCATGCACCTGATGCTCTAAAAATACTCGGAGCTGAAGCAACACATGAGGAATCGAGAATTCTGGGTGCTTTCCAGTATGTCTATAGGTAGGTAACGCATGCCCATATAAGTATTGCCCCTGCTATTCTGATCTCGTTGCAGTTAGTGATCCCTTATGAAAGTGATCTCTACATACATATACTCCTATTTATTTATGTGTGCCGGCCTCCTGATCCATTATTCATTGCAGTGATATATACCTCCATCACGATAAAAGTTTGATGCCGCGGAATTCGTCGGCATGGAGCGCCCGGAACTTCCTGGGGACAACCAGCAGGGGTGTTTCTGTTACCTACTGGCTGAATCTGCTTCAGGTACTGTTACAAAATTATCTTGGACTATCTCCCTCGGATCACCCAAGCACAACTTCTCAGCACCGTGCGACGTGATCTGTGTCTTCGCGTGACGCGCCGACCTGATGAAGCGCCCACCTTTTCCCTTTACTACTCTCGCGTAATCACAACGATCATCTCGCGTAATCCCATACAGCCATGCATACGACAAGTTCTACTCACCAATATGACTAGGAAACTAAGCCGTATATAACTCATATACATATACGGCAAACCGACGAACTCGAATACGACTCGCAAACGGACTAGACTTCTACGTATACGGCAAGCATACGCATGACCGGTCCTGGGATTTTAAGGATCCGGAGCGAAACTAGAATTAGGGGCCCTAATATAAATACTAAATATAAATCTACGGGCCCTAATATAAATACTAAATATAAATCTACATACACACATATATATATATATATATCTAATTTTACCAACAAACACTTAAAATGCGTTATGTATTAAAGAAAAATTCATATCAAAGAGTTCATAGATATTATCTTAAAAATTTCTTCTAACATTTCTAGATGCGAAGTCATTGATGATGGTATTGATATTAATCTCATCCAGTAATTTCTTCTCAATACATAAAGTTGCCAAACCGTTTAACCACTCTTGAGACATTGTTGACCTTAAATGATTCTTCAACAATTTCAACTTTGAAAAGCTTCTTTCAGCTGATGCCACAGTCACAGGCATAGTAAATAAAATCCAATAAGCAATAGAAATATTAGGATAACAATCCGCTTCTCTGACAAACTCAAATATCTCCATAGCAGACATTGGTTTATCTGATAAAGTCAATTGCATAACACTTAACTCAGAAATTAGATCATTTAACTCAACATCAGATGAACCATCTAGAGAGAAAGTTTCTGCAAATTTTGTACAATATTCTTTTAATTTAGTTCGATCCAATGACTTCAATGTTGTTGAACTCATTAAAAATCCAAATATACTTCCGAATGTTTAGAGTTCTTGAAATATACTTTTCAATGAATTGATTGCCATATCAACCATAACAAAAAAAATTAACTTCAAATTACTTCTTAGCTTGCAAAACTGCTTCATCACAATCAATTTCATCAAACTGTTTCTTCCTAAGAACACGTCGCTTAACTGGAAATGATGGCTCTACATTCATTTGAGCTGCAATATCTTTGGCCATGATCATACTCAAAGCAAACCCTTCATTCTATATATAAGTATTAAAGTATTTAACTATGCCTTCTATTTGTTGCATGTATATACTCTACATAGTATATGGGGGGCCTCTAGATTTGGGGGGCCCGGGGCGGTCGCCCCTCTCGCCCCCCCTCAGGGCCGGCCCTGCATACGTACACGTTATGACTCAAATACGTCTAAAAACAAGATTACACTCTAACAATCACCTCCTTAATCTTGATTTTCCTTCTTGATCATGTTGACCTTTTCTCTTGCTGCTGCTTCTTCCTTGCATGCCTGCCTGGGCTGGAGCACATGCTCCTGCTTTCTCCATGAGCACCTCCTCTCACTGTCGTGTGCCATTGCTTTCGACCACTGTCCTCCACGCTGTTCTTCCTCCCGCCACCTTGGGACCCATTTTTGACTTCCTTGTGCTGTCCATGTGAGAGCTCCTCCTGAGCCTCTGCTTGCCATGACCATGCCTGTTGCATGTGGTCTATGCCGACCACCTGAGCCGTCGCTCCGCTCCTCTCCGCCTTCATGCCCTCGTCCAGAGCCGGCTGCACGCCTGTGCGCGCCTCCTGCGTCGTTCGCTATGACCATGCCATGCCTGCCGTGGTCGCTCCTCGTTATGACCATGCCTTCTACCCCGTCTTGCTTCCTTGCTGACTCGGTCCCCTTCCTTGTTACGATTTCTTGTGCACCAGACTTGCCTCCTGCTGCCTCTGCACCTTGTCCATCTGTGCCTCTCTCCATTCAAACATGTTTACAAGTTTTCAAAGTAATCTTGTACAACCGATTTGGAGATCTCTTCGCCTTCATCAACAAATATCTGTTCTTGTCATACACTCGCAAGAACTCATCCTCCAACACCACCTTACACCCTCTTTCCGTCATCTGCTCGAGACTTAGTATGTTGTTGCATAGACTTGGTATATAATAGATTCCTGTCAACAACTTCTTATCCCCGTTCCTGCATTGCAGCATCATCGTCCCTTTGCCCTTTATCTCCACCGTGGAGCCATTGCCAAACTTGACCTTACCCCAAACCTTCTCGTCGAGCTTGTGGAACATGGAGCGATCTCCCGTCATGTGGTTGCTTGCTCCATTATCCAAGTACCATTGATCCGTGTGATCATGACTTCCTTCCTTTGTGCATAGTTTTGGAACTACGCTCTCCTCATTCAGTTCCACCATGACCGACTCTTTTTCAACATATGAGGAGAGAAGTACTAGCTCTCTGTCATCTTCTTCTTCGTCTTTGGCAAGGTTCACTTCCCCGTCTTTCTTAATGCTTTTGCAATCCAAAGCAAAGTTCCCAAGCTCGTTACAGTTGAAGCACTTTTTATTGCTGCAGCATCTTATCGCGTAGTGCCCATATTCGCTACATTCAAAACACTTGACATATGACAAATCATATGATCTCTTACCACCTCCTTGCCCTGCGTTGTCTCCAGGGCCGCTCCTGCCGCCTCGACCACTCTGGCCACCTCGACCGCGCCCTCTCGCAGTTGTATGATGAGCCACGACCATCTCTCGGATCTCCCCTTACTAGCAATGCCTGCTCATTGTGAGATCCTTGCTCCTTGCGATTGAAACCCCTTCAGTAACTCCTCATGCGCCTTGAGAGATCCGGTGATCTCCTCTATTTTCTTCTTGTCCAGATCGGGGGAGTACATAAGTATTGTGACAACAGGTATGTACTTCTCTGGAAGCACGCGCAAGTACTTCTTCACCGCCACAGATTCCTTCATCTTGTCGCCAAGAGAGTTAATCTGATTAAACAATGAACTCAGCTTGCCGGCTAACTCGTGCACCGACTGGTTTTCTTCCATCTTCAGATTCTCGAACTCACTCCGCAAATTTTGGAGCCACACCTCCTTGACACGATCAACTCCTTCGTGCATCGTCTGAAGCGTCTCCCACGCTTCCCGTGCCGTCTCCTTGCCGATGAGCTGATGCATCATCGCGTCTGGCACCGCCTGGTAGATTAGGGCCAAAGCCGCCGATCTACCTTATCGCCCACCTCCTTGTCCTTCCTTCGGATCGACCACGCACTGCACTCCTTGGCGCGCATGTTCGCCTTCATCTTCATTGCCCACACCGGGTAGTTGTCGACCGTCGAGAGGGTACCGAGGGAGATTAATCCACCCCGAGACTTCGCCTTGTCATCCATGCTCGATATCACTTGTTACAAAATTATCTTGGACTATCTCCTCGGATGACCCAAGCACAACTTCTCAAAGACCGTGCATGACGTGATCAGTGCCTTCGCGTGACGCCGACCGATGAAGCGCCCACCTTTTCCCCTTACTACTCTCGTAATCACAACGATCACCACCACATACTCCTTTTCTCTACTCTTTATTTCTCTCTCTTCTGAATTCTTTTCTTCTCACACGTCTTGCATTGCACTTGCATGGCTTTTAAAGCCTGTGCACACTCCGACTCCGAATCCCATACAGCCATGCATACGACAAGTTCTACTCACCAATATGACTCGGAAACTAAGCCGTATATAACTCATATACGTATACGGCAAACCGACGAACTCAAATACAACTCGCAAACGGACTAGACTTCTACGTATACGGCAAGCATACGTACACGTATACGACTTAAATACGTCTAAAAACAAGATTAAACTCTAACAGGTACCCTAACATAGCAGCAACAGCAACTTGCAATGCATCTCTTCTCCTACTTTGATCAGATTAATGAACCACATCCATCATACACTACTACAGAAATCCACATTACAGACGGTTCAGAAACGTCATCACAGACGGTTTTCTGAACCGTCTGAATTTATAGGTCAGTGATAATCGAAGTTATCACAGACGATTTTCAACCGCTCGTGATTATGAGATATCACGCACGGTTTTAAATAAAACCGCTCGTGATATCCAATAATCACTGCACGGTTTGTAGTAAAAACCGCTCGTGATATTCGCTCCTCCTAAATCAAAATCTATTTCGCTTATTGGCTAGCCTCGTGAATGCTAGCCATGCCCTCAAACAAGCAGATAATCACGGACAAAAACATACAATTCACACATCTCATTTCCTTTCAGATACATTTCACAGACATAAAACATCCAATTGACATCGCACTTCATTTCACAAACATAAAGCATGCATCCATTTCGCAAATCGATTAATTGAATTGAAATGAAATATCCATTAACAAATGCACAGTTACAAAAGATCTACACTGCATTTGCAAAAAGAAATCATGGTGCGTAGTGGAATTGTCCTCCTGGCTTTATGACTTGAGTCAGCAAAAAGTACGCCAACTATCCTCGAATCCCTCCAAGATCAGACTGTTTCAATGCAGTTGACGGGATGTATGCAGCCTGTCGATAGGAATATCAATGTGCGTATATATGTAACGTGATAAGTATAAAGTAATTATGGGAAGAGTGACAAACCTTGCGATTGGTGAGCCTCGAGGAATCGAGGAATAGTTCCATATGTTGGCAAACGTAGTATCCACATGTGTTGCCCTACGCCGCGATGGCACCGCAAAAATGGAATGTGTTAGTTCAAGAGGCATTAGTACCAACTGTTGCATAGGATTAATTAATGTGAAATAGCGAATACCTTAAAATCTTGAACATGTGTCAACAGGCCTTTGACCTCGCGCTTCGAGTCACCTCCCATTTCAATGTACATCGCGAACGCCCTACGTAATTCGAAAAAGTTAACCTTAGTCATTCGGAAGGAAAGAAAGAGTACAATGTAGATATGTATGGGGAATATGTGCTTACCTATCGATTACTTACTGACAACTGTGAAGTCCATTTTATTCTTACTTAGGGAATCAAGGTAATATACCTTGTTCCATTTTGGTACAATTACTATTAAAATCCAATGAAAGTTCTGATGGAAGGGCATAAGTACATATTCCTTATTGCGGCAACCCAGCAGTCCTGATGCAATGTACCTCTCGACGAGGGGTGTATCCCGGTCGATGGTATCCTTGGCGACCAAGTGTGGGTCCAAGAAACCAGCTGATGAGTTGGATAATCTAGCTCTAGTCAGCATGTGTCTACACACGAAAGCAACAAATTAGATATGGCATTTATCGGTATGACATTAACGGAGACTGTGATTGTACACACTTATAGCGTCCAGCATCGAATGATTGAGACGTCAAGAGCGTTGAGCGTGAACAGATCGAATAAATCCTCAAAGGCGACCACGAACATACACTCTTGAAGACTGTGGTGTAAATCATCCGACGTGAATTTGACAGTGATACTTGAAGTCCGTTCTCCCTCTAGCTTATTGGATTGCTGCATATACCACGTGTGCAATTGCATGCAACTATATGGTAGCTTTGGAGGTCTTTTGCTCGAGCAACGCTCGCCAAGCACGAATTTGCAGGCCAAAGGTAAGTACGGCATATCATCATTGGTCTTCTTTGCTTTGCCCTTGTTGGCCTTGTTGCCTCGGCTATAGGTCGACTTCACGGCAGTCGACTTTGAAGGTAGCAGCGGTGCAAGTTGCTCTGGCGAGAATAGGACCGTGGAGATAGCACCGTGCAAGATCCGTGGTGAAACCGACCGGTCTTGTAATGGAGATAGCACCAGTGCATGATGCTCGCGCAGAGTATGACCGTGGAGATAGCACCGTGCAGATCCGTGGTGGAACCGACCGGTCTTGTAATGGAGATGGCACCGGTGCAAGTTGCTCGTCCCGCCACCGTGAAGAAGCCTCCAGGAGATGTCGCTTTTGGGCCACTGGATGAATGTTCCAATGGCCTGTCCTAGAGTCACGATCTCATCATTGGGGGGCTTCGGTAGCGGGACCACCTCAAAATTGATATGCACACCATCCACATTAACTTTTGTGAAGCCTGGCGCTAAAGCTTGACCTGCACCATGGCCCCGATACTGCATTTAATATGCCCGCCCCAAGCAGTACATAAGGAATAGAGCCATATCTCACTTGGAGCCCGCACCGTCGAGGCTCCTACATAACGATACAAAATTCGCTACTCGAATAGGCCTATCAATAGAGCAAGCATTCGAGAGGTAATAATTATTACCAGGATGTCGCCCACAGGAAATTTGGCCGAGGTTTGCGTCGGATTGGACGCGCAGCCTACTCGGACGGTTGTGCGGGCTAGCTAGCACAGAGCGGCGGTAGCGGCCTGCGACTTTCTGTTTGTTTCCGCACCTCATCTCTCGATTACACCAGCCACTCACCCATTAGCTCCTCTCTAAGAGATTCCTTGATCTCTTCTCGTAGCTGTGCGCCACGCCGGCTTTGTTTCTCTTCCTACGCCGATACATTCCGAGTCATCTTGGAAACCATGTTTCCAAGGAACGTAAAGCCCAAGCCCTCTCGTATGACCCGGTGCTCCTTGTTTCCTGTGGCCACGGAGAGCATATCATTCTCCCTTGTTCCTGGAATGATCCTGTGGTAGATTCAAACTCAGCTCTTCCGCAAGAGCACGAAATGTCATTTCAATTCTTACGGTTGTGGAGTAATTACAAGCTACGTAGTTCTATCGATATCTTACCGTGCTTTGGGACACTTGCTGGTCTGCAGGGTTTCGAAAGAGACGCCCCGATGTCGTTGTAGATGACCTTGCTCTAATCCAATTTCGAGCGCGGTCATCCGGATATTGGAAAACGGCGGGCGATGTCCTCAGCTGCCAGTCATCCTCCTTCCACCATCGGATTTTACCCGCATACCCAGTGTGCCAAGTCCGTGGGGTGTGTGTTTTTGCCGGAGTGCCTTGTGCGCGCATTTGTACTTTTGAAATCTTCTGACGCCTTCATCGCCTTGAACTCTTCCCATTGTGGTTCCAGGAATGGGTATTTATGAAAAGGCGTTTTGCCCGCCTCCACGTATTTCCGACAAGCGTGCTCTTGAAGTTCTTCCATGCTTTGCACGCCGCTAGGTAGGTTTGTCGCTGCACGCAGCGTATAGGTGTTCTTCGGGAACTCGAACGATGCCAAAATTTCGGTCCACACTCACGCTTCCGAGTGTCGCACGTTCTTCCACGAATTGTATGTGATCTCAATTCGCTCGTGCAACTATTCGACCATGCTTCAAATGCGTTTACCGCTTTTGAGGAAGGATAGGACCCTGATGCGTTTACCATCGTGATGGTGCTCGGCCCTCGAGCTTCTTCGATAGCCCTCTTCCTTGGCGTCTTGATGTTGGAGCGACGCTCCGCGATGATGTTGAAGAATGCACGGGTGACATGTTGCTCATTTTGTGGGTCTATTAGGATAAGATGAGAAAGTGTCATACCATAAGATAAGAAAATGCAATATCTATCTATTTCGCTCAATATAGGCGATTACAATACATATATATGTGTATATACATACATATACATATTTATACCTACATATATACATATATAATGTAAAAGACATGTATCAATTAAGACTAGCAACAAGCTCAAGTTTTAATTGATTAATTTGTGCTCTCAAATTGTAGGGTTGCACAAGATTAATCTTGGCCGTCCCGCTACTAAATCATATACTCTTCCTTGATTGGTTATGCCAAACAATGAATTCAGTATTTTGAGCTCTAGATACAAACTCTACAATCTCAAGATCAAGATATATTCAGCATGCATATATTCAGACAGCAGTATTCATACAGATCAAGACCATACAAGTTAACTTTGTCTAATAATTCAGTCTTTTAACTTGTCAAGATTAAATCCTAACAGATCAATTTAATAACATGCTATAACCTGAAAACTGCATGAACCGATAGCTATTAGAGCTCAAAGACCGAATGAACCAATCTCAGTATATGAATTTATCATCATCGAGCAACTCATAAATCCCACAGCAATCTCAATATATGGAAGATTAACAAACTTGAATATACATGAATGCAACTAAGCAACTAACCATAACAAGAAGCATAACAAACTTGAATATAAGATGGCAGACACCATAACAAAGAAGCATATACATGACGGTAAGCAACTAACAAAGAAGCATATACATGATGTAAGCAACTAACGAGAAGCATATACATGACAAGAAGCAACTAACGATAAGCATATACATGACAAGAAGCAACTAACAAAGAAGCATATACATGACAAGTAAGCAACTAACAATAGCATATACATGACAAGAAGCATATACATAACAGAAGCAACTAACAATAAGCATATACTAACAGCATCAAGCATCAACCCTAAACCCTAACAGTAAGCATGAAGCTCGGGGAGGGTTTTGATGACCTTAGGGTTTTGGTGACGGAGGAGGAGGCGATGACGGAGGAGGAGGCGGCGGCGATGGAGGAGGAGCAGGCGGCGACGGAGGAGGAGGAGGCGACGGGCTCGGGGAGGCGGCGACGGGGGAGGAGGAGGCTGCGGCGACGTCTTCGTCCGGGGAGGCGGCCGGCGAGGGCTCAGGGAGGCAGCCAGCGAGGGCTCAGGGAGGCGGCGGCGACGACGGGCTCGGGATTTAGATCTAGATCGAATAACTGCAGCGCACACGGAAAACCCTAGCGAGAGGGTATATATAGGGAGGTTATCACAGACGGTTCTGAACTTAGAACCGTCTGTGATATAATATCACAGACGGTTCTAAGTTTATAACTTTCTGTGATAGTTTACTATCACAGACGGTTCTAAACTTAGAACCGTCTGTGATATCACTTAGAACCATCTGTGATATGATATCACAGACGGTTCTGAGTTTAGAACCGCTTGTGATAAGCCTTTGCCGATCGTTGTTATTAAGACAACACCAATAACTACACTACATTCATATCAACCACCAAACAATGCATTCATAAACAACACCAACCAGCTGTATTCACACAAAGTGTATTTCTTGATACATTTTGTCATTCTCAAATACATCACATCGCAAAGCATTGTTCTATACATAAATGCATACCAATTCACATGTACATCACACATATACATCACATATACATAAATGCCAATACACATATACATTTTCACATATACATTTTGTCACACATTTTCACATATACATCTCAAAATTGACTACATCACACATTTTCACATATACATTCTTATTGTACTTGCTTATTTCCTTTAAAAATTAGCACTTCATCATGATCAATGCGTACGTGATCAATGCGTACGTAACTAGTTTCGTCACGTGGTTCATCGTCGACCCTTATGCCATTTCCAAAAGGAGGTAACTCGTCAAATTGATTGTATTCCTCCTCGTCCACTACATTCTCCACTCCGACAATTCTCCTTTTTCCATGAAGAACTACATGGCGTTTCTTATTTGTCGGGTCGGTTACATAGAAAACTTGAACAACTTGATTGGCGAGTACGAATGGTTCGTCTTTGTACCCGACACGTTGGAGGTCCACGGTCGTGACACCGCATTTGTCAACCTTCACCGTGGGAGATGCACCCAACGACAGCGTAAATAAGGGGATCTTGAAAACCACATAGTCGAGCTCCCAAATCTCTTCTATGAAGGCATATTACGAGTTTCTTGACCCATCGGTACTGAATGCATCTATGCGGACACCGCTGTTCGTTAGTGCTCTTGACATCCCGAGATGCGATAGAATGTGTACCCATTTATGTCATATCCTTGCCATGTCACAACTGTAAATGTCGGCCCTTTGCCAACCATGTCACCGTCTCACTCGCGAGCTCCTAGCGATTTGCTCCTTCCACCATTGGTTGAACCCACGGTTGTGTTGCCTCATGATCCAAACATCCGCCGCTCCGATTCATTGTCGAAGCACATCCTTGTGCTGGTCCACATAAGGCGCCAATTCAGTCATGTGTTGCAACACCGTGAAATGGGCTTGAGTATACGTGTCCATATCTGGAGTGATTGCTTTCCTTCCGATAGTTCCGAGACCCTTCAGCCTCCCCTCATGATGAGATTGAGGGACACCTATCGGTTGAATCTGAGCCATATAATCGACACAAAACTCATTGACCTCTTCGCTTGCATAACCTTCGACGATGCTGCCCTCCGGCCGAGAACGATTCCGTACGTAGGACTTGAGAATTCCCATGAACCTCTCAAATGGGTACATGCTACTAGGAATACGGGCCCGCACATTTTTATCTCCCACACAACGTGAACAATGAGATGCACCATGATATCGAAAAACGAAGGAGGGAAATACATTTCAAGGTGACATAGAGTCATCACCACCTCGTCCTGCAGAGCATCTAGTCCTTCGGGATCGATGACCTTCTGAGCAATTGTGTTAAAGAAATAACATAGCCTCATTATTGTCTCTCGGACTTTGATCAAGAAAATATTTCTAATTGCAATAGGGAGCATCGTGTCATCAAGCACATGACAATCATGAGACTTCATGCCATTTAACTTCAAATCTTGCATCGAAACAAGTTTCTTCACGTTCGGAGTAACAGACGGAACTTTGACACCATGCAAACACTGGCACAGTTCTGTTTTCTCAGCCTTGGACAAAGTGTAACACGCAGGGGGAAGGTACGTTCGTCCATTATCAGTGCGTGTCGGTGCTAACTCAGGTCTGATGTCCATGTCAGCCAAGTCAAGCCGTGCGTTGACACCGTCCTTTGTTTTATCACGGATGTTCAGTAAGAGACCAATCAAGCTGTCGCATACATTCTTTTCTACATGCATGACGTCGATGCAGTGTCGAACATCTAGGTACTCCCAATAAGGTAAGTCCCAAAATATTGATCTCTTCTTTCAGGTGTTCTTCTCATGAGCCCTTAATTTACGTCCCTTTCCGAGGACAACATCTAAATCCTTAACCATATCATAAACCTCGTGTCCCCTTAAATGCCTTGGAGCTAAACCGTATTCCTTCTCTCCGTCAAATTGTTTCTTCATCTTGCGGTATGGGTGAGCCCTCCAAGGAACCGTGGTGACGCATGTAGACGGTTTTGTGTGAGTGTCTCAACCACACACTCTCGGCACCATCTAAACAAAGGAGTACAAGCTTTGGCACCTTTATACTATGGCTCGATAGGTTACCAAGGGCAGGATAATCATTTATGGTGCAGAACAATAAGGAGCGCAGAGTGAAGTTCTCTCGCTTGTATGCACCCCATACCTGCACCCTTCGCTCCACAAGATTTTTAGATCTTCCACCAACGGTGCTAGGAACACATCGATATCATTCCTGTGTTGTTTTGGCCCTTGGATAAGTATCGATGACAAAATGTACTTTCGCTTCATACACAACCAAGGAGGAAGGTTATAGATGCAGAGTCACGGGCCATGTGCTATGTCGGTGCTCATGCTATCGAAAGGATTCATTTCATCTGCATCAGTCCAAACCTTATATTCCTTGGTTCTGCACGAACTCGCAAAACTCCTATCGATGTTTCTCCATGCGCGGAATCAGCAAGGTGTCTTAGCATTCCATCCTTCTTGCGCTCCTTCGAGTGCCAACGCAGCAGTTTTGCCTCCTTTGGATTTACAAAAACTTTTCAAACGGGAATTATAGAAAATACCATGCCACCTTAGTAGGAGGTCCTTTCTTCGCCTGCTCCTCGCCATCATCCGATTGATTGTTACGCTTGTATCGGGATGCGTTGCACACCGGACATACATGCATGTTTGCATACTCTTTACGGTAGAGGATACAGTCGTTCGGGCATGCATGTATTCTTTCTACTTCCATTCCCAACGGACAAAGAACCTTCTTGGCTTTATACGTGGTTTTAGGCAACTCATTTCCCTCCGGAAGCATGTCCGCTAAAAGACCTAGCAGCGCCGTGAATCTCTTGTCGGACCAACCGTTGCTTGCCTTCAATTTCAACAGTTCAAGCACGGCCGACAACCGCGTGTACTTGCATCCCGTGTACAAAGGTTTCTCCGAATCCTCCATCAAGCCGTGGAATTTAACATACTCTCTCTCATCATAGTTCTCTTCTACATCGTGAAGCATCTAATCCAGATTATCATCGTGCAATCTATCCGAATCCGAACCACAATCGACATCAGTCGGCGGCATGTCATTCACTTCACCGGCGATGTCATCCGCGCATATCATTAACTTCATCGGCGAAGTCATCCGCGCATATGATCATTCACTTCGCCATGATCGGTCTAACACGATAATCCTTTTTGAAACCCTCCGAATCAAGTGTGCTTTTGTTTGCCTCGGTTCTAAACATCTTCAAATTCTCGCAATCGCTGCATGGACATCAAATATATTCCACCCCTTATTCAACATATCCTCCTCGCGGCTCTTATAAAAGCAGACACGCCATTAATGTACTCTTCACTCACACGGCTCGTGGCATACATCCAGCTTCGGTCCTACGTTACGTACATATATAACAACTTAGTATTAAAATCTAGATTAACTAATTATAATTACTACATATATACCGGCCACATTTATTATATTGAGACTTAATTTTGTAGGACTGAAATGGCGACAGAGGGGGGGTGGATGGAGCCTTCAAAACTCCCCAAGTACTCACACAGCAAATCGAGTGAAAGAACTAGTTTCTCCGATCGAACACACGTGATAGTAAGCCAATTGATGGTCGAACACCACGTGGTCGAACACTTGCCCAAGCCGACAAAAGAAATCAAACAGAGAATACTGCGCGGATAAAACAAGAACGGAGAAGGACTCGTTAGCCAGATTTCCGAGTAACTAAGACTCTCTGGTCATTTGATCCTCAAATTTGAGACACTGAAAGAAACCAACCTCTGGAAAAGAAATTACCAAGAAGAAAAAAAAACCAAAGTCTTAGCTATGCTCGGCTAGAGAGACATGGTCGAACTCGAAACAGAGGACTTGAGGCGCACGACCATTCAGTTAAGAGAACTTCTCTGATTCGACTCTCGCCTGGAATGAATCGCCAAGTGGCCTTGAGATAGATTCCCAGTTCTGAGCTAATCGAAGCACACAAAAGAATCCAGAAACACGAAGAAGAGAAGAGAGAAAATGATCGCTTGAAGAACAAGCTCTCAAAACAGATCGCAATCAAAACAATCATAACATCTCATAACGACAGAAATTAACTTGAGGAAGAGAGATGAATGATTGATCATGGAGGTTTCTACAGCCACTCCATCGGAGGTACAAGAGCACCCGTGCTCTACCCAGAGACAACTCACTCAAATAGAAACGAAATACTCAGAGTGACTCGGGAACCACCTCACCGAGCACTCGAGCTCTACCCTCCCTATTTATAGCCTTCTGCTACCGGGGGGGAACCCGTGAACTCCCACCTAACACCGGGTTTACCACTCTCTTTACCCACTAGCGAAAACAAGCTTCCAGTGCTTTACCCGTTAAGCCCAACGGCTCCACTGCTTTGCCCGTTAGCGCCAACAACTCCTGTGCATTGGCAGAGACACAGCTTCCCTTTGCAGCTTTCCGCATTTCTCCAAAATGCCACTCCGCTGCCTTCCGAAGCTTCCTCCCGCTTGCCGATCACGCTTGCAACCACCTCACGCACTTCATCGTCTTTGGCATCTCCACCGATCACGACCTCAAGACACCCCGTGCCTAGTCTCGACCATCCACGCCACCACGACTAGTCTCAAAGTCCCGCAAACCATCACGCACAAGCAAACCATTACATAGCACCGCTCACGGTAGTATCCAATCACTTGAGCCGAAAACAAAACTCAAATCATACTCTTACCAAGTCGATACCACCTACGACCAATCGGAAAAAGAGAACAATGAATGCACACGACATACGCACCACAAAATCAAGCCATACGACCAGATACGATGAGTCTACGATCATCGCTAACTTGCTACGACCACCCACAACTCGCTACGCTTTAACGCCAAAGTCTACGACTTCAACCAAAGTCGCACGACCGATCGAAAAGATAAACCAACAAATGCACAAGGTCCCCGTCTTCATCACAAAGCCCTACGACCAAATTCCAGCTCAAAGGTCAAGTCCGCAGGTCATACGATCGATTCCAATCGCGGCGAGCACGTCCGACCACGACCAATCGTTTCACGGCCTCACCGACCGCATACGACCACGCCCAACCGAAGCTGACCCGTCGAGCTCGAACCGACCACGCGATCGGCGTATCGACCTCCGACTACCTCTCGCGTAACGCGGTCGTAACGCGCCGACTCCTCAACGTGATCGCTCATTCGCGCCGACTTCCGACCACGCAGCGCCGTCACACGACTTGCGACCACGCACACGCCAACGCGTGGTCGAGCTGAGTCGGGAGACGACCACGCACAAAGTGGTCGAACTTGCTTCGACCACGCCAACGTGGTCGATCGCCCTTCGACCACGCCAAACGTGGTCGTGACCGCGCCGACCACGCCAACGTGGTCGCGGCCGACCTTCGACCACGCCAACATGGTCGCATCGCTTCTGGTGCCCTTCGACCATGGCCGAGTGGTCGAGACCCTCGGGTGACCTTCACCACGCCCAAAATGGTCGTAAAGCTGCGCACCACTTCGCGTGGCTACGACAATGCGTAACTAGCACAGACCTCAAAACTAAACTCAATGTTCCTAGAACAAGAGTCAATTACTCATCACAACCATGGGTTGACCTACACATGGTCTCTCAATCTCCCCCTTGATGAGTATATTGACAAACCCAGAAAAAGCAAGAAATTGAGTTTGAGTTTGAAGAATCCAACATGGTCCAAAGAAGAGAATGAAACTTATGACCATGTCGACAGAAGGAACCACTAGAGCAACAACTGAAAGAGCAAATTGATCTCCAAAGCTCTAAAATGATCCCAACAGACTTTTTCTTCTCTATTCTCCCCCTTTTGGCAATAAACACATCAAGATGCAATAGAGAGAATATGACAGGTCAATGGATGAATATGGCTGAAGTTTGTTTATTCTAAGCATTTAGAGCCATGAGAATTATCCAATATGACCAACAAGTACTACACCAAGCCATAACTCAATAAAACGCTATCTAGATCATGACAACATATATATAAGCCAGCTAGAACACATAGAAAACAATCTGAAAATGAAGTGCATTATGAGAGCAAGTCAAGTCATCAATGAGAAAAGTCTAGCTAGAGACATCCAAGGATGATGCAGGCCATGTCAATAAGCTAAGCGTAACTAAGAAGCTCAAATTGAGACCAAATAGAGTGCTACAAGTCCGAGAATGAAACATTTGTAGTAGTACTTAATTCTTGTTTTAGCTTAAGCAAATTGAGCACAAATGACATAGTTTCTTTTGAAATCAAGGTTGTTGACAACCAGATTTTTGTTTTGTCATGTGCTAGACTCAAGCCTTATGCGACTACTCCAAGCGATAAGCTTAAGAAGATAGTCTAGGTCATCCAAAACTCCCCTAAGTTCATGCCAAGTGCAATGGCAAGCCGTCTCATAGGAGAGAATTGGTGAGATCAGTTTTTTCGCACAAAAGAGATCTTTTTGCATTTTAACATGTAGTACTAACTTATGCATCATCAAAAGACTACAATAGCTCAATCTAAGGCTCAATAGAGATTCAACACTCAACTTAGCCTATTTGACATGGCATGAATCATAAAAGGATAGCTCAAGAAAGACTAGACTCAAATGTGAGTATGACAAGTTTTAGTTTCAGTTTAGCAATTTTAATTAACTTATCATGGCAAAAGCTAGTCTACACATATGAAGTCATGATAAAGCTAGCAAATAAGCACAAGTCATGGCAAGGTGTAAAGCATATAAGCATGTCATACAGGATAATAATCAAGGCTCAATGTAGTTATATTATAATGCGAAATGCTGAAAATGCATGAAAGACCAGCTCCCCCTCAACATTAGATGCAACTTTTAGTTCAAGTTGAGTTATGTCACAATTAAGCTCCAGAAGCTCCCAAAAGAACTCTCCCTGAACCAAAGCAATAAATCGAGAAGCTGGCAAATAAAACCAAAACAGGAAGTCCTTAAAGCATAGATAAGATATAGAGACAACTATGGCTCGATCGACTCATCTACCCCATATGATTCCGTGACAACCGGTGACAAGAAATCACACACTAGAGAGCAAACACGCATTCTGCCTACCCGAGGGTGGCCCAACCTCGCTAGAACCTACAAGAAGTGAGTGAGCTCAATCTAGAGAGATAAGAAACAGCTAGTAAGAAACATCCCGGAAGCACAAGATAAGAGAAGAAGTCTAAGCAACTAGACAAGAGAAGCACTCTAACCTATGCTAGACGGACTAAGCCCGATGAACCCCAAGTGCAAAGCAAAAATGAGATGAAGCATAAACAAAATAATAAAGCAAGAACGCCAAAGCTTCCTCACTATAGTCCATAAGGACAAACCACCCCAAGCTCTCCTCAGAGCTGAAAACCTTGAACTATCCAATGGCTTGGTGAAGATATCAGCCAATCGGTGGTCACTCTCCACAACCGAGCACTATATCACCCTTCTCTACATGGTCTCTAAGGAAGTGATAGCGAATATCAATATGCTTGGTCCGGAGTGCTGCATGGGTTCTTAGCAATGTTAATCGCAGAAGTGTTATCACGAAGAGTGGAACACTATCTATGACCAACCCAAAGTCCCGCAGGTCGGCCATCAAAGTACTTGGCTACGCAATGGCCGCAGCAACGCACTCGCCTCGCGGTGGACATGTAACACCGCATCGCTTCCTCAAGACCAGAAACAAGAGAAGTGCCAATAAATTGGCAGGTGCTAGAGGTGCTCTTCCTATCTATCCTACAATGGCAAAGTCTCGCATCCGAGAAGGCTCTCAAGGAAAGACAGATGAGGAAGAGTACCGATACCATAATCAATGGTAGCTCAAGGTACCGAAGATGCGCTTCACGCTTTGGCGGTGAGATACGCGAGAGAAGCTCGAAAATGAGCACACGCACACACGGAGAAGTGTATGTCCGGTCTCGAGGCGATGAGGTAAAAAGGAGCCGATCATACTTCTGTACTCTTTCTGATCGACTGGCTCGCCATCCTCATCTGGGTCAAGATAGGCTGTAGAAGCCATCGGAGTTGACACCGGCTTACCATCACTCATATCAAAGCGCTTCAGGAGGTCACGAGTGTACTTTCCTTGATGAAGAAATGTACCCTCCGAGTCCTGCTTATTTGGAAGCCAAGGAAGAAAATCAACTCACCCATCAATCTCATTTCCAACTCGGGGCTCATGACATCCGAGAACCGTGAAACCCGGAGTATGGGAAGAGCCGCCAAAGATGATGTCATCGACATAGATTTGGACGAGCAAAGAGGTCATTGCCATGACGGCGGATGAAGGTCTTGTCTACTTTACCCATTTCAAACTCATGACTCAACAAGTAGGACTTAAGCCTCTCATACCAAGCTGGGGCCGCTTAAGTCCATACAACGCTTTGGAAAGCTTGAAGACATGGTGTGGGTATTTGGGGTTCTCGAAACACGGAGGTCAGCTCGACGTAAACTTCTTCCTCAATGACTCCATTAAGGAAGGCACTCTTGACATCCATCTCGTAGAGCTTGAAACCCTTAGAAGTCTGCAAAGGCAAGCAGATTCTAATGGCCTCAAGTCGAGCCACAGGGCAAAGGTCTCCTCAAAATCTAGACCTCAACCAGGAGAACCCCGAGCTACCAGTCTAGCCTTGTTCGAATAACCACTCATCCTCGCTCGCTTGTTCTTGAACACCCACTTAGTCCCAATAATATTGTGACCTCGCGGGGGCTCGACAAGCGACCAGACCTTGTTTCTCTCGAAATTTTCTAACTCCTCATGCATGGCATTGACCCAAGACTCATCGGAAAGAGCATGAGAAACATCCTTGGGCTCAAAGGAGGCAATGAAAGCAGAATAGAGACAGAATTGAGATAAGCCAGATTTTGAGCGGGTAACACGCTCGAAGAGGTCTCCAATCATCTGCTCTGAAGGATGCCTTTTCTGGATATGTCGAGGAGGTTCTGGATGAGGTGAAGAAGTGGCCTCTACCTCGTGAGCTGATGAGGTAGGAACAGAGCCACTAGCTCCAAAAGAAGCAGAAGGCATAGGCTGGTCACCTGGAGGTGCGGTGGAAGACGGCACCTCAAGGGGTGGATAAGGGACTGGATCGGGTAGATAACCCTCATCTCCATCATCCTCGCCATCCACGAAGATGGTCTCTGACTGCTCTAAAGAACTCGAGATATCCGGCCTAGTCCCTGACCGCCTCGTCAAAGGTCACCTCACGAGTCTCTACCATTTTGCTAAACTCGCAGTTCTGCACCTAAAAGCCCGCGAAGAAGGCGAGTAACCTAGAAAGATCCCATCACAAGAACGTGACTCGAACTTATCTAGGTTCCGGACTTGAGAATAAAGCACTTGCAACCAAACACACAAAAATGAGAGACGCTGGCTTTCGCCCGTATCTCAACTCATAAGTGCGTGCAAGTGTGCCCAAGAAAACCCGATTCAAACATGGCACGCGGTCGCAATGGCTTCAGCCCAAAACTTCCTCCTGTAGAGTACTCATCAAGCATCGTCCCGCCATCTCGACCAAGGTACGGTTCTTCCTCTCCACAACGCCATTCTCACGAGGGACGATGGAGAAGAGAACGGTGCTCTACACTGCCTCACCACGAAAACTCAAAGTCGAATTCTTGAACTCGTGCCATTGTCATCGCGGATCGCTCGTAAGGCACCCGGAGCTCAACGAAAGCCTCATCGAAAAGCCCTCGAAAATGGGTAAACGCCTTATCCTTCGAGGCTAAGAAAAACACCCAAGAGAACCTCGAATAGTCATCGACCACGATAAGGACGCACCACTTCCTCCCGCCGATCGCGACTCGAGCCTGGTCCAACTGTGTCCATGTGGAGCAACTGTCTCGTGCATCGGCCATCGAATTGTGACCGGAGAATGAGAAGCGGCAACCATCTTGCCATGCCGGCATGGAGCGCAAACAAGATCTTTGACCATCTTGAGTTTCGCAAACCACGAATGAGATCGTGGCCGCTAACTCGGTCAAATGGTCAAACCGATATGACCAAGTCTCCTATGCCGAAAGTCAAGTCGCGGGACTCGAAGCAACTAAACACCGAGAGGATCACCGTAAGACTCAGAAAAATAGCACGAAAGATCCTCCCAAAACGAAATCCCGCAAACCGCACTACCCAAAGAATCAAGAATTTTGCAATTGTTTTTCTTGAAGCTCACCTCAAACCGTCATCGGTAAGTCGAGAAACGGAGAGCAAATTGTACCGCAGCTTACTAACCAAGGCAACATCCTTAAGAATAAAAGATGCATTAATGCACACAGACCTTTGGCGATGACGCGCCTGATGAAGCATCTCCAAAGGTGATCGCCTCATCACCGGAGCACGGCAAGGAAGAAAACCAACGAGTCTCCGGTCATATGACGAGAACAACCGAGTCTACAAGACAAACCTTGTCCTTCCCTACCTGGCGAGCCTGAGTCAAACAGAGTAAAGTCTCGAAGATGGGGTAAATCAAGAGTGATTTTGACACCCAATACCGAACAACACGCCGAGCGGATGAAGTAGTCAAGCACGATCGACCTCTATCTACCCTACGCTCGTCACTCGAAAGCGGATGGTTCACGAGTAGACCTAGAGCCGTTGGCCGGGTCCGGCCGCACTGAGCAAGCGAGTCGAGCACCGCAACAGTCGAACACGCCGCGGGTAGCTGTCTCGACGGGGGAAACGAGAAGTACCCTCAGGACGGCGGAAGTCACGACCCGGAGCAGCACGAGGACGCAAACCGTAAGGCTCGAAAAACCAAGTCCTCGATGCCGCCCAAACCCGCCGAAGCAAACTCGACTCGTGCTAGTCTTAGGTGCACTCGGGATCCGGGGCTGACCACGAATACGCCTAAGTGCCTCGCACGGTCTCTTCGCGCAATCTGGCGTGCCTCAAGCATCTCTCGATCGAGTGCCCATCCTTCGGCGAGCAGTGCGGTGGTACTTCACCTTTGAGAGGTGGAAGTAGCACGAAGAGGCTTCGCCCGAGAGGCCGAAGCAACAGTGGAATCACCTTGCTGCCGAGATCCCTTGGACAAAGCCCGCTGATTTGAATTTAACCTCATCGATCCTGGCTCAACTCGATCACACCTCCTACGATGGGTCTGAGAATAGCAGGTGGATGCTTCCTCATATCTTCATAGAAATCATATCCTAGACCTTGATTGAACTTGCAAATCTTGGATTGGTCTAGAATAAGATTGCTTCTTCTGCCGCCTACAAATCTCTCGAGAGTGTTCATAAGATACTGACACTCCCGAAAGAGAGAGGTGCAAGAAGAGCAGGGGGAAGAGGGAACAGCAGGAGGTAAGGGAGCAGATGGAGAACCAACAGTAGAGGAAAGAATGGCTTGTGCACGCACAGCCGACTCTGAGGGGACAGTCCTACTACTAGCAGGTTGGTTCGCGTCTCTAGGCGTCTCACCCTTACCCTGGGGCTTCTCCCCCACACCATCAATCACATCACAACCAGATTGTGGCTTCTCTAGTAAGTCCTTAGTTAGCTTCACACATTTGTCATTCAAAGCAACGAGTTCAAGTTTTAGTTTATCACAACTAATGCATGGTGAGCTAATAGGATCCTTAGTCGCATACTGAGCCATTTTCTTGTTGTTGTCAATCATTTCTTGAAATCTGTTTTGAGACGATTCAAGTTCAGCAGCTTAACTTTGGACAGTTCAAACATGAATCAATAGGCTCAAGTAAAGAAGCATTCAACTCAAGAATCTTGTGATCTGCCTGCTTTAGGTTCATCTTCAATTTATTGCATTTTTCACAAGACTCGGCAGATCAAGGAGCATGGTATAAGGTCCTCTAGCAAGAATGTCCTTATCCTCACATGAGGTGGGAGGAGTAGTCTCATCGTGAGTAAGAAGAGTAACACCATCCTACTCAACTCTAATTCGGCAAGCAGACTAACATTCTCCACCTTAACAATATCAAGCTCGGAGGACAAACTATCATGCGAGGTCCTTAATTTCTCCATATCACCCAGCAAAGCAGAGCATGTATCACAATCATCACGGGAGGGAGCAGATGTAAGTGAAGTAAGCTCCCGTGATAATCTATCTACTTCCTTCTCTAACTCGGTACACCTAGCCCTAGCTCTAGCATGAAACCACCTAGCTTAAGAAAAGCATGATTGAGCTGGTCGTAGGTGGGGCATACCTCATCCGAGTCGGAGTACAGTACGCCATTGTCGCCGAGTTCGCCTCGAGGCCATGAAGCACATGCCGAGAAGTCGCTGCCGCCATCCTGGGCTCTTGATCACCCGTCCCGTCATCGCCGCTCCATCTCCCGCCGCTGAGGTCGAGTCGTCGCCGGCGGTGAGGACGCGGTGGAAGAGCTTCTTGGCCTTCCCAAAGTTGCGGAACTTCTTCTTGCCTTGAGCAGGTGCTGAGGGCTTCGTGTTGCGGTTCTTGTCGGTGTAGTCGTTCTTGCCCGAACCGCCGTAGTCACCTTTGCCTTTCCCAAGCTTGGGGCAGTTTGCTCGGATGTGGTTGGGGCCACCACACTCGAAAAAAAAATCACGGTCCTCCTCTCTTTCTGTCCCTCCTCCCTTTGTAAGCACGGGAGAATCTTCGAGCAAGGAGGGCAAGCTGCTCATCCGCAAGCTGCTCTAACTGATCATCTGTTATGTCACATAGAGCAGCAAGGGAGAATCCGCAAAGAGAATCAGAAGAGGAGGAACCAGAAGCCAACGTGGGATCAGTGACCAAAGCCATCGACTGTGACTTCGACCTACGAGAGACAACGTCAATCTCGTGAGTCTTGAGGCGCGAGTACAGCGCATCAAGAGTCAAGGTCGAGAGGTCCGCCGTGTCTTTGATGGTGGTCACTTTCATCTCCTGCACACGAAGATCGAGTCTTTGCGAGCATTTGGCAGCGTTATCCGAGTCGGGTATGTAAGACCGACCGCCGGAGGTTGCTCAAGATTTTGTGAAATCGCTAAAAGCACTCATCCGTGGACTCTCCAGCAAGCATCTCGAATTTGTTGTATTCGCTTGAACCGGTCTGTCGGACCGTCTTAATCGGGTGGTGCCTCATGGTATGCATCGAGGGTCACCCGGATGTCGAAGCGGACGACAGTGAGAGATGCGATCAACTCGCTTCTACTCGTGCCCGGATAATGATGTTCCTTGCCTTCGCATTTGCCTCAACATCGGGCATGTTTGCCACATTGATGTTCTCATCGGCAGAACAACAAATCGACCTTCACCTTCCGCCAAATGGCATACCCTTGAGCCTGGATGTATGTTTCCATTCGGCTCTTCCAGAAGGGGTAATCCAAGCCATCAAAGACGAGAGGTTTGGTCGAGTACTTGTCCGTCGCCATGGCTCTTGAGACCGGTTAAGATCTATGAATTAGAGCTAACCGGCTCTGATACCAATTGTAGGACCAAAATGGCGACAGAGGGGGGTGAATGGAGCCTTCAAAACTCCCCAAGTACTCACACAGCAAATCGAGTGAAAGAACTAGTTTCTCCGATCGAACACACGTGATAGTAAGCCAATTGATGGTCGAATACCACGTGGTCGAACACTAGCCCAAGCCGACAAAAGAAATCAAACAGAGAATATCGCATGATAAAACAAGAACGGAGAAGGACTCGCTTGCCGATTTCCAGTAACTAAGACTCTCGGTCATTTGATCCTCAAATTTGAGACATCGAAAGAAACCAACCTCTGAAAAGAAATTACCAAGAAGAAAAAAACCAAAGTCTTAGCTATGCTCGGCTAGAGAGACATGGTCGAACTCAAACAGAGGACTTGAGGCGCACGACCATTCGCTTAAGAGAACTTCTCCGATTCGACTCTGCCTGGGAATGAATCGGCCAAGTGGCCTTGAGATAGATTCCCGCCTGAGCTAATCAAGCACACAAAAGAATCCGAAACACGAAGAAGAGAAGAGAGAAATGATCGCTGAAGAACAAGCTCTCAAACAGATCGCAATCAAAACAATCATAACATCTCATAACGACAGAAATTAACTTGAGGAAGAGAGATGAATGATTGATCATGGAGGTTTCTACAGCCACTCCATCGGAGGTACAAGAGCACCCGTGCTCTACCCAGAGACAACTCACACAAATAGAAACGAAATACTCAGAGTGACTCGGGAACCACCTCACCGAGCACTCGAGCTCTACCCTCCCTATTTATAGCCTTCTGCTACCGGGGGGGAACCCGTGAACTCCCACCTAACACCGGGTTTACCACTCTCTTTACCCACTAGCGAAAACAAGCTTCCAAAGTGCTTTACCCGTTAAGCCCAACGGCTCCACCGCTTGCCCGTTAGCGCCAACAACTCCTGCATTGGCAGACACGACTTCCTTTGCAGCTTTCCGCATTTCTCCAAAATGCCACTCCGCTGCCTTCCCGAAGCTCCTCCCGCCTTGCCGATCACGCTTGCAACCACCTCACGCACTTCGCCGTCTTTGGCATCTCCCACCGATCACGACTCAGACCCCGTGCCTAGTCTCGACCATCCACGCCTCACCACGACTAGTCTCAAAGTCCCGCAAACCATCACGCATAAGCAAACCATTACATAGCACCGCCACAAGAGTATCCAATCACTTGAGCCGAAAACAAAACTCAAATCATACTCTTACCAAGTCGATACCACCTACGACCCAATGTAAAAAGAGAACAATGAATGCACACGACATACGACCACAAAATCAAGCCATACGACCAGATACGATGAGTCTACGATCATCGCTAACTTGCTACGACCACCCACAACTCGCTACGGCTTTAACGCTCAAAGTCTACGACTTCAACCAAAGTCGTTACGACCGATCGAAAAGATAAACCAACAAATGCACAAGGTCCCTGTCTTCATCACAAAGCCCTACGACCAAATTCCAGCTCAAAAGGTCAAGTCTGCATGTCATACGACCGATTCCAACTGCGTGCGAGCACGTCCGACCACAGCCAACTGTTCTACGGCCTCAGCCGACCGCATACGACCACGTCCAACCGAGCTGACCCCGTCTGAGCTCGAACCGACCACGATGATCGGGTATCGACCTCCGACTACCTCTCGCGTAACGTGGTCGTAACGCCGACTCCTCAACGTGATCGCTCATTCGAGCGCCGACTTCCACCACGCAGCCGTCACACGACTTGCGACCACGCACCACGCCAACGTGGTCGTAGCTGAGTCGGGAGACTTCCGACCACGCACAAAGTGGTCGTAAACTTGCCGACCACCACGCCAACGTGGTCGCATCGCCCTTCGACCACGCCAACGTGGTCGCGGCTGACCTTCGACCACGCCAACATGGTCGCATGCGCTTCGGTGCCCTTCGACCATGGCCGAGTGGTCGAGACCCTGGTGACCTTCGACCACGCCCAAAATGGTCGTAAAGCTGCGAACCACTTCGCTGTGGCTACGACAATGCGTAACTAGCATGCACCTCAAAAACTAAACTCAATCTTCCTAGAACAAGAGTCAATTACTCATCACAACCATGGGTTGACCTACACATGGTCTCTCAAATTTGCTAGCTCAATTCATATTATAAACACAATAGCTATTATATAACCAACAATTTTGCGAATTAACCATCTTCAATAACACTCATGGATTACTTAGACCTAAATTGTAATGCAATTAAAGAAAAAATAAATTTCACTACTAACCATATCTAGAGCAACCAAGAAAGTCTGAATCTTCAAAGCTCAATCTCTGCCTCTTCCCACCAAATTAACTGGCTTGAAATCGCCTAGCTTCCTCCCGAGTGAAAAAGTGCGGAGCAGTGGCTAGATCTGGATCGAAATGAAGACAGATGCAGTCTGAGCAACGCAATAAATGCCTTAGAGCTATTATCATAGACGGTTTTTAATTAAAAACCGTCTGTGAATTATCACATACGGTTTTTAATTAAAAACCGTCTGTGATAACCAGCTTATCACAGACGGTTCTTAATATAGACCGACCGTCTGTGATAATCATTTTTCCCGCCACAAATACCACATACGGCCTCCAAATTACAACCGTCTGTAATAGTGTTAATCAGAGACGGTTTCACAAAACCGTCTGTGATGAGGCGTCTACTATGAGGCTTTCTGTAGTAGTGATATGCATGCATGGACGATGGATCAATAGACGCGCGCATTAGTTGGTGATATCTTTGCTTAATTTCTTGGGATCTCTAGAACATAGAATCTATCAGCAGACGTCCTTTCCTGGTGACACTGAATCCTCCTCATGCCCCGGATCATGTCTTGCTCAAATGGAACACTAGCCATCCTATTCCGTCCGTTGCTGCTGCAAAGGCTTCTCTTGAGCTTCGTCACATCCAGGAACCAGAGGAATATGGTACAGTGGGGCATATCAAGGTAACTTAAATGGCGTGAAGGCATGTAAGGACGATTACAAATTAATTTTACTGCATTTCAATTAGGTCTGAATCTGTTGAACGTCTCTTCTGTCCTGAATCACAGGTTATGGCTTCCATGAAGATGGACTTAAGGTACTCCATCACAACCTGTCTACTTAATTTCTTTTCTCTATGAAATATTTATGCATGTTTGCGTGTAAAATCAACTATGCATGCGTGCAGGCTGGGAAAGCTGCAGCTCAAGGCTTACTTGGGAACAAGAGTGGCCTTCTGGAAAACCCAAAGCAGATGGTCCCATCATGGACCGAGGCTGGGGCACGTCTTCTGGTAGCAAGATTTCTCAATCAATACATATCCCTCGGTAACTTGATGTGAGTCGAGTTCTTCCATCAACTGAAGGATATACAATGTCTAGTTACGGTCGATTCTCACTTCATTAGTTTTGCGCGTAGCTTGCTTGAAGAAGGAGGTACTATGTTCAGTTTTGGTGAAGTAGGCAGAGAATGCCATGTAAAATCTGTCCTGAGAGTTCATGACCTCCCCTTCTATTGGAAGGTTCGTCTCTTCTCCTCTTCTCTTCATGTGAAAGAATTAATGCCTGGTGATGCATATATACTGCACTCAGCTTACTTGATATGAAATGCAATTTTCAGGTTGCAACCGAGGCAGACCTTGGTTTGGCAGATGCCTATATTAACGGTTATTTCTCTTTTGTTGATAAGAAAGAAGGACTTCTCAATCTTTTCCTGGTACGTCAAATTACGTATATTCTACTCGTCTTAACAAATAATAGAAGAGACTACATTCTACTGGGTTAATTGGGACATTTGTATATAAATCTTAATAATTACTTGCACAGATTCATGGTGCTATATTTCTTGTTTATTTTAAGATTAAATCTAGAGAATTTTTACGGTACATTCTACTGCTGGTAAAGTGTGGTAGTATAAATAAAATCCGGCCAATGATTTTTGAAGGGTATTATAGGCTTTTCCATGTAGGTATTATTTTTTTTCTATGGGTATTATCAACTTCTTTCGTAATCCTAATGAAAATTACTCGGTTGGCCATGGGCTTCCTTTGACACAAAGATGCACAAAGAGTTCAAAATCTTGCCGAGCTAGAAATCTCCTCGCCACTGGGAATTTGCAAACCGGGTGAATTTGAAATTTTTGAAATTTAAATTTAAAGTTTGAAATTTGAGTTAGATATGCTCTCCACCATTCCCTGCTTGCATCTCTTTATCTGTTTAGCTCAATAAAACACAAAAAACTATGTAAGATATGAACAATAAGATGGAAAAATGAATCTAACACGAATAATATTGGAATTCAGAATATGAGTGCGTTGCCAATTTGAATTACTACACAAGAAATTGCGATTGGATGTCCCTTAATCTCGGATTAGATAGTGTTGACGTATATATGTATGAGTAGTTATCAAAGTTCAGATTTGCATGCACACAATTCGCACGTACCATGAGTCCTATCTGCATGCATGCAAGAGAAAAATCCGGGGAAAATAATAAATATTGTTGCTCATTAATCCTGAAATTATGGTTGTATGGCTTCATGCGGTAGGAAGTTATGGACGCAATAATAATTTGAACCCCCTTAGGATTCTACTATTCATACTATAGTGGGAAGTACAACTAAATTATAACTAATCTAATCCATTGGATCGAGAAGAATGAC